>CM077624.1:9370747-9970747 GCA_039566895.2 Turritopsis rubra | reverse complement strand
GCCACTGTAATTGTTATTAGATTGTTCTTATTTTTGGCAAAATTTCAGCCTGGCGGTTCTTATAAAGTTGTTATCATAAAACAGTGTATTTCCCTTTTAAATCTTAAGCTCAGTTGTGAATGTAAACTTTAGGTTAAACTTGTCAAGCTTTAAAAAGATCTTTCAAATATTTTTAATTCTCTGACCAAAGACATGAGTTGGTTACAGGATGAAAACATCATATCGAAAAAGCACTGTTAAGCGGCGGCGATACACGATCATATTTATTGAATCAAAATTTGTCGAAATCGAAAAAAAGTTTGATAGTGTATCAGCAGATTTTCAAAAATGGAGCGATTTATTCCGTTGAAACAAGAAATATCTGACGACGCGCAGCAGAGTTGGAAATTATCCAGCGGGCCCTCAACGTTACATTAACGTTAGTCTAACATTGTATTTTGGTTTACGTTATCCAACGTTGTTCTAACGTTATATTAACGTTAATGGTTACGTACGAAACTAAATTTCGCATTAATTCGCTCTTTAATAACATGCATCAGAGGTTGAGATCGACAAACCCATTAGCAGTCGTGAATTCATCCGACATCGAATTCGAAGTCCAAAAATGTTAATTCACGCTTGAAAATCCTTTTTGTGATTGGGAAGAAAACCTTGTAAATGTACTGATTTCAAAAAAAAAAAAAAAAAACGAAACAAAAACTTATTAACGTCGTTAACTATATAAACATTATGGCAACGTTAGGATAATGTTTTCACACTTTCATAAATTAGTGCACCCTTAAAAATAAAATAAAATGTATGAATGCAGCTACATAAAGCACAAATCTTATTACGTTGTCATTATGACTCCTCAGAGAACCAAATCAACAAAAATTTTTGAAGTGTTAAGAGCATTTAATAGGCTAATAAGGTGCGTGTGCATGCTCAATTTATTTTAAAACGTCAACGTGATCGGTTAATACACGTCCATGGTTAAATTCATTTTACTACAAGCTGATTGGTTGACGTTTTCAACACATTGAAAAAATCGAACATCAACTTTTAAAATGTTGAAATCGACATGTTGAATCTGTTATGTTCATTTGGATAGTGGGTAAATAGAAGGTGTGGCAGTCACGAGAAGAAACCGATGATGGTGGCGTGAGTTGTTGATTACGATTTCAGAATACGGCAAGTTTTTGCCATACTTTTTTCTGTTTATTTTTACTAGTCTTTTGAATTCGTTTGAATAGTGTATAAAGTCGGAATTAATTGCTTGCAAGATGCTGAATCTCGGGGAAAGCCTGAAAAGGGGGTTGAATTTTCTTGTTTCAACGAGGAATATGATGTTAATCTTTTCAACAATCCATGTCAGACGCTCATTAAAAGGCTTTGAAGATGTCAGTTGTAGACAAGTGGCAGCAAACAAACAGTGTTCAACCCAACGCACTTCCGGCGTGTTTATTAGGAAATAATATGGTTTAATCGTTTCACATTACATCACTTCAAAGTGATGGCACATTTTTATAATTTTTTTAATCTCTTTATTTTAATTTGGTAGAACATACGGTATAACATATTCCAAGGTTTCTGCGTTTTTTATATGATCGGGAACTATGTTCCTTATCTGGGGACCCATATACCTAATTGTATGTTTGCCTTTGAGTTCTGTCTGTACTTTTATTAGTTTAAAGAAAGAAAAAGAATGAAGGTTATACCTATTTTGATCATTTATTACGAATAATTCAGCAAACGTTTTATGAGATCGTCCTCTGACAACTTTGAACATTTCTACGGCGAGTTTCTGAACGATTCTGTGGTGGATTGTTGATATATTAAACAAGCCTTAAGGCCCTCTCACGAAGCCAGTTTATTTGGTTATTGGATTCCCTAGTTTGAAACATTGAAGCCAGAGGACTATATACAAATTGCGATTCAAAGAATGATTTCAGGATAAACCTTCTTTTATGGCACTGGTTTCAAAACATCAAAATAAAAGGGTTTACCTTCTCGTCGGTTGGTAAGTAAAAAAAACTTTTACTAATTTGTGAAGAGACAAGTAAACTGAAGATTTTTCCTGAAGATTAAATTAAGTTTAAATTCTGGACAGGGTTAGGGTTAGGGTCAAGGTGGGAGCGCTTCCAGTAGTGTGTGGACGAAAATTACTAAAGAGTTGAACTAAACATTTTTTAAAAAAGAATACATTTCCATACCATACAAATAATATACGTGGACGATAACATTTCTTGCGCACTTTGACGTGTAAGAATCCATGTTCAATAAAGTAAATCGAATATTGCTGAATTTTTTACGTGAATCAATCTATCCAAACAAAACCTGGTTTTCATTGTATCAAGTATATATTTGGCATAACAGCAAATCGAATCTATTTGAACACACAATAAACAGAAATTCGGGAAGGTGTATTAAATTAACGGCTGCAAAAAAATGCAAATAAAAATCCTAAAAACAAGAACTTTTTAGCGTTTGGCTTCATTAGCAAAACATTATGACTATTATCAATTTCATTACAATAAATTAAGACTTGATTATCACGTGATTACTAAACTACGACGAGATGGATTTCACATCGAGCGAGATGGTGATGAATGTGGGCTGAATAATATTAATAATTTCGAAAGCACAGCAGCTCAAGAAAGCGAATCAAAACCTTTTACCCAATATAGGGCATCCATTATTCGCTCGAATTAAAAATAAAGCTTTTAGAGCTTAAAGCGCACCTTGTACGATGTTCAAGGAATGCAATTATCACTAATTCTTCCTAAAACATTCTAAAAGCATTTAAAGGCAACAAAAATTTCCATCTCAAAAAAAACCCCTTTTCGGCAAATAAAGTTACGCTAAAATCAGGCTAAAAAATCAATTGCCTTTTGTTAAAATCCTCAGAAGAATAATTAAAAAGAAACAGACGACGCCTATTGTAAAGTTTAATAAAAATATTATTCAGAAACTGACATGGCGCGATATAAACATCATAAAAAAGTATTCTAAAGTCCAATTTACACTAAAACAACTATTTGTAGCTATGTAAAACAGCATAAAATTAGATTACTACAAATTGTTCAGTATCGAAATGAGATTTGTTTGATGGAAAAGAATTCCGAAGCGGTTCTTCGAAAATAATTGTTGTATCTGATGTCAGACCTCAGCATCTTTTATGGCAGGCAAATTATCTTCACGGTTCATCTTATATCGATTAAAATGATTAAAATCACTACTCCCCACAGTGTACAACACTGCAATTTAAAATTTCAACTTAAAAAAAAAGATAAAATAGAAGCCAAAATCACTAAAAAAACGGAAGTAAACAAATTATGAATATCTAGCAACCTGATCGATAGCCAGTCACAGAGACAGTCATTTGGTAATCCATACGTGGTCTTCAACATCCTCCTTATCGTTCTCAATCCATTCGAAAAGTAATGATGTGGAGTTGGCAACGGTAATGCGCCCGTATCCATAAGCTGTTTTATGAAAGACCGACCAGTCTTTTTCGTACCAACGATCCGGGTCAAGACTTTTGCCAGCCGAGCCAATAACAATGTGTGTAATACCATCATCTGAACATTTTCCTTCGTACAATTTACATGTGCGCTCGTATAAGTGATAATGTGCCCATAAGGCAAGGTCAACTTTGTATTTGTAAAGCAAACCTTCGAAAAGACGTTGCATATTTACCGACACGACGTAATCACCTATAAAATACGTCGGATATCAAGGAAGACCAAGCATATTTGACGTTCATGTCCAGTGTGCAAAATCTTCAAAAAAGTCTCTGTGGAGGAGTGTTTTTTTATTGAAACAGCAGGCGATATTGCTTGCCTTTCCTGTAGAAAACACAGACTTCTTGAAGATTTTGCCCACTGGGTGCTGTGGAACAACATCAAAAACATCATTATAGTGTTTCGGAACTAAACAAAAAACAGTAATTTACTTACTTTCAGATTCCGAACTGCAATACATAGCACGATGACCACCTATAAGGATCCAGGGAGTGATGCTTCGATCTACACTTTTTAAATTGTTTTCCAACCACATGTATTGTCTGGAACCAGGAGAAAAATCGTGTTCAGTGCTCATCATGATGTAATGGACAAGACCGTAATCAAAGCTATACCTGAATTGAAAGATATAAAATAGAATTTCGCGTGTCTTCAGTGAAAAGCCAAACAAATTTAATTAAAAGAATATTTCCTACCACCAGACATGGTTCCCATTATCAGGCATGTGAAATCGTTTAAACATGGCTACACCACATTCACCTCCAGAATCCACTCCTCCGTTAAACCATGAGGGATGCCATGTACCTTCACCATGAGCGCCGCTAGGATCTTTTTCACCGCCAGTGGTATGATCTTGCTCGTGGTTGCCAATACCAATCATGTATGGTATGAGAGTACTGTACGGTTCAATCAAGTAAAACCATTGTTCCCAAACGTAAGCCTGGAACGAATGAACTTCCATTAATCTAAAAGTGTTGCAAGTTTTGGCGCAATATCCAAAAAGCGCTAAGATAACATTGCAATTTTCCTTAATTTTCATGTAATGAAAAATAATACCTTTTCTTATTTGTTTGCGAACACTGAGTGACTGGGGAAACTACTTATATATACATATACATCTAACCGTACAAAAATAAATCTGCTTACTTGTCCTCTAGCATATGAAATATCACCATGATGAAAGACAAACTTTACGTCGTTTTTCTTTATCTCTTCTTGTATCAAAATTGAAGTTTCTGACGCTTGTGGGTATCCATCGGTGCCCATGTCACCATATACAATCATTTTGTATTGTGTGTCATCGCCAGCAGGTATTGGTGTAGTGAATGTGAATATTTCACTCATTTGCTAGAAGCAAAGTATAGGATCAGATTTGATTATGATCATTTGTGACCATACCCATTCTTAAAAAACCTCTGAAGAAGCATCTACTCATAGAACTTGTTCTGAATTTATGTTGAAATGTTTTGTAGTGTAGACTCCTATGGCACTTAGAAACTGCGAAACAGACTTTCGCTGGCATAGCTTTTTTGAAAGCCGATTGACTTCAGACAATCAAATCCGTTCTCAGCCTTTACAGCAGAAGATTATAAAGATTGAAATCAACTGGCTATTGAAAGAGTTTCACATATTTCAGTAACAAAGGAGGAAATGGAACTTTTAGTGAATCTTCGTTACTCTGAACATACCAAAAGAATAAGAATATAATTTATACGAAAACCTTACGCTTTCAGTTCCAAAAGCATAGTAATACTTTGTCTTGGGTTCTAAGTCTTTAAGAAGTACATCAAATATATAGCCTGGATGCCAAAAGCCTGTTGAGTTTGCTGGTGCCATACAGAAACTATCTGCTGTGTATGTTTTTACAACAACTTCATATTCTCTCATCAATAACGACTTATCCAAACCATACTTCACAACAGCTGGTTCATTTACTAATGAATGCAAAAGAAATCAACTTTAAGAGAAAGGATGGAAGAAAATTGAATTAAAACGACAACAAGACTACAAGACAGTTAAGTGTGTTAGTCTCTAAAACAACCAGAATACACCCACCTTCTCCAGACACCCAAGACACTCTCATCTCTGTGGGACTTGTTGTCATTGACAGGTGGCCTTGTAACGGTGCGATGTGTCCTCCATCATCAAATGTAAGCTCATCACTAATAGCAACTAACTGTGAATAAGATGTTCCTGCACGATAGTACTTGAAAACACAGTTAGTACGCATATTGTAAACAGCCACAACTCTCTTTCCCTTTCCAGCTTCCAACTGGAACTATCAGAAACATAAAAGTAATCTAAGTAATGTGTCGGGTTGTCGTATACTGGACAATAAAAAGCAATAAAATCTTTAGGTTGTGGTTTTGATACACCAGCCCATGTAACAGTGACATTACCTCCATTTTTTACAGGATTGGGTGCGAATGTAATGGTGGCAGCTGCATCGTTACGAGATATGTGATGTATGAACGGTTTTTTGATGTCCTTATCATAATTTTGATCATTTCTATCAATAACGGTGCCATCTGGATTTCTTTGCCTAAAAATAGCATTAGTTAAAAAAATAAGCATTGACAGAGTTACTTCGGTTTTCAATGAATTTCAAAATTAAGCTGAACTCACCCAAAATACGTTGGCACAGGGTGTGATGATTTGGCAAACAAGACTGACACTTTTGCCAATATGATTAGCAAGATGCTGTAATTTAGAAACATCTTTGGGGAAACAATGAAATAGGGTTCTGGAACAAAGAGTCACGGTATACTATAATATTTATATCTAAAAAATCAAGTGAAATAGCTATGTCATTTAATGAACGAAAAATACTTCAAAGCAATTTTCTGGATCTCATGAGTATAAAAGATATTTATTCAAGATTCTTTTGAATGAAAAGAAGTGTCAATAAAGTTCTGTAAAGCCTGGGGGTCCACCAAACTTCAATTAAAACTTCAAATAATTATAAGATAGAATTTTTTGTAGGTGTCAAGAATATAGGACAGACACCGCAAAAGTCATTCACATTCTTTAGTGCTTTGATTCCACTGAAGTTTGTGAAAAAAGTTTATATTTTCAAAATGGACTTTCTTTGAAGATTCACAAAAAGAAGAACATTTGTTGTTGTTCTAACAAAACAGCAAAAGGAAAACCTATAGTTGCAAGAAAAAGAGACATGTGAGGATTTAATGAAAATCAAAGATATCGAGCCTGATTCCTATTTTAAGCCTTATTAATTTCCTTATGATTATTAAACATTTTCCAGAATAAGTTAAAAGATGAAGTTTCATCATAATTTGGCACTAAAAACTTTAAAAAATTAACATAGCATTTACACAATCATGAAAATATATGCAGTAATTTCTACATTTGCCACATGGGATTATTAAAACGTAACACTAGAAATCACCTAAAAAAAAGCCAAACCAGTCAAATGTAAAGGCTATATAATTATTACATCTATGATGACAACTTATGGTTAAGTTATTTATTCTTCAAAGCAATGCCTGCATTATAATACACAATAAATGACTGATTAAACGCTTACTCCCAAAATAAGTGCTTGAATAAACAACCAGGGTATGGTGATTGAAATTTAATAAACGGTCATGGGCAATTATTTGAAATTAGGGGAAATTCAAAAATGCTATAAGTTTAGTTTTGAAAATACATCAAAAAGAACCTTAAATACTTAATTACATACTTAAAAACAAAAAAATGACTTTGATAAACGCCCCTTTTAAATACACACCTCATGCTTGGATAAACGTCTATGATAAAATTTCAATTTTTAAATAAATGCCCAGGGCGTCATTTACGACAGTTGGTTTCCATATTATGGTGAAATTACACAGCAAAGCTATAACTGGAGACTATTAGCCTAAAGCCTAGTCAAGGTGCCTCGACTGTTCGATTATAAAAGGTATTATGCATAACTATATCGTCAGGGGCTAATACAGCATGATTTGAACATTGGCAAACCGATTTTGGGGACATCTATTTTGGGCACCCAAATTAACAAATAGTTTCCAAATAAAATACAGTTTGTGAAATAAAGTATTCATGAACTCACCATCGACTGAGCACATTGTGTATTGCTGAGTGTTTATGATAGGGTCCTACCAAGGTTTTTTAATAATTTAGAATTTGTTCGTTCCACTAATCATGCCCAAATTAATTTTCTGTATTATTCCCTGATCATGAATCCATATATTTCGATCAGGGACCTAAATCTGAAGTATACTGCATAAAAAGCTAGGATTTTTTAGGTGAAAAAATGGTATCCTTTGGTAATGCTCTGCAATGGCAAAATAACCCAGCCAAAAATATCTCTAAAAACAAAAATACACGTTTAAATACGCTCCAACAAAACTAAATACACTGAAACAAGCCACTGAAATTGTTTTTCATGTCTCAAAACAATTTACACAGTGCCTGCCTGGTTTTGGATTTATGGCTGGTTTTTGGGTGGTTTGTGGTGATTTCTAGTTTAACAGATTACAACTATAAAATTAAAAATACTACTATGACAGTGCATAAGGCATTACAATGGCAAAAATTTAAAAAATTAATAATATTCAGCATTATAAACATTGCATAAACATTGCATAAAAAGACTTAAGTAATAAAGAAATTCACAAATTGTTTTCTTACATATCTGAAATAGTGATGGATCTGAAACACACTTACTCCTGCTTAACACACTTACTCCTGCTTAACATTTCCACATTTCTGTTATTTCTATTTAGTAATCCAGACATAATCTTCAACTTCGTTTTTATTGTTTTGAATCCATTCGTAAAGCAAAGCAGAAGAGTTAGCAACAGTTATACGTCCATAACCATATTGTGTTCTATGAAAGACAGACCATTCTTTCTGGTACCATTCATCTATGTCAATATCTTTGCCAGCTGATCCAACAACAATATGTGTGATACCATTGTCTGAGCATTTCCCTTTGTATACTTTACATGTTCGTTCATATGAATGGTAATGTGCCCATAAGGCGAGGTCAACTTTGTATTTGTAAAGCAAATCTTCAAAAAGACGCTGCATGTTGATTGAAACGATATACTCATCTGAAAATAAGTTATATGAGGGTTGAACATGAAACAATACCTTTAAAGATTTATTATAAAAGATATTTTCATGCAAAAATGCACATTTGAAACTGAACATAAAATACAACTATACACATATATCACAAACCCCAATCTAAATCATGCTCTACTTGTTGCGTTTGAAATTTTTCTACTTGTTCAAAGAAGAACCTTATACAAAACACTATCCATTATGACTTTGATTCCTTAATTCATGAAGCTTACTTACACATGCAGTCAAAAATAAAAAATAACATTCCAAAAAATACAAAGTTACAATTATTCGATAAGAAAATTATCATCAAAATCAACTATGCTTTTACCTTCCTCAATTTCACTACAATACATAGCACGGTGACCACCTATAAGGACCCATGGAGTGATGCTTCGATCTACATTTTTTAAATTGTTTTCCAACCATATGTATTGTCTGGAACCAGGAGAAAAATCGTGTTCAGTGCTCATCATGATGTAATGGACAAGACCGTAATCAAAGCTATACCTAAAGACAAGAAGGATGAATATTTAAATCCTTGTGTTATCAATGCAGTAATATTAATGTCAATGATGTCATATTAAACTGTTGAATTACTCAGCTTTTTTTGTGGAACATAGAATTCTGTACCAGATATTTCTTACCACCATAACTGATTTCCATTATCGGGCATGTGAAAACGCTTATACATGGCTACACCACATTCTCCTCCTGAATCATCAAAACCGTTGAACCAGGAAGGATGCCAGGGTTTTTCACCTGGCACAAGACTAGGATCTTTTTCAGCACCAGCAGTATGATCTTGTTCATGGTTGCCAATACCAACCATGTATGGTATGAGAGTACTGTATGGTTCAATTAAGTAAAACCAATGTTCCCAGATATATGCCTGAAATAAATGAATGGGTTAACAAGTTAAACACTTGGAAGGATCACTATACCAATGTTGAGAAATCAGATTTAAACTGGATTTATAATTTCATCCCAAAAGACTTAAGTTGATTGTGTAGATGAAAGAAAACATTGTTCCAGTTTAAGTGAATCTCACGATGAGTGAGACAAATACCAGTGTTTCATTCCATTAAATGATGAGACAAAAAAGTTTACAAAATGATGTTGATTGAAACAACACACTAGATTCCATGTAAAGATCAATACCTATTAGGTATTATCACCTTAAAGGTGATAATTTTTTGTTGTTATTGAGTATATACCTATGCATGTTTTTCGGAATATATTTTTGCAAATTGCTCACAATGGAATTAATGGAAAGATTATAGAATTAATTTTTGCAATAGTTGGTCATAATAGAAAGAATCCATCTTGCATGTTAATAGAAACAATTATTTTACCAGAATCTCAGTGCAATTTAAAGCCAATTTTGTTGGAGAAAAGCCAACATTTGTAATTGAAAAAACGAATGCATATTTGTGAATTAAAAATGTGGATGAAGGTGGCAATGTAGAAAGATTCAAAGCACAAACAAATTTTTGTTTTTTTAAATTTGTTTTCTATTATTAACAATTAACTCCAAGAATTACAGAACATTGTCCAGTATTGTAACGTCAAATCCAGACTTCACATGAGTGATTAAATGCTCAGAAACATTTTCCCCAGCCCTACAGAAGCACAAGAAATTGCTCTGGATTCATGGCAACGCCTGAAAGAGAACCTGAAAATACAGGATGTCTACAATGCAAGGCTTAGAAAACATCTCACCAAAATTCTTTAGCAAAATCAGTCTGGCATTTTCAAATGGGTACTGCCCCAATCCTTGTCCTTTTTATTTTTCAATGTTTGGATCGATGATCTCATAAATCTGATTCTTTTTAATTTACCAGTTTAGTGAAAATTAAGTTAGTATCTGATTTTAACATTCTCAAGTTTATTATTTAAGAATTCTGTAATTCTCAACAAACAGTTCTTAATGGTTTTTATTCCTCTCTTTGCACTGACTTAAGTATGAGCTAAGTAAAGGTTTTTCCAAAATTTGAACAAAAAAGAAGACCAAAATAGTCCAATCACCTGATTTGTTTGGATTTCTAAAATTTTCAATAATATTATGAGTATTTTATATTTTGACGGGGTATCCTTGTAGAAACAGCATTACAAGTCATTTTTCGTGCACACCTTGTACTCCTCTAGAGTTAACCGATTTTTTTTGTTTTAAACTTGGTCTCTATGAAGACCTTACAAAAACATTTGAAATTTTGAATTCTTACTGATATAAAAAGCACTGAGAATTCTGCTTATTTTAACTACTGTGTTTTTGTTTCATTTTTGTGGCATTTTTGATAATTTGCTTTCCTGACGATAGATGGAAAATAAAGCAAAAACTTACATATCCTCTTGCATATGAGATATCACCATGATGGAAGACAAATTTCACATCATTTTTATCTATCTCTTCTCGTACTAAAGTTGCAGTTTCTACACCTCGAGGGTATGGGGATACACCCATATCACCATATACAATCAGTTTATGAGGAGTTGGATCACCAGCTGGTAAAGGCGTAGTGAAGCTGTATATCTTGCTCATTTGCTAAAAAAATGCCAAAACAAATATTAACAAATTTAATTTAGCATATCAATTAATGATGAAAAAGTAAAAATAATAAAAAAATAAAAAAATAAAACCCTTACACTTTCAGTTCCAAAAGCATAGTAATACTTTGTCTTGGGTTCTAAGTCTTTAAGAAGTACATCAAATATATAGCCTGGATGCCAAAAGCCTGTTGAGTTTGCTGGTGCCATACAGAAACTATCTGCTGTGTATGTTTTTATAACAACTTCATATTCTCTCATCAATAACGACTTATCCAAACCATACTTCACAACAGCTGGTTCATTTACTAATGAATGCAAAAGAAATCAACTTTAAGAGAAAGGATGGAAGAAAATTGAATTAAAACGACAACAAGACTACAAGACAGTTAAGTGTGTTAGTCTCTAAAACAACCAGAATACACCCACCTTCTCCAGACACCCAAGACACTCTCATCTCTGTGGGACTTGTTGTCATTGACAGGTGGCCTTGTAACGGTGCGATATGTCCTCCATCATCAAATGTAAGCTCATCACTAATAGCAACTAACTGTGAATAAGATGTTCCTGCACGATAGTACTTGAAAACACAGTTAGTACGCATATTGTAAACAGCCACAACTCTCTTTCCCTTTCCAGCTTCCCAACTGGAACTATCAGAAACATAGAAGTAATCTAAGTAATGTGTCGGGTTGTCGTATACTGGACAATAAAAAGCAATAAAATCTTTAGGTTGTGGTTTTGATACACCAGCCCATGTAACAGTGACATTACCTCCATTTTTTACAGGATTGGGTGCGAATGTAATGGTGGCAGCTGCATCGTTACGAGATATGTGATGTATGGACGGTTTTTTGATGTCCTTATCATAATTTTGATCATTTCTATCAATAACGGTGCCATCTGGATTTCTTCGCCTAAAAATAGCATTAGTTAAAAAAATAAGCATTGACAGAGTTACTTCGGTTTTCAATGAATTTCAAAATTACGCTGAACTCACCCAAAATACGTTGGCACAGGGTGTGATGATTTGGCAAACAAGACTGACACTTTTGCCAATATGATTAGCAAGATGCTGTAATTTAGAAACATCTTTGGGGAAACAATGAAATAGGGTTCTGAAACAAAGAATCACGGTATACTATAATATTTATATCTAAAAAATCAAGTGAAATAGCTATGTCATTTAATGAACGAAAAATACTTCAAAGCAATTTTCTGGATCTCATGAGTATAAAAGATATTTATTCAAGATTCTTTTGAATGAAAAGAAGTGTCAATAAAGTTCTGTAAAGCCTGGGGTCCACCAAACTTCAATAAAAACTTCAAATAATTATGAGATAGAATTTTTTTGTAGGTGTCAAGAATTTAGGACAGACACCGCAAAAGTCATTCACATTCTTTAGTGCTTTGATTCCACTGAAGTTTGTGAAGAAAGTTTATATTTTCAAAATGGACTTTCTTTGAAGACAATTCACAAAAAGAAGAACATTTGTTGTTGTTCTAACAAAACAGCAAAAGGAAAACCTATAGTTGCAAGAAAACATGTGTAATGGTGTAAATGTGTAATGTAATGGTGGCAGCTGCATCGTTACGAGATATGTCATTTACGAATGGTATCTTGATGTTTTTATCATAATTTGGTGAACTTCTGTTAACCAATGTGCCATTAGGATATCTTCGACTATAAAATTCAATATGAGGATTGTAGTATGTTGAGTTATGAAAACTTAATTCACGTGTAACAGCTTCACTTGACACCCTAGTCTAGATTAGACCTACTAGACTCAGTCTAGTAAAAAATAATTTTGCGATAATGTCTTTTTTTTGTAAATTTCGCAGAACTTATTTTTGCAACTGACATATTTTGAGAAGTGAAGAACGAAATAATTCATGTAAAAAGTGTATATTTTCGGCGAGAATCTGTAAATTAGCAATTTACTCTTCAAATAATTTGAAGGCATTTCAAAGATGTTACTGATAAATTATCAATTATTTTGATGTTGATCTTGTTATGCGAGGATGTTTGTATAATATACATTTGGGACCAAAATCGCAAAAATAAATTCCATGAAAATTTTTCCCGCAAAAATTTCTACCCACTAAATACCTTAAAGTATTACTTAATGTAAGCATCAATCATTTTCCAAGACAAACACAGTTTATCATCATATCAATATTTTTGGTTAAAATGATTTCTAACAATTTAATCTAGACTTATGGTGTCAAATTCTATTGAAATCTACATTTATGAATTCCAGTGATTATGCATTAATCAGATAGTTTTTTTTTAATGTCTACTGATTTGTCAATTCAAAAGTGTGTTTTCAGCTAGAAGTTTCATGCACAAACTTTTTTATACATTTTTGCAAATCAATAATCCGGGGATTTTTCGCCAGGATTTAATTTCAAAATTTTCATCACAGTTATATTTTTATACTTAGTGAAACTTTATAAGAGAGTATTAGGAACAAATTCAAATTTTAGTGGATAGGTTCTTCATTTTGTTTTTAACAGGAGGCTAGATAGTAGATGTAGGATAGATGGATTTATAGATGGCTTTTTTAATTATTCTGGAGTACACCCGAAAGAAATTTTATGTGGCCAAGTAAGGTTTATAATTAGCATTTATGAAGATACTGTGTCTTTAGAAGTTAACAGCCTTTTGTTTATTTAAAATGTGTTCTCATGTTCAGTTCAATCATGTTTCTAAATGTAGTTCTACTATAATAAAATCAAGGTTCATTTTGTACTTCTGAAATTTTCATTGTGTTGTAAAACTTTACTTCGCTTTAATGACTAAAATTTAGGCTGAAAATCTTTGTACCTATCTAACATTTTCCAATAATAATGACTAAGCTGAAAAATTTGTTGCTTGAGCATTTCATTTTATTTCTTAATTTATTTTATCGAGGCTGGTTGCTCCGAGAGTGGCCTGCAGCATCTACTAAGCTGATGTGGGCCTCCATTGGGAATGCATACCAGACTGATAACTGATTAATGGTCTTAATTTATTTGATATATTAGGCACATTCAGTCATCATTATCATCAATCATCGTTCATATCATGAACTAATCATTACAGTGTACATTATATGCGTTCATTAATCACCATCAGTTATCACCCTAGTGTATTACAAGCACAGCGTCTTCACCAAGTGAGTTGTGCGAAAAGTACTCACTCAAAATATGTTTGTAAAGGATGTGATGATGACTTTGCCAGCCAAACAAACAAGAAGATCCAATTTAAGATTATTTCTAAATTATTATTTAAATGGTTGACTTTTTCATGTAAATGATAATAAGTATAAAATTGGCAAATAAATGATTCTGATTTTGATTCTGATTCTGACTGCATTAGAGAAATAGGAATAACAATAGGCAACATAATTGACAGAACTTTTTATTGACCATACTACCCTATAAAGGGTAGCTAGCTAGCTGGGGGAGAGAGGAGTTATATTATTAAATTTTGAATATTTTTGTCCGGAATATATGATTTGATTTATCTAATATGATATGAGATTATCTAAATGTAAAGAATTCGGAATTTTTGCAGAAATCAGAAATAACTTTTCAAATACGTGTGACTGTAAAGCCACACTGATAAAAACAACGTTGTGTTATTATCCTGCGCTGTTTACTACACTTTTTCACTAGTTAGCTAAACATTTTTGAGAAATGTATATATGAACAACATCAATTTTATAGCTAGATAGCTATTATAGCTTCCATTTATTTTTCAAAATCCAGCAACAAAACAAAAACATGAATATTTAATGTTGTACAAAATGATGGCGTCTTTTCATTTTCTTTCTTTCCTTTTTTTTTTCCCATTTTCTCTTCCTGTTTTGTGTTTGTGTTTACATTCACGTAAGAAAAAGAACACTCAATAAATAAATAAATCAACTTCATGCGTGCGTCTGCTGCCCACCACAGCAGGGGGGAGGAGGAGACAGTGCAAAAGAGGCCAGAGGAGAGAAGCTACACCAAAAACAACGAGAGATGTTTAGAGAGGGCGTCTTTAATTTCGTACTATGCCTAGAAATACATTATGTTTGTATCCCTTTTCTTTTATTGACGCGCACATTTTGCGCAAGAAGGGGGCATGATGTCGTATCCTCTCCCGATTTTGTTACACGCCATCCATATTCCCGATTTGAAACACTCTTTTCGTTCGGTCGTGGCAAACGGAGGACAGGGCGTTTTTAAGTTGGTCAATGAGATTGAACTGCTTTAATAATCCGGATGCCCTACCTTTTTTTGTAAGAAAACTGAAGGTTTTTATATTTTGATTTCTAAATTTTGATTTTCTCATTTGCTTGCCAATACCTTTTCAGAGCGGGCAGGAAATTACGAGTAAAGGTAGACACATTAGGTCATTTGCTACATTAACTAAATCCATTTGATCTGTCTGGTGGAACCTGACATTGAACCAGAATTGAAGTTTTGTGAAACGGTGTCAGGTTATCGCATAACTCGGCTACTTTGGGTCGTGTACAGCGTGTTACCTAGCTTCTCCACACCCTTTGTGTTGTGCACAATTTTTGCACACAATTTGAAAAGAAATACGGAAAAAGGCTAATTCTCCCACCCCAGAAAATTAAAATTGAGACACCAGCAGATGCAAAAGAAATAATTTTTGAAAAAAATATTTACCATATGGGAGAACGGCGTTTTCGATCAGGTCGCCCCGTTTACAAACAGGTTAGAACTGGACAAATAGGACGTGTTTTTAATCGAGATTCTACTCTGTATTAAGCAACCGTGTTAGTAGGTATGATTACAGCACCATAATCAGGTTGTTTTTTCAATCAAAAATTAACGCCGGGTCTCAACAAATAAACGCCGGTCTCAACAAATAAACGCCGGTCTCAAAGTAAACACCGGGTAATGTCCTAAATGCGTCTATATTCGCGAGAATAGTATATGGTTATTTTGATAGTCCCTTTAATTTAATGTTTTATTTTTAGACATGAAAGTGTATTGGATGTTTTATTCTGTTTTAAAGGGATGACGAACTCACTTCGATAGAAGTTGCTTGAGGTAGGCCAAATAGATAAACCCAGAAACCTTTTAGTAAAGTACAATTTAAAAACTAACTCACTTTTTTCACATTTTTTGCCACTTCAGTTTATCGTGAGCCCATGTTTAGTGGTTTATATACGAAATTATGCTTATCTCCGATAAATATGGAGATTTGTATTTTCTTTGATTTTTAGATGTTTCGCTATTTGCTCTTATGTCATTCTTTCATTTAGAATTGGAACACTCGATGGAAGTTTATACCCATTTGTTTTTGACAAGGGTGTTAGGAAATTCTTTGACAAATTATACGACGTTCCTAAGTCTATAGTAGCTACCGTTAAGAAAAAAGAACTTTTCCTTGTTCTTCCATTTCCACAATCATGTCTTTAGGTTTAAGGATAAGATCTGCAAGGAGCTCCAATCTGGTGTCGTCTACAAATTTTCGTGTGGTAGCTGCAATGCTACCTATTATGGTAAAACAAAACGCGACATTTCAAGGCTTAGGGCTTGCGAACATATAGAGTTGTCTCCTTTGACTGGTAAACGAGTGGCCTTCTCTAATTACCAGTCTACAGCTGTTAAGGATCATGTGATGCACTGCGGTCATGTATTTTAGCTCACTCTGACTAAAATGTTCTATTGGAAATTAAAGACAGCCTTTTACTTATGAGAGACAACCCTGTTTTAAATGAGAATATTGACTCTGTGCCACAACTAATTTATACAACTAATTACTATTCTTTTGTGTGACATATTGTGTTACACTTTTATTTTATTTTGAAGTGTATTGGCTTTAATGAGTGCCATATATTTTTTCAATTTTCACGATCTTTTTGTACGAAAATGCGTGTAAACTTTTATATAAAAGCCTTTGTTATAAATTCTTGGCATAGCTGTACTTGAGAATGAACGTATGTGACGCTCGAAACGCCATAATACATGGATTCGTCACCGACTTGCGTCTTTTCTCTTTTAAAAATCTTCTCCAAGCAAGTTCAACACCATCAAATTCATGTTAGTTGTTTCTTTCTTTCAACACCATATGATGCTAGAGTTATTTTTCAGCACGGATGATTTTAAAAAATTATCAAAATGCATTCGAAAATTGAATCTTATACGTTTGCAAAGTCTTAAGGATGCGATGAATAGTCTAGACTTGTCAGTCAAGGCAATTAACACCACCTAATGGAAACAAAGCTTTGAAACTTATAACAAGACACGACGGTTCTGCGATTTTGTTGACGATTTTGTTGACGATGTTTACGCTATAGTGACACGAGATTCATTGAATAATTTTCATCAACATCTAAATGGATTGCACCCGAAAATAAAATTTACAATCGAGCAGGAATGGAATAATTGCATCCCATTCTTGGATACTCTTGTAAAAAGAAATCAAGACGGAAGCATTTCAGTGAACGTATATCGTAAACCAACACATACAGACCAATATCTAAACTGTAACTCAAACCATCAACAAAGTTGCAAAGAAAGTGTTGTTGCATCGTTAATAAATCGGGCAAAAGATATTGTTAGTAATGACGATGATCGTGTTGAAGAAATGAAACATATCAAATCGGTTCTCCAAGCAAATGGATATGACAGGACGATTGTTAGAAGAGTTGAAAATAGAATAAACAATACTCGAACTTCAAACACCGAAGAATCAACAGAACAAGAACCGGTGACCACTATTAGTATTCCTTATGTATCTGGTATCAGTAATGCTTTACAAAGAATATTCCGTACACACAACATCAAATGCAGATTTCGATCAACGGAAACTCTTCGTAACATATTATCTCATCCGAAAGACAAGATCTCAATGAACGACACAAATAACGTGATATACCAAATTCCATGTAGTGATTGTGAATCAGTTTATATAGGAGAAACAAAAAGAACATTTGAGCAACGCATCAAAGAACATATGCGAGCCGTACGGAATGGCGATGTAACCAAAAACGAAATTGCTGACCACTGTTGGACTAATGACCACAAGTTTGATTGGGAGAATAGAAAGATCCTTGACAAGGAAAAAGGATGGACTGCTCGAAAAGTCAAAGAGACTATATACAGTGTCAAAAACAATTCCAGTATTAATAGTACATCGTATAATGTTCCTGCGATATGGTTTCCAGCTCTACGCAAAACAAATTATTGACATTGCTTCCTTCCAGGTCCGAAATATTGACATTGCTTCCTTCCAGGTCCGAAATAATTTCGATCCTACTGAAAACATATATAAACTTTACATCATTCATTTACAAACGCCCGATGATGACAGTAGTAACTGTCGAAACGTCGCAAACAAAAACAACCGGTCTATGACATGATAAACTCTAATTATATAAGATGACCATTTGTTCAGTACGTTGATATTTATTTCCATATTGTTAATGGCATTCTTGATATTTGAGGGCGTGGCATGGTTGTATAGGGTTGTGTCATCAGCATATTGAAGGGATTTGATATTAAGATGCATGTCAGTGACGTAGAGATTTAAGAGCACAGGACCCAGTATAGAGACTGTAGGTAAGGAACGACGAAACCCATGTTATGTGAATTGATATAGAGATGATGATTCCATATATTGGGTAAGTTGTTGCATAACAACCCTCTCATAAACTTTCGAGAGGACCGGAAGGACTTATATAGGTCGGTAATCACTGAGATTAGTTGGGATGGAAATCTAAGGAATGTGACTAATGCGTGCTTGTTTTTATGTTGCAGGGAATTTATTAAGGTGATAAAGGTTTTCATGACGTGTGTAAGTGGTGTGGTGATATATTCGCTTACAGGAAGTTTATGAAATTGCGAATAATTTTGTGACGTAGTTTGAATGTTCCAGGTTTAATTTTGATCATCATGTATGGAGAGTCATGGTCACTGATGGTGTCACATGGAATAACATCGGTATGAATAACTTTATCAGGAATGTTTGTGATGAGATGGTCAACAAGGCTGGTACCATTTCTTGTTGCTTCAACAACTACATTCTTCAAATCGAAAATATCTAGGCGGCTTGGTATTGCTCATTTAAAGATGAAGGTTTTAGGGTGTTAATGTTCGCGTTCACATACGATAATGGGGCCCATTCCAGATATTATTTCGATTAATAGGTCTTCCAGTTTCTGTAACCAAATTTCTTTAGATGCAGTGTCTGAGTTTGGCTGATATAATGAACCAACCAAAGATTCAGGAAATTCTAATATAATGTATTATAAAACTAATCTGGACCAATTTTGTTCTAAAGTTTTAACTCTAACGAAACTGACACCAAATTTTGCCCAAATTGCCCTCCTTCTGACCAAAATATCAAACATGATCCACAACTGCCACATTACCACAATAATTTGTTTTAAGTTCAAATTTTAATAGAAATTGAAACACTTTTAATACTTGGTCCAAATTTAGCCTCAAAGCAAAATCGCCAGTCGCCAAAAATAAGGAAAATAGTTGCCAAATTCGAAATCAGCACCATTGAATTGTTCTACATGCAAATTTTCATAAAAAGACATTAACAGCCGCATAACTAGCCTGGGACAACGAGCATTCACGAACCGAAGCCGGCGATGGTTCCGCAGAAACATATAGATACACGCTAATACAAGGGGTTTATTTGTGAAAGATCAATTTATACAGGTGTTAATTAAGGTGTTATTATAAATATATATCAAAAACGTACAAATCTGTCAAAATATGTTTGTGATAAATCCAAAAAATATGTTAAGCACGTACTGTGGTGATTCGCGTTAATAAAATTGTTCTTATGGATGAGCAAATAATAGTTGGTGAAAATGACGAAGAAAAAAAAAGGTGCATCTGGAAAATAATTACACACACCACACGCACACAAACCGTGTGCAAAACATAAATAGTTTTCTTCTTTGTACAAAATAAATAACAACAATTATTTATAGAAAATTCTCAATAATAATCAAATCTCTTATACTAGTTGTATACTAGCATCGTACTTTTCTGGGAAAAGGCGGCGTTTAGTCCACACATTCGATTTTTCAGAATCGTATCTAATGCTATCGTCATCTAAAAATGCCCTAGAATTGTTTCTGATGCCATACAGCCGTGCCCTGAAGAGAGAAAGATTCCATATCAGATTCTGTTCAGTTTGAAACAAAAACCCGAACATTATACATATATATATAGATATATACGAACTTCATGCAACATGATGATACGCTTGATTAAGCATAAAAACCTTACGCAAAATACGTCTATAGACAATATAGTTTTCTTTATAAGAAACCTGGGTTGAGTCGCAGGTTTCTTAAGATTTTGATCATTTGGACCTCAAATGTTTCTCAATTATCCTTATGGGACCCTGAAAAAATTCTAAAGAAACTCGTGAGATTTTTTCATGGTTTGGAGGATTATGGTTTTAGTGTAAAAACATGTTTAACGCACATGAAAGTGACATTGACAAGAATTCTTTTATTTTTATTCTTTGAGTCTCTCACATATTGGAATTTCAATGTGAAATAAAAGCATGATTTGTGAGTTTCTTAACGTCGCAGATCGTCTCTTATAAAAGACTCGCTCAAATGTCTGTTAAGAAAAAAAGCCTGTCAAGAAAAAACTTGATAAACTAAACAAGTTCTCACTGGCTCCTTAACCGCACATCACTTTGTATGTTGGTTAACTTCATGTCTAACCAGGTGCCACACTCGGTCCCATGTCTACCCAAGGGTATCAAAGGTAAGGGTGGCAAGCGTAATTCCTCTATTTGCTTTCCAGACAAACGTTGACCTGAATCACAAGCGAGTACTACACGCTCTTCTTCATTCCTTTTATTCTGTTGTTGAAGCAAGGGATCTTCCAGTTTCCCAGTAACAGCCTATTTTAAAAACTAAGAACTTTAACAGAGAAAATTAACTGCCATACAAAGTTTAAGAAGAATTCCAACATGTTTCTGAGAATAAAAAAATAAGGACCTTGATGGGACCAGGTCGTACACTGTTGAAATGCAGTGGGTCATACTCTTCTTTTTCGTACACATCTAGAAATACATGGCCCTGAAATAAGGAAATGGGAAACTGGTGAAAAGATTTTCAAAAGAACAATCCCAGTGGGCAAAATCTTCAAAAAACCTCTGTGAAGGAGTGTTTTTTTTTATAGAAACAGAAGGCGATGTCCCTTGCCATTCCTATAGAAATCACTCCTCCTCATATACTTTTTGAAGATTTTGCCCACTGGAGTGCGTTGTGTGGGCATCAGAATGTTCTCTTCATAAACTCTTCCTTCAGTTCAGTAGAAAAAACAAAAGTATCGAAACCTTTTTATTTCGGTGATTTAAATAGTTGTTATATTGAATTCGCTTCTCTCGATCAAATTTTCGATAACTGTTACAGTTCATTTGTTCTTCTATTTTCCTCTGAAAAACAAATGCGATGATATTTGAAAAAAAAATAAAAAATTCTCAGCGTTCTAGAGTGTAAGAAAACCGTGAGAATATTGTTACTTACATTAAGGGGAAGGTAAGATTGTTCATACCACTTCTGAAGTAACAGATACGTTTTTCTTTCTTTAGTAATGACATCGTTTATGAGGATCTCGTCAATATCCTAAAGGAAATTCACTCAAAGTAGTTAAAACTATACTGGTGATGAGTTGAAACATTCGCCTTTTAAATCAAATATATACCTCTTGCAGTTTCTTTTCATTTTCCAATAACCCAAGGTACATCTCCTTTATTGCACTAGATTCATAGTTGATTTTTTCCTAAGTATTAAAAACAACTTAACCATATACCGAAAATTGCCGAAATCAAGCGCAGCGCTTATCAGTGGTGATAGCAAGAATTTGATGCGCTTATCCACAGGTGGCACTTAATAAACGAGTATTAAAAAAAGCAATGGGAAAGAAAGAAAGAAATACTGAATAATGAAGTTGTATGGTAGAATGCTGTTATTATGAACATGTGACATGTTATGGGACATGTAACGGGAGCTTTGCCCAAGATTTTGTATCCAAAACAGTCATGATCACAGCCATTCCTAGGCACTTGGAGTCCTGCTGGAGAAGGCATTGAACTTCCATGTACATATCAATATGTGCATAAAAAAAACTTAACTTGCATGAAACAAAACATTCATTGTTTTCAATATCTCCTTCCCTAAATTCCCTGGATGTGCTTATCAATGGGTGCACTTATAAATGGAATCAAATTTTGGTTAGGATTAGGTGCGCTTAACAATGGTTGCATTTCGGCATTTTACTATCAATTTGGTCGGGTAATTTTAGAAGTAAATTTTATGAAACAAAAAGCCACACAAATGGAAGATATTGTAACAGAGAGGAATTATTACTACATTGTAAGAAAGCCAAAACTTAATTTGGTAAAATACATTATATAGCACAATATTACACAGTTCAAGCTACAATTAACATTTACCTGTACTTTTTTAATAGACTTTTCACTTAGCCATCCGTTCATCAAGTGACATGACACAGGCTGAAAGCAAACTAGTTTACCATTATTGATATTTGATGATTGCGATAAACAAGAATCATCCTTTGATATCTAAATTTGAAATGTATAAGTTTTGAATTCAACGTGATGTACTCATAATTAGATATTTTTTCATCTTTATCACGACAGAACAGCCCAAAAGAAACTATGCATGTTTTCGAATGAATTAATGCTTACATGAAAACACAAAAGATGACACATGCAATGACAACGGAAAAGATTATTGTGTACAGATTTATCCATTATGAAGTCATAATTAGTTAAAATCATTTATGTTCAAAACAATTTGTTTTCAACTGAAGATGAAAACACATTTTAAATAAACAAAAAGCTGTATACTTCTAAAGACACCGTCTTCTAAAGACACCGTCTCTATGTGAAAGATAATTATCATGCGGACACATAAAGTTTCTTTCATGCTGTACTGTATTGCAGTCAGAAATTAAGCATTTAGCACATGATACAGTTTTATACACACAGTGCTTTATATGGTTATATTATAATAATGTATACTAACCAATTTATCTTCTGTCTTCAATTCTTCTACAAGCTCAGGCTTACGTACTTTGATAGAGCCTGCAGTGCGTGCACGTCCATACATTGTTAACTATTTGACATAAGACCTAAAAATCTATGATTTCTACAGGCTTTAATTATTATTGGAAATTGGAAAATCATTAATTCAATTCACATAATACGGAATACATTTTATAGCTCACTTGATAAATAACAGTTTAAAATAATGTGAATTAAAAAAGAGCTAAAACTAATACTAAGAACTTTAACCAAACTTGTAAACAGCCAAAGAGCCTTATACGATCTTGATAGAAGATAAAAATGTTAAAATTCCAAGTAGACTCAATTATTCTTAGAGTTCCCTTAATTTTCAGTCTCAATTATTCTTAGAATATTCTTATTGCAATCTTTTCTTCAACGTTTTTTCTTAGTATAAGAAAGTTATTTCAAAGAACTCTGACTCCCTTCAAACCAAAAATATCTACAAACTTAGTGGACGGGAAAAAAACCCTGTGTGCTTTCATTTTTTTCCCATTATTTGTCGTTTTTGTTCTTATTTTTCTTTGATTGACATTGAAAATCAACTTGAGGGATTTTCTTAAGGTATTCCTTAATATTGAACAATACATTATAAACAAAGTGTATCTTTACACAAATAATGTAATTTGATACATAAAACTACATCTATCTGATCATTGTCTTAAATTTACCTAGGCTGGGACCTGAAACTGCACATAATAATAATAATAATAATAATAATAATAATAATAATAATAATAATAATAATAATAATAATAATAATAATAATAATAATAATAATAATAATAATAATAATAATAATAATAATAATAATAATAATAATAATAATAATAATAATAATAATAATAATAATAATAATAATAATAATAATAATAATAATAATAATAATAATAATTGAGAGTTGGGGCGAGGTTGCCATTTTTCTATACAATCCCAACATACGCTTTTCGTGGAAAGTGAAACACTGTTAATTTGCAAACTGTTATAAAAGAAGTAACAACAACCTACATATGGTTCAGTGAAATAGTATCCCATATTTCAGCTTGATTCATACAGTGTGCTGCTAAACTAGCGGTGGCTCTCTGCCCCATTATTATTGTGTACAATTTTCACACAAATTGAAAAGAAAAAGACTAATTCCCAAAAGAATTAAAATTGAACTGGATGTGATAGAAAAGATTATTTGAAAAAAAGTCATTTGCATGAAAGAAGAAAAGTTTTCAAACAGGTTGTTTCGTTTATAAACAGCTCAGAATTCACCATTATGGTTTCGAACTGGGATGGCCTGTTCAAAATCGAGGGAAGTGTTTTAAACCAGGATGTCCCATTAACAAACAGGGTGTATTTTTTAATCAGAATAGAACAATAAGGAATGACATCAACAGGAGGGTTGGATATTTTCCTCTGCAGATTTTAAGCTAAAAGACAATTATTTCCAGCTTAATAACCAAAAACAAGGTGGTGGAGTAGGTGTATACATCAGAAATGACAATTTTATCACACAGTGTGATCCTGTGCGCTACTATCAATGATCACGTTGCTCCTTACATAATAATCAACATCAAAACAGAACTTTGATCTCAAATCCTTTACTGACGATTATAAATTAATTCCATTCAATTTTATCTACACTTTTGACAATTTAGAAGAACAGTTGGATATTTTTAATCAACTATAATCACAGAATATATCAATCACCATGAGCCACTCAAAAGTACCAAAATGATGGGCATCATGGATGAAAGATTTTAAACGACAACCATCAGCAAAAGCAAGGAGACATTCTACGAAAAACAGCACAAAGAGGATAAAGATAGCATTTCAAACCATCAGAAACAAATTAAAATCTACAATTAAAACAGCAAAGAACGTCTTTTACTCCAAAGCACTCTCATCAAAACGGCCAAATGAGAAACTTAAGCACTCACTCTTGTACCAGTATTGCCAATCTCCATGAATCAATCTTCAAACTACCAAAAAGCAAACCAAGAGCTTTTAAACTCAAATGCACAACATTCAAAGATGTTGAATATTACCATGATCCAAAATGACTGTTCCTCAGGCCACAACAACATATCTATCTAATTAAACCTGCGAACTTATCATATCACCACTCACTCACATAATCAATGGTTTTATCAACAAAGGAAAATTCCTTAACAACGTTTGGAAGAAAGCAAGGATTAGCCCTATCCCAAAACTTTAACATCTGTAAAAACATACGTGATGACATCATAAAAGGTATGGAGAAGGGAGAAGTCAATATCGCTGTCTCTTCATTCACCACCACAGAGACTATTCAGAGGCACATATACCATTAACTTTCAAGCTCTGATAAAAAAAATGTCCTGGATATCCAAATCATTTCTCTATTGGTTTGCAAATTACCTCTCACAAAGACAGCACAGCAAGGTCAACAGGTGGTCCTAGCTATTCTGAGTTGAACCCTCCCTGAACATTTCCACAGCCTAGCTGATTTAATACCTTTTGTTTCCGACACACAACAGACAACCTTAGAAATAGTGAGAACAAAATTCAAAATTCAAAAATTGGTCATTATAGTTATTTATGTCTTACTCAGGATGGATTCACAGATTTTTTTCTGTCCCGAGTTAGAGACACGAATGTTCAACTGGGGATAGGTTAGCTTTGTCGAGTTAAACTCAGGACAGATTTTTCAACTCGGAATGGAGATATGCATGCTACAAAGAGGGTAAATCGTCCCTTCTTCTTAGGACCAGTAATTTTCACTTTGTATGCTGCTGACCTACCATACCAACTGAAACACTCAACATCACTACAATACGCTGATGATATGATATGACAATCTACACACTCAATGTAAACTCAAAAATCTTAATATCAAACCAGCTAAAACGAAACTCTCTCTTCTTGAAAATCTTTGAACAACTTTTCTCTTAACAATGATCTCCCTTATACACACAGCTAAAAAAAGATTTACACAATAAACCACATTATAACGAAAGGAAAATTCTGGTGCATTTCATTTAAGAAAAGAAACATTCTGTAAAACATTCCGATTTTTTAACATGTTCATGTTTTGAACTGACCGAACTGCTCTTCTAGCATCTATCATAATTGTCATGGCAACTACTAGCAAGCGAGATACGACTTTTTTCTCGAACTTTATAAAGGTTATTTTTTTGTTGGTAATAATCTTTCAATTTTTATTTGAAAACTGGAAATTCAGTAGTTAAGATAACTTTGATTAATAATTTACCTTTTAAAGTTTTGTTCAACATGTGAAAGAGGTTCCTCCAGATCAAATTATCCTTTTGCTATCGGATTTCGGCGACCGTTGAAATTTTGGTAAACAAATGGCCAGTCGATTCGATAGGAAATTTTGAGCTTCGATCATGAATAATCATTTGCAAACACTTTTGCATGATAATCTGAAATCAAGTGGACATGTCGAAGACTGTGCTATATTTCACAGGAAAGGTCTTCTTTTAAGAGCATCATCGAATGGTTTCGCGGTAAAATTTACCTTTCTGACTTGTTTTTTTGAGTGTAAGCCCTTAAAAAAATTAAAAATTTGTTCAAGAATCCCTCCCGGAAAGTTTTTAACACTGTAACTTTTGACCTCGATAATTTACCAGTGAACAACTAAGATTTCTGAGAATTTTATTTATCTATATCAATTGTTATTTTGTAATTTTATCCTCAAAATATCATTTACATACAAACCATAAAATTTCTCTAGCTACACCACGGTTAAGTAAGTAAGTAAAGTGTATTTCATTTAATATTAGTATTATATAATAATTTTGCAAATAAACTATAGACATATATATTGGGGAAGTAATGATTTGAAAATGAAAAGTACTAGTAGTAGTATAGTTATTGGTTTGAATACTACACTGAAGAAAAACAAGAAGCACACCTGTACGAATTCTATTTTGAAGCTGTGCGTGTCAAAAAAAACCCCGTCCAATCACCCATGTTTAATCTTAAGAGGACGTCCGTTTTTTTCGTTTCCAATGTAATTTTCGTATTCCATTCAGCTATCGGAGAACGAAATGGAAGATCTTTGTAACTTATTCAAAGATTTCTCCAAGACCCGATCAAATGGTATTGACCTGAAAGGCTGTCACTACAAAGCCATACGAGCTGATAAATACTCTATCTATGGAAAGCATATCGAGGTATGTACTGTTACAAAAAATCCTGAAATCTTTAAGCATTGTAAACTGTTTGTAGCAAAATTCATTAGAAACTGTAAATTATGTTGTTTACTTTTATTTTTTAGGAAAACAAAGGAATTATCCTAATCCGTACTCCTACACTGATATTATTGTGTACATATTCTTCAGAAATGTATCCTAGTGTTTGCGTTGAAACTGCTGAAAAATTAGGTAATGTTTTTTTTTTCACCGCCAATGAAATAGTCTGTTGTTGTTGGATCACGTGAATTACCTTATCTCCCTGGGTGGAGCAACTTCGATAAGCGGAGAAGAAAATAACAGTATATTGTTACTACTTTAATGGGATTAAATTTCGCGGGAATTAAATTTCGCGGTTGGGCCCATCCGCGAAATTTTAAGATTTCGCGGGGATTTAATTTCGCGGATGAGGGGTTTCCTAATTTTTCGCGGGGATTTAATTTCGCGGATCAGGATTAAATCTAATTTTTCTGAAATGATTCCAAATTTTGCAAACAGAACTTCTCTCAAAATTTTGTTTCGATAGTGTGCGAAATTCGGAAAATAACGAAGAGATTTTACTCAGAACGGGATTTGAGGGGCGGGCGATAATAATGAATCTATAGCGAAAAGAGCGAAACAAAACTCATAATAGTATGTAAGAAATTTGATTGGACAGTAATAAAATGGGTCTTGAAACAAAAAAGGAAAATAAATTGAAAGTAGAATGATTTTGTTTTTTTTAATTTGAAACTGTTCAAATATAAAAATGGTAGACTTTAAAACAATTAAACGATAAAGCGTAAATAGATATAAGTCACTCGAATGCGTCAAAAGCACTACGGGCAAAGTCAATATTTTCTTCATCATCAGACATTGGTTCGTATTCTGATTCTTCATCGGATTCTTCCACTGTATCGCTTCTTGGATCGTAAGCAACTTTCAATTGCTCAGGTGAGACGCTTGCAAGCGAATTTAAATTTAACTGATAAAGCTGGTTACTCAGGTTATCAACCAATGGGTTGATATCTTGAAAAGGGTCGAGCGATTCGAGACCTTCTACGCCTTTTTCAAGTGCTTCAGTGATACCGGCGGCTTTCCAGGCGTTGGCAATAACACTCTTTCCACTCTCCTTTGTCATATCATTGTACAAATCTACCATCCATTGAGCATGTAGCGGTTTGATTCGTGTTAGTTGCAATGGAACGGTGATATCTTGCAACGACTTTCCTTCATCAAGTTGTAGGTTAATCTGATTTGTGTACCAATCATTGAAAATTCTACGCGTATGCTTTTTTGCATAACCGTTGACAGTGAGATCAAGGGGCTCAAGCAAGTGTGTCATGTTTGCCGGGACACAAACAATTTCAATATCTTCTTGCTCATACAAATCTAGCACTTCTTTCGTCATCTGACCTGTAAACACATCCATTATAACAAGAGCCTTCTGACCAAGTGGTAAATTTTGTTCTTTTATTACCTTATTAATGTAAGGTTTAAGAACCTCTTTAATCATTTTGCAAGCTTCCTCTGAATTACTGTAATGAGTCTTATTAAAACTCAAACAAAACGTATCAGGAAATTCGAATCTTGGGAGACATTTCTTTGTGGTGCCAGCGTAAATTAATTGCATTGGCAAAAAGGTGTTATCGTAAGCAATGGCAAATGTCGCAGTGATTGTTCTTTTATCCGAACTTCCGGCTACAGCAACTGATTTGGAATTTTTTGCTGCAAGCGTTGATTTACCAACGGGTACGTATTTTGTAGGGGTTTGATCAATGTTGATGATTAATGAATCGGGAATTTTGAAGCGGTTGACTTTCGACACGATCTCATTGAGATAAAGTAATTTTGCTTCCTTTAAAGCTCCATCCGGAATTTCCAGCTTCGACGTTGTTGCTCTACGGCGAACGAATTTCATTCTTCTAAACAAAGCTTGAGCCCACGAGGACGATTCGATATCAATCTGTCCAACATAGTCCGGGTATCGAACCATTAAAGCTTTAGCACATGACTTTGCAACACTTCGAGATATGACAGCTCCTCGGTTACTTGCAGATATGAGATATTTCTGGACCATATCATCTATTGGACCAAGGAGACGCGGCCTCCCTTGTGGTTCCAAAGCTATGGATTTCTCAGTTGACTTTGTTCATTTTTTCTTTTCGTCTGCGATCTTTTCTTCATATTTTCCTCTAAAAGTACGAGCCGTACTCTCTTTCAGATTAGGAAACTTTGAGGTAAATTTTCTCACTGCAGCAATGGGTCCATTTTCACTTGCATACTTTCCGATATCATAACGTTCTTCAGGAGTGTATTTAGTGTAGGTAGTGTTTCTTTTCGATTGTCTCTCTTGTATTCCTCTCTCGATCCTTTCAATGTCAACTTCACCGATTTCCACTTGCTTGGCTATCTTCAATGTTTGAACATTTCTCAAAACACAAGACTTTTTTCAACAGAGAGTAGAAAATCTACTTTCTCCCTGTGTTGCGTAATTTGATCCCTCCTACACAGTTACCTTTCCCTTACACACCCATTCATTCATTCGATTTGAGAAGGAGGGTGTTTCTACACACCTCTATATTCAGACGGGTGTTATGTCTTTTCAATTTCTGTATATTCTTTCCTTTAAAAGAGTAAATAAAAACTTATTTCTTCCAAATCAAACCTTTAGATTCTTTAGGTGGAAGTCACATTGAATTTAATTTGAATTGATTTTAAACCTTTCACATCTCTATCTTTCACACGTGTTCTAAATCATTAAAATTCCAACTTGACCCCCGTCATCGTAATCGAACGTTCGAACGAAATAAAAATGAAATGTACAACCTACAGACAGACAAAAACAAAGTTTGACATCAACTTTATTTTGGTTTATTGCTTCTTGTACAAAATACAGCTATGATGACCAATGCTGAAAAGGTATTAGAATTCACTTCCGCTGTACGAGGGTACCATTTCTACAAACAAACATGGAATCCTCAAGAAGAAGAAGTCTTGCAGTGCCTACATGAAATTGGAAATATTTTTAATGTGTTTGCCATTAAAACAGTGAGCAACAACGATGAGATCGTCGGACATTTACCACGAGAAATTTCCAGAGTCAGCAAATTTTTACTTGACCGTGGTGCATCAATTAAAGCTACCCTTACAACAACAAACTATAGACGTTCTCCTTTAGTCCAAGGTGGGCTTGAGATCGCGTGCAAGGTAACAGTAACAGTAATGTCTGGAACTGTGAGAAACCATTTGTTACTGGATAGATACGCAGAGCTTGTATCAGACCTGTATGCTGAACCCAAACAAGAGATAATCATCGGGTCCTATTTGGTTAAAGGATGCACTGTTGAAATTTCCCTACCAGCCCTTCCAAAAAGGAAAAACAAGAATAAAGCTTTAGCTACTGGTCCACCAAAGAAAACTCGACGAGATGGTGACATCAGGACATTGTTTGCAAATGCTGCTTCTAAAGCAAATCGTCCGAATAAATCGTCGTGTTCAAAGACTTATGAAAACGTACCAATTTTGTTGGATTAGAAAAAGATTTTAAACTTGTTTCAAAAGAAAAGGAAAAACTTGACATAAAATATGACTTGAAATTATTGCTTCGTTATTTTCACTCTTTTTCATCCCTAAAACTCTTGCCTAGTTCTTTCCTTCTATTTGTGTCGATTTTAAAGGAATTTTCTTGTTATTTAAACACTCCTTCCTTAACTTATGAAACTAATAAGATCCCCCTGAGAAAAATTTCGGACGTTCCTTTGATGAAAATAATATTTGCAACGAATCCTTCCCTTCAATTCGTCACCCTTTTTTTGCACTTTCGAACGAAAATACTGGTCTACCTTTCCTGTTTCGAAACGCCTATATCGTTCGACAGACAAGGATAAGAATTTAAAGGTTTTCACAGAAAAAAAGTGATAGTTTTCGTGTCCTGTATGCCTTGTTGGACAAAAAAAAGGACGATAAAAATTTAAAATTTTCGCGGATCGAAGAAAAATTTCAAATTTTTCGCGCGTATTTATTTTCGCGGATGAGGCCCTTTCAAATTTCCATTGGGACTTAATTTCGCGGATGACACCCAAATCCGCGAAATTTAATCCCCGCGAAATTTAATCCCATTAAAGTAAATTAATTTGTATTTTTTGTCCCTAAGTTGTTATTGACATAAGGGTGGAAAATTCTTAGAAATTCAGGGTTTTTTTCAGTTTTTTTCGCAGGTATTAATTTTCGCGGATTAAACAAAATTGAATTTTTTGCGGGTACAAATTAATACCCGCGAAAATTAGTACCATTAAGGTAACAAGTCAACATACTCCTTAACGAAATTGTTTTAGTTCGTTATAACTTGATATTCCTTACAGCTGACATGATACTGAAAATTTCTTTTAGGGGATTATTTCCGAGAAAAAGGAAAGTGAAGACAGACACCGTATAAGTTGTCGAAGTCCCTAAATAAAGAAGAATCACTTCGAAATACCTCAAAATCATATCCTATCGTCTCAAGGTCACTATTGCTGGACTATTCAAAGTTGATGAATGCAAGAACTTGACCGGTTAAGCAAAATATTTGAGATTTCAAGTTTCGTCATTGTATTTTGCTTTACAATAATTAAAATTATTCTCCTGACAAATACATATGGGTCGACGATAAAAGAAATACACACTTTCAAAGGACAATTTCTTAAAAATAAAAAATAAAATAAACGAAAATCCACGATACTACACATTCAAAAACGATAGAAACATCCCTGCCAAATATCAACCCCGTGTTCCCAAAGCTACTTACCTAGCCGCGTACACAAAGGCAAGAAGCCTGCGAACGAGGTTCCCTTACCATACCATAATACCAATTCCGAACTTGAGTAGTAGAGGACTACTCTGCTATTATAAGCTAAAAAACAAATTTTACAAACACTACTTGCATGGAGTTTATAGGTATAGGTCGTAGAGTAAGGAGGTCATCGCTTCTTCACTATAAACACGCTTTTCTTTTTATAAGCAACACGAGGCTCGAATCTGTCAAATACCGAAGCAAAACATATTTTTTTGCTTGCTGACAAGAAACGTGTTCCATTGGTTATAAGAGTGTTATAGGTTATAAGTTCCATTGGTTACCAGCGCTGGCGTAGTAACAACAAGCAAGCAACAAATCAGCTTGTAAGAGAAACTTAAGTAACATTGAGCCTCAAGCAACCCATGAAAAAAAAAGCGTACCAGCGTAATACTTTGGAATGGCTTCAAGTCATTATGCACATTTTTTGTGCTTCTGTATAAAAAGTGAATGATTACGAAAAATAAAGTTGACAAAAGGTTCGTCTGTTTATAATTTCCATACCCATTTATTCTTTTGGGATATAATCATGGCAGACAGAGCCATACAAAATATCAGAAAAAACTCCAAAAAATATGCAAGTAAATGTAATTATCCGCTCGTATTTATATAACAATTATTCCATAAAATCTATACAGTCTATGAGAACCTAATATCTACGTTCCAATTTTGTTCATGAACAGATATATAACTGAGTTCTTCGATATTAAGCTCCCAATAAATTGCAAGTGAAAGTTTAAAAAAATAAAGACCAGTCTGTGAGTGGTTAAATAACACAGATTCGTTTTAGCAACAACATATTTAATGCACGAGCAATTATATTTGGTGGAAAAAACGGTGATACTCTCGAGTGCCTTTAAGTATAGCTGGTTACTGGGTGGTCAAATTTCTAATAATTTGAATTTGAACATTTTCTTACATTTCTCCCATTTTGTGCCACCTGGAGTTTTTTTCATTTCTGATCTTGAAAGTTTCAAACATTTCCTGTCAAAACCCAACCTTCCCTTCCAACAATTAGCAACTTTAAGCAAAATAATATATCCTTATCACCTTTTTTCCAACAAAACTTAAAATAACCCAACGAAAAATTAACACAACTACATAATAAAGACGTTAAAGAAATATTATATTCACCAAGGTAAACTTAGTTCAATTTACCATAGTTGGGCCGTCCACGCCATAATTTCCGTATTATTACAAAAACGATCACTAAAGCTAAACCAAGTACTATGCCACCAATAAATGAGCCTGTATCAAATCTGTGACCACCTCCAGTGTGTTTAGTCGGTGTTGGTTTTGTTGTCGTAGTAGTAGTTATTGATGTTGGAAGTGCACTGCTGGATACGGCTGGTGATATTTTTGTTGGTATTGGAACTACAACCGTGGAGTTTGCAGTTACGCTCTCATTTACGCTTGCAGTTACGCTTGCAGTTACGCTTGCAGTTACGTTTGCATTTACCCTTGCAGTTACGCTTGCAGTTACGTTTGCAGTTACGTTTGCATTTACCCTTGCAGTTACGCTTGCAGTTACGTTTGCAGTTACGTTTGCAGGTACGAAGACGTTTCTGTTGCTGCTTCTTATGGAAGGGGTCGATACTGTCGGTGTCAGTGATGATGAGGTCTGACTGGATATGGCAACTAAAAGATTCAATATATCATAACTGAATCAAAAATCGTATTCCTTCCTCTAAACTTTCATTTGGAAAATAGGAATATAATTATTAAGAGGAAAATGTAATGTACGATTTACATTCCTTAATAAAATAATAACAGCAGATATCATTATTCAAAAGTTAAGTTATTGCAATCACTGTCTTTTAAAATTAACGTTTTCATGACAACCCAATTTTACAATCCTTCGGTTTACAATCCTTCTGTTTTGTCGAAGTTTTGAAGAATATTCCTACATTTACCCAAGAAAGCTTCGTCAGTTCTGAATGAACTATTATCAATGAGGGTCCTGCGCAACAGGTCCCAGAGCATTCAATAACCCCATTTGAACAACGGAAGCCGAAAGTTTGCATAAGTCGCACAACTAGACAACCTCAGGTGGACTTAATTTCACGGATGCCCAATATTTATCATTTCGCGTCGATTTAAATTCGCGATCGTAGGTTCTCACAAATATTTGGCGTGCCTTAAAGTTCGAGGGATTTTATAAACAATATTTAACTACATTATATATTTCATATGTATACCGATATTTCATGCATCCTATTAATACAGATAAATTCTTCTGGCATAAAAATAAATACCAAAAAATAATTCCAGTACATGTGCAATATCCTTGTCAGGAGGTATGTTTTTGCAAATTCTTTATAATTTTCAATTTTGCGAATGTCTGTTGAAATTGTTGGAACTCATTTAACAGGATACGGGGAAAATTTCTATACATTGAGAGTTATATGCAGCTACCATATAGAGTATCACCTTGTGAAAGGTTTTTGAATTTTGAAATGGATTTACCAAATAAATTTGGGCAATCGCTATAATGGAAACAATTAACATGTCATATAAGGGAAATTCTGTTGTAGGCTTGTGCGCATGTACATTTTTTTATTATCATTTCTAGCTCCACAACATTGCCACATTCCTTATTCCTTATTCTATAATTTAGTTTTTGCAAGTATACAGTCAGGGACAACTCTAAATTAGGGTTCAATATTTGGAAAATCCAAATTTAGCTTACTATGCCTAATAAGTCGTCTCAGAGATCCAAATTAGGAACACATACTCCTAATTAGGCTTCATCAATATCCTATTGCTATATGCTACATATGCTAGTGGTAGCAAGAACATTTTGACAACACCCTATAGCCACGCAAAGCTTCTAATGCGATTTTTCAATATTGTCATGTAGCTATACAAAGCTAGTTATCTACAAAATTGTTGTTTTCCGCCTAAGATGGCCTAATTTAACCTATTTAAGCTTTAGTAGTGGCTCAAAATGTTTTGTGTTTCTGTAACACAAATAATCCTAATTAGGTGTATTTCGTCTTTATTTTTGTGTAAGAGCGTAAAAGTCACTAATTTACACTCTCCTAGTTTTTTTACGGTTAGCTAGCCTTTCCTTTCCTTGTTAACAGTATTATAGTGTTCCCAATTTGTGAATAATAAGAGTTTAAGTGTGCCTTCCTGTGATTTTAATAAAATGAAAGCCTAATTTGGAGGAAGGAAGGATAACTGTTTGGGGTAAAAATAAGCTTAATATGTGTCAAGTCTAACTTTGGCTTCGAAGTCTTATTTAGGAGTTGTCCCTGCTGAAATGGACTTTATACCAGTCATAACTGGTATTATAAAGCCTGACATACACACTGCCGATAATGCTCTGTAGTAGCTAGGTTTGGTCAGCACTTTGCCTTCAAAACTGTTATTTAACTTGCGCGAACATAGTGGCCTTTTAGCTCACGATTGTACAAATCCGATAGCCTCAGGAAGGATTCCTCCTCCCTCACCACTGCAAATAATCTTCTTATACTAATATGCTATTTTTCTTTTTTCTTACCTAACTTTTAAAGAAAGAACTTTAGGTAAAATTTCTTGGGAAGTTCGTCAACAGATGATATTTATATGAATCTTCAGCCTTGAATAATAATATCAACAATTTAAAAACACTCTTAAAAACATTTAATATATTTATACGAAGCTTTTCGTAATCTAGTTACATTATCAAGTATATGTTATATGATATATAAGTATATGTTTTTAAGAGTGTTTTTAAATTGTAGATGATATTTGTTTATGTTTTTTTATTCAATGCTTTAAGATCAGTAATAAAGAATAACAACTTTGATAGGTATCAGTAACTGTTCTATCCGAAGAGGTAGTGGATGTACACCTGTTATGTTTTCATGTTATCAGTTCATCATTTTCTACAACAATGTCTATCTTTTAAATGTCTTTAAACGTAGCTTTTTCGTATCAGTTAGTTTTGACTACTATGCTGATATGTGTAGCTAGCCGTTTATTTGGTATTTCATTGTAATGTGTGGATTGTTATTATGAGATTCACCTTTATAGAAATGAAGATAGCAAGATCATTATTATGTTGTTTTGATAGTGTTTGAATGATATCTTTTTTTTAAATTAGAAAATTGAATAGTATAGATGAAAGAAGAGAGTGAAAATCATTGTTATATACATATTTACATGTTTTTTATATCATGATGCACAAATGGAGGTTTGGGTTCAGAACATTTCCACAATTCATAGCAGAATAAAAATCAGTTTGAAAGATAGAATGTATGATTGTTTTTGTTTGCTTTAGTTAAATAGGGAAATTTGAAGGTGTATACTTCAGAAAGTTTAATTGTGTTTAGGTAGGAGAATACATTGTCCACAATCTCTTGTTCTGCCTGTTCTGCATTTTGTTTAACTGTACAACTTCTGAAATCTCTAAATAGGTGAAATAGTCATGAAAAAATGGGGATAATAGCATTCTTTTAGGAGGCTACGACATGAATTTTGTGATCTTAGGATTTATGCTGCAGCACCAAAAATCATTTTGAGGCTAGAGATGCGATAATAACATGGCTGACTGTAAAAAAAAAGTAAAAAAACACAACAATCACATGATTCATGTCGTAGCCCCTCCTTCTTTAAATGATCAATCCAAAATATTTATAGAACAATTTTGTGTTGAATATGACGTTATTCCAACATGGAGAAACACAACATTTTTGTATATACACAGACTTATCATGACAGTATATAGCATGTAAAATCATTTTATGGAGCAAAACTGTAAAATGTTTTTACACGCTACACTATATTATAATAAACCTTTCTCTAATAGATAGCGCTGCAGCTAATATACTTTTAGCTAAAAACTTGGAAGGCTTGAAATAAAGGAAAACAATCTGTTACTTACGGATAATAATACTACAAGTAAGAATTAAGGATTGCATGATGAAAATTGTTTCCGGAAATGTAATACAGTGTCGCGTGTGTTAACCGTGTTATGTGTGGTGTTGAAGAAGAGCGATCAGCCAACTCATCTTCGCATTGTTTTACCTCCCAAGTAGCAATTATAAGAATTTCCATCTTTATTGAAAGGTAATCAAGGCGAAATTCCGTACTAAGAACTTCACCGTTTCAAATTTTAAGTATATGCGCCAAAAAATGAATGATTCCTTTCCTTTTGCTTTTTGTAATATCAAAGAATTGGATTACTGCAATGAAATTTTTTTCACAATTAACAGGTTTCAAAAAACGGTGTTAAAAGACGAAGAGAAGTCAGAAAATAACCATCCAACTGATAAAATAATATCTGAGGTGGAGAGTGTTGAAAGGAAAGAAGAGAAAAGTGAAAAAATACCGGTTTGTTTTGTTGTTCCCGGCCTTAAATGCTCGTGGACGATATCTTATTCATAAATGTACAGAATTAGTCACTGGTGTGAGTTCAATTTCTATTGGATCTGGACTTAACAGAAGAGTTTGCATTTTTTGCAATTTGCAATTAAATTGCTATCAACAACTTGCAATGATGGCATCAGGAGCTGCTGGCAGTCCAAGGTTTGTCATTATTATAATTAAGGTTTGCATGTAAAGCAAGAGCTACTTGTTAAAAGTTGGCAAGCCAAATATTCAAAGCCTAGAAAGCAGGAGAAACAGTGAGGTTGAAATAGAACTGTATTTTCAGCCCTATAAATTTCTATGTATATATGACAGAATCTTTCTTCACCTGAGAGTCCAGTTCAACATCCCTATTATACACAGCGCGCGCGGCCTTCCATATATGCTTTCAACTAAAATTATGCTATTAGAAACTTAAGCAACATTCACGTGTAAAAGATATTTTATTTTGAATTGAAATTCAGTGGACGTCTACTGAAAAACAGGTCTATGATAGATGCTCGGTCACTAGGGATTTCGTGATTGCCAATTTCAAAAGACACTTCAGTCTATATTAAATTATTTTGAGTTAAAAGATCATTTTAATGGGGCCGTTCTCCACTAATACAACATGGACTCAAATGAAAGATTTAAGTTCACAAACAAACAATTTAAGCCTGGTAAAAATCCTGATAGGAACAGGATCTTACCAGGACCTGACAGAATCTTGTAAGGATCCAGTTAGGATCCTGTTAAGACACAAATCATGACAGGGAATCTTTCTTAGGAAACTTTGTAAGATCCTATTTAAGATCTTGACAAGACTGACTTAGGATCCTGACAGGATAGGAAAGTAAGTATCTTGGAAGGATCTTACTAAGATCCTGACAGGTTTGGGGTCAGGATCCTGATAAGATCCTTACAGAATCCTAGTAGGATTCCGACAGGAAAGACTTCAGATCCTGACAGGTTTGGAAATAGCTGTCTTGGAAGGATTTTACTAGGATCCTGACAGGTTTGAGTCAGGATCGTAATAGGAATTCTTCTCAGGATCCTGATAAGATTTCAACCAGGGAGACTTTTTTCACATTTTAACTGAAACTTGAAAAAAAATACAAATAAAGTTTGCCTCCACACAATCACATTTCTAAAAACAGAAAGTTGTCTAGTAGATTTGCAGTTCTTTGGCACAAAAACAATGTTCTTAAAGTATTTTTTTCTGTCTTTGTTAATATCTTCCACGATTTAAAACTTTCCCTCTGTAAATTTATTTTTTTAAATAGTGTTGCGAAAAGTTGGTTTCTATATTTTTTTGTTACATGAAGATATTTAAAACAGCATTTTTGGATCAGCAAATAATAACCATTACAGCGAACGAACGTGAAATTCATTACGAGCAAGAATGACCTGGTTTTTATTATCCATTTTATAAGGTCTTCCGATGCTATTGCTACACCAAAAGTGACAGTAGCAACCATCACAGAAAAGTATGTTCAAATTCACGAAGAATATTGACCAAAATGCAGGTGGTTGAAACATATTACACAACACTTATTCACTCCTATTTTTTTAACATAAGAAATCCAGCAGACTTAACATAGATTAGATTAGACAAAGTTAAATCCCGTATGGGATTTAGAAGTAGGTTCGAATTGGGAAGCAATATATGAAACAGACAGCAAATGAGTGTGAACCGAAACATAAGAAGAATGACTTGGTGAAAATGTAAAAACAGCTTCACATGTTATCTCCACATCAGAAGAATGTTTGTGCAATTCCAAGCAATTGCACAAGCTTGATCCAGACTTCTTTTGTTTTCAACATTTTTATAGAATAGGAAAAGAAGACCTGGGACGAGGTTGAATGTAATGTTTTAGAAAATATTCCTGTGATGATAATTTGTAAAACACATTTCTCACCCACAGTTAGCAGCTGCCTTTTTGCCACCTTGAAGTGGTTCTCAAAGTGTTTTTTTCCAAGCATTTGCTAGCACGGGATCTTGAGGGAATTGGAAAAATTATTTGCCTTTACTGTTTCTGCTTGTGTTTTTACATGGAGAGGAACCACACATAATAAAGGAAGTTAATAAAAATCCAATACGTCACTAATTATTTTGAAATTATTTTGAAATTATTAAGTCAAAGTTATGTTGACTGTCACAATGGTTCCAAATATCCTGTTGATATTACTCGCCTGTAACAAAAGTTTGTTATGGATTTTGAAAACCATCAACTTTCTTGATTTGGACAGGTGGAGTTTATTCAGGATAGAAATGAACATTATTTTGAATACTTCTTTTTTTAGATCCACTGCAAAAAGACCAGATAAAGGTATCTACATACCACGACATAGACGTGATGTTGAAAATAGTTTCATAGTAAGTGATGAAAAGAAATTGAAAGACAATCAAAATTCACAGGGAAGACCACCCAAAAATGACAATTTCAAATCTGCGAGTAGACAGCAGGGTAAGAATCAACTGAAGGCAAGTGAAGTTGAACATCCTGAATCTGTGGTAATGGAAGTAAATGGGAAATCTGATACCAAAGTGTCAAGTGGTGGTACCGTTTCATCTACTTCACTGAGTTGTGGCAGCAAAAAGAAAGATTCTAAAATTCACAAAAAGTCTCATAAACTAAAATCGGATGTCAATGATCATTATTCTTACAAATGTTCTCCATGTGCAAACATCTGTAATGTAGTTACCAAAGAACCAATTAACAGAACAGTGACAGAAAAACAACCAAAGGAAGGTCTACCTGATACTAACAGCTTTTTATTTGATGTTCAGATTTTTAGTGAAGCTTTGGTGAATCTAATACTTTCTGACATTTTTCAATCCCTTCCATCACTTGTGTTCAAACCGTTATTGGAAGTTCCTCATAAAGCTGTACCACAGCTGTCTCTGTCAGACAGACAACAACGGAAACTGATTCCAATGATGGCTATGAATATTGTTAATAGCGCAATTGAAAATGCACTTGAAGTCATGAAAGCAATTAATGATAGTGATAAGCTGCCACCCTCATCTACTTCTAATAGCTCAAATGCATGCAAACTTGGCAATTCAAGTACAAAAGATTATAGAACTAAGGAAACTAATTTGAATATGCCAACAAACCAAACTGTAGCTGCAGATGATACCTTAACGCATGACTCAACTGAATCTGCCAACAATAGTTTGAATGGAACAAAGCATCTAGCTCATCCTGAACCTGTTCAATCAGGATGTACTGTTGAAAGTGAACGTAATATGTTTGATAGTAATTTGAATACAGAGAAAAGGTCTCATAAGAAAAAGGCTGGTAAGTTAAAGAAAGGTAACAAAAGCAATCGATTCTACATGCAATGTGTACAAGCAGAGTCACATGAAAACGACAAGTGCTTTATTGAAGCTAAAATGGTTGATTCGAGTAAAAGGCTGGTGAAGGTTTATCATGACAGATCAGTGCAGGGTAATGATGCGAAAAGTGAGATTTTTAATGTAGATGTGATGACAGCCACTACTGAAAGTCATGACGAGACTCTGAACAGTGAAAAAAATAATCCATCTGGGGAGGATTGGGAATCCAACTGGACTGAAGATGGAGAATGTTTAAATGAAGACATGATTAAGGAGGTTTGTTTATTTGCTAAAGTCCATCCATATGAATTATCAGCTACTTTTTCCATTTATTTATTTCAATTGTTTTAAACAAACTTCTGTGTTAGTTATCTAACCTGACTGGCATTCAAAACCCTGTTGTGGAAAATGCAGAAATCATTGATTATTTGAACTTCACTCCGAAGGAAATTCAGTTGGATGTTGGGGGTTAGTTCTTGTATTATTCTGATACCTGACTCCTTTGAAGCTTGAGGAATGAGATGCTTTATTTCAGTTTTCTTTTAGAGTATGGGCATATTCTGGAACTTTTTGACTTTTCAGCATGTTTAAAAACACAAGACTTATTCAATGCGTTGACTGCAGTAGGGTAGGGAACAAACACTTCATAACTGTAATAAGTTTTCATAGTGCAATAATGTACATTTTTTTTTGAAGCATGCAATCTGATTGTTATGTTTGTTTTTGTTTTCAGTATCAAAAATTATAACATCACTTGGGTTGACGATACACATGCACTGGCTGTGTTTTCTAGTCAAAGTGCTTGTAAGTTTTCTTCATGTTTCACTTTGTATTTGTATCACTTTACGTTTCTAACCATTTCCAATCATCACAACCCCTGTGCATAATAAAAGAACAATGACATTACTAGCTCATGCAGCCATGAAACAATACACGCCTGTGCTTCAAATGAGACAAGTTGTGAATGGTACCAGACAATCTCAAATGAAAGCTAGGGAATTTAAAGGTTTGTGACTTCATAATTCTGTTTATATAATTGTTTCATTAGCCAGGTAAGTCAGCTTTCTTAACACGGTTTTTCCTTTTTATAACAGACGCATTGTTACCTTATAAAAGGAGACCAACAGCAACCGCATCTGTTGCACGAAATCTGATTACTGGTGCACTTGGAATCAGGTCGCAAGTATCACCAGAACAACGGAAAAAGGAAAGGGAGATGTTGAAAGAAGCAAAAGGTAATCTTTAACACTGTGTATAGCAAACCAAATCCAGCTTGTGTCATTGTATGAAATATCAAATTAAGGTTCCCAAACTGCTAAACTAGAATTGGAGGTATTTGGCCCAGTAAACACAAGACGTCTTTAATAATTGGAAATATTGTTTTTGCCCGTTATATTTATGGTTGCTTATTTTGTTTCAAAAGTCAAATTTGCAACAAATGCAACAAAGATTTGAGGATTCAACGAAACGATTTATCCATTCAACGAAAATTATTTATATATTCAACGAATTTTATTTAAACATTCAACGAATCATCAGTCAAAAACTATAATCCTTTCGTGGTGCGAAGCGGTTTGATTATATGATTATAGTACAATTTACAGACCAGAAACATCTGTTGAATCTGTTGGATCTCATTGAATCCTAAAATTTCGTTGAATGTCTGAGTCATTTTCGTTGAATGTCTTAATAGTATATTGAATATCTAAATAGTTATATTTATATATATATATATATATATATATATATATATATATAGCTATTTTTAGTTATATTTTCGTTGAATGTCTGTGGATGGTTTCGTTTAATGCTCAAATTTTTGTGGCATGCTTAGACTTGACTTTGGAAACAAAAAAACAACTATATATATTTTGCATATTACTACAGGTATGCGCAACAGGAGAGATGTGTAGTTTTACAACTACCGTTACTTTAGAACTTCGTTTTTCTGTTGTGATCCTTCTGCAAATACATTCATTACTTTTTCAGAGCAAAAGAGAATAAAGAAAAAGAGAAAGGAGGACATATGGGAAGCGCCTGTTTGAATCGGTGTAAATTTTTTTACTCGAAAATTGGTTTATATTTTAATGTTCTCATTTTAGAATTCTATGCATATTTATTTCTACTGTTATTAGTAGATTGTTTTAATAACTTACGTACTGAAAGCTGCTTATACTTCATTTTGTGTACAGTGTAGAACTCGTGGTAATCTGAACTCTTGCTGTAGTTCGAAAAATGACGTATGAATCAAATCAAAAACTAAATCTCTGGTCATTCATAAATTCTTATATGAAACTGCTAATCTCTCGACAAATTGGGCGTAATTCAACTAACGTTTGTGTTCCCTTAACGGACCACTTCTATAAGAATTTGAATTATGCTATGTTGGGTCCTCGCATTTTTTCTCGAGTCGAGTAAAATTAGGCAATGTAAAAAGTTTAAGAGCCTTATTATATTCAACATTAATGCGATGTCTAAATAGACCGAATTTCTGGTCTAAACCTTATTACGTTCTTGTTACCATACCTACCTCTTGACCAATATCAAAATTGCTCTTAACTACTCTGTCAGGAAGTGGCATCGTAGAAACCATATCTAATGAAGGCATAAAATCCGGGAAACAATGTTGGCCATAATACGGTGTTCGAACAGCATTTCGGGAAAGATGTATTGAAAATTACACCAAATTATATTAATAAACTCAGCCAAGGCAGCATTTCATGCTGATTCTTTTAATTCGATTCGATTCGATATAAAGGTGACTGAACGTCAGCATAAAAGGAGTTCTTGTTTTCTTACACTGAATGCTAGCATTATAAGGTTATGGTGGTTCTATTTCCCTTCAATGTACGCAGTGCCAGATCCAGAGATGTCGAAAATTGCGGAGGAACATATTAACCTAATTTCTGTTTCAGTCTGTATCACCAATGGGCTTATTTGTGCGTTTTCTTATATGCTTTAATGGCCTAACATTCGTCTCCACAAATTTCGACATACCTCGAGATCCGCCGCTGACACGTACGTCTACAGCTTATCGTCTTTACCAAATCTTTAGGTGTCAGATCAGTGCGTGCGTCTGTGTAAGATAATAGGCATATTATTACTGTATATAGAATATTTTTTATGTGGTACTTTTTTTAATTGTATTTACTCGTCAAATTGAAAAATTCAATTGATTAGATAAGACATTATGAAGTTCAAATGCTCTTCTGCAATGTACCAAAAAATGATACAGAAAACATTTCGAGAACACCTTTTTTTTGCAAGCATCCAAAAAAACATGAAAAAGACATTATGACATAATTTCAACGCTCCATCTCCCCACTTACAATTTTATTTCTGCACAGCAGAATCTCCACTCACAACTTCCATTCGCAGCAACAATGATAACAACAGGAGAAGAGGAGTTTGTCTCATAATTTTTGTGGAGGCTTGTGGATAATCAATAGTTTTGGATGGAAAGTGCATGCGACGCATATAATTATAAGAACTAAGTGACGGTGTCCATTCGGGAATGAATTGACCGACGTCTCGTCGAATGAACGATGAATGAATGATTAATGTTGATTCGGGAAAATAGCCACTGGTCACGTGAAGTCAATTAACCAATTCCAATAATTCATTAAAGAAGACTACATGCTGCTGGGATAATAAATTATAAACTTTCATTTTGCTATTAACTCTTAAAAATACCCATCAACCCCGAATGAGAATTACTCCCTTTGCCCAAATTTTCGATGCATTATTGGACCTATACAACTTATGAAAAAAGCAAAACAAAAACTGGAGACCTTGGCTTCTTCTTTTTTCTTTTCTTTTTTTTTTTTTTTTTTTTTTTTGACGAAATGCACAATAATTAAACCCAATCGTGAAAATTAAATACTCGAAATCCACAGCTTTTGAACCTTTTGAAAATTTGTTTATAATTAAAAGAAAAATCACAACCTCAAACTCTGGGTCTCTTGCCGTCTGTATATCGAAAAGGGAAGAACCCTGGGTTCGAGGTTGACAAATAAATTCAACTCAGTCGCTTTTTTATTTTATACTTCCCCCTTCATCTTGAGGACAGTGTTACTTTTGGTCTGCATATTTGAACGTTTAAATAATTTTCAGTTTTTACTTTCGGTCATTATGATTTTTCACAAGAAGGTCTTTATTGTGCAATCAAACCTTCTCTCGTCCGCCCTCATTCCGCCTGACAACATAGTAAGAAGAACTGATCTTTCGAAATTCTAAGTAATAGCTTTCTTCATACTCAAAAAAAGTTAATCTTTACAATAAATGGTTATCCTTTCTGCCTCGGACTGTTTCGACGAGCATGATCAACATAGAGGAAACAGTTTGAATATGTTTTTGGAGATGGTAGTTTAATCACGCACTACTAATATATGGAAATACAAATATAGGTAATATCCAATAGTATATAGTGCAGCATGATAAATTTGTTAACATACAACCGTCCCCAATTAGAAATTCGATTACAGCAGTACTAACATCACTGCTCATGAACGTTTGCTACAGTTTATCACATGCTGATCCCAGGTACCTTATATAACATAACTAATTCATTAACCATCAGTCCCTGGTGTCAGTCCAGTAAACTAGGTGTGCTCTAGTATTGTCCATTGTGTTAGTCCAGGACCATATCTCCAAGCTCATCTGCTAACAGTGGTAATTATTATTATTATAATAATATATAGCATTTATATACACAAAAGATATTTCTTGTTTGGGGTGTTGCAGCATAAGCCAGTGAATGTTGCCTAAGAAAAATAGAGGGGAGGAGAGTGAATCTATTTTGGGTTAGTTTTGTGTAAGGCAAAAGGATCTGTCCGGGTGTGTGTTTGTGAATATGTGTGTGTTGGACGAAGTGTCGTTTCTGTTGCGGTCTGAGTTGCCGTCTATGTCTAAAGTAATATTTGTGTGTGTGTGTGGTTTCAATTCGTTTATGTTCTGACCATCTTTAGATAAGATTCTGAAGCCAAATACGCGCATGTGCGAGTTTCCCTCCATCAAAATGTGTATAGCATTTATTTACATAATAAAAGATATATATTTTCCAATTGTATGCATTCTATTAATGGTAAAAATATATTACGTTCTTCTTCTGTTCTTCTTTTTGTTCTTCTTTTGATATTAGCAAAAGTATTTGCAATGGGAAATTAGAGATACAATACTGTTAAGTAATGAAAGCTAAGGAAACTGGATCGCAGGAGATGCTCCTAAAGAAAAATGGGGAGAAAGAGGCCAGAAATACTGTGTGTGCAAAAGTAGTTAAAAAATGAACTAGAGGATTGAAAAGAGGAGCTACGCGAAAAAAAACAACAAAAAAACAGATGAGCTTGTATGTAAATTACAAAAAAAATTTGGCCCCGGTGATGGGATAGAATATCTTCACGTTCTACATACACACACACAAGAGAGTTAAAAGTTATGTTTTCATTTCATGCACCTATATTCATGTTTTCCGAAAATTTTATTTTTTCTCATCTGCTGGGAGAACGCACACGGAAAGTTTTCATAGGCGGGAGCGACGCCGCCTTGGAGACTATATTTATGGATTTCTCTCGCGTCACACCGCGTTCTCGTGTTGCGGTCGAAGTTTAGCGCCACCTAAAACAAAGCGGGCGTTCACAGCGGGCGGATGGGCGCAAGAGGAGGGTATTGATTGTTCGAAGTGCGTGCCAGATAGACCGACTTTTTTACGTTCAGTCAGTTGTCAGTATGGAAGCAGAAGAAATTTCTTCGCAAGCAACTACTAAGTATGAGGTTGCAACTATTGCACCTTACATTGAGCTAGAAAAGGTAAAGCTGCATTCTCAACCCTCACTTAATTAAAAGAGCATTTACAAGAGGAACCCCATCCCCTCTCTCTTTTGTCCTGGAATTCCTGGCTAATAAAAGTTGCTGCCTGTTGTACTATGTTTTTTTGTCGAAAAGGGGGAAGACAAGCCATAAACTTCATCTTCCAATGGGCTTCTTATCACAAGAAAGAAACAAATCTCGTCCTCTTGTGTCTTCACATATTATTATCACGAAGTATTTTTTGAAGAACCTTACCCCGTTTTGCACCAAAACAGTATAATAGTTATATACTGTGTCCCGTCCATAATGATAAATTTAAAGGAAATTGCTTTTAATCAAAAAGTTTTTAAGCAGGTCAATTAGATTGAACTGTTTTCAATTTGGATGGTCTGTTTGTAACAGGGGACACTCAAATCCATCTGGATTAAGAACAGGTTTTTAAATTGTCGCCTCAATGTTGTGTATTATACAATTTTTGCAAAAAAAATTGAGAAGATAATGAAGAATAGACGGAAGATTTAGTTTCGTTATTCTTTATATGTTTTTCACTACCCTTGGGTGAAATAATTCCAAGAACACTTAATTGTTTTTGGCATTTGAGCAGAATTAATTAATGCAAATTTTACCAAAATGTACACAAAATGTGTAGAGTTTTTGTTAAACATTGCTACACTATTAAAATATCTTGGTGCCATAAACAGGGTATAAAGGAAGTTCTAACAGATTTTTCATTATTTTTAATATCCAAAGTACATTACATTGTTTACTTCTTTTAATCATGTAGAAAATTTGTGCAATGATGTTGTCATTCTTTTTATGCTATGCATTACGGCCAGACGGGGCAAATGTTTGGTGTGAAATACCACCATTCATCAGCAAATGCTCTGGTACAAAACTCATAATAATACGGAACCTCTAAAAAACGAAACAAAACTACATTTTATATCTTGGGAATACGAAAATTCAGGGTAAGAATTAGCTGCTAAGTGGTTTTCTAGGTTTCTGTGAAGATTTATTCAAGCAAAACAAGCAATCATCAGCAATAATCTACAAATAAAATGATAACTTTATGAAATAAACAGTTACAACACAGCAACAGTAACATAGTTGCTAGAAATTTCCCATGGATAATTTACCTAGTATAAATACCCTTTAAGTTCTTTAATTTTTGCAAAATCTTTCCTAATTTGTACCCTGAAATTTCATGTATAATGCACCAAAAAAGCACAAAAATTGTTTTTATCCAACTGCTAATTTTGTGAATTGTTGGTACTTTCCCATGCAAATCAGATTAAAATCATATAAAGCACCTTCAGCAATTAATTTTAGACTAAAAGACTATAAAAGGGAGAAACTTTTATGGTTTTGCAATTTTTACAACAGTTTGTTAAAAGTTTGCGAAAGTTTTATCCTGTGAAAAACCTTTAAAGAGCTCATTTGTAAACGTTTATTCTTGTGAAATATCTTAAAAATAGGCTATTTGCAAAAGTTAATTCAGGTGAAAATAAACTTCTTCAAAGTTATTCAAGTTTAAAGTTTTCAGTAATTATGAATTTGTGATGTCACAGCTGCCCAACTTATTTTCGGAACGACAGAAGCTATCAGTTTGACAAAACGTTTTTGTGTATGACACAACATTGGAATAGGTTTTTTACCATTATTCAATAACTTTATGATAAGTAAAGAAAGCGTTGTGTGTAGTGATCATTTTCACAAAGATTGTTTAGAAATTGATCGAGTTTTCAATAATTTTACATAAAACCTTTAAAGTTATCAATATTAATGGGGGACAAACATTGTATGACAGAATGAAGTTCTTTGAAAAGAAATGACAAAAATAACTAAAAAGAGGTAAAGGTATATTATGATATGATTGTAAATTTGTAACTTTTTTTCTCCTGTTTACAATGTCTTGCAGACATGTTTTTTTACTCTACTTTAAAAAAAGAAAGATGTTCTTTTTGTATTAGACAAGGCCTTTGTTATATTATGAAGTATAATTTTTAATATCTTTTCAAACCAAAGAGAGTATACAGTGTGCATAGTCCTTTGACTAATGTCCAGATGTTCTTTTTTTTTACATTTCTATATAGGCATGTGAGCAAGTTGGGTGCAAGCTGGGTGTCTGTGATGGCACAACTTATATCACTTGACTTTACAAAACCTTAAATTTAAGGCAAAATAATTTTTTTTTTTTAATATTTATAAATTGGGTTCAGAGTTTTTCAGGGAGCATTTTAAAGTTGTTAATTCTGCTTTAATAATTTTGGAGATGGAAAAGACAAAATATTAGAACCAAAAGATTGTTTACTCCGTATATTATTGTCTCCCCACAAATTAAGGACAAAAAATCCTTGTCATTGCCAATCGCAAAAGTATATTGTTGTTAAAAATCCACTATCACAAGAATACAACAAAAATGTAAAACTAAATCAAAAAGGAAGAGAGGACAGAGAATTTTATTGAAGTGGAAGATGTGAAGTTTGTGGGTCTTTCATCACTAGAGTGCAGTTTAAATGAATGAAAGGAAAGAAAATTATACAAAAAAGGGTGATATTGCTTCACATGGCAGGTAAAACGGTACAAGAGATTTTTGATTCTCTACCTGGGTCAGATGCAGGTAACCCATTCGACCTCCGTAATTGTGATACCAAAAATCAAATAATGATTCTCAAAACTCTCAAAAAAATCTGAAATTTAGTTCCACCTTTGTGAGCTTAATATAAAATTGAATGAAGAAAACAGCCACAGAAAGAACATTAAATACAAATATGTCCCAAAGATAATATAATTAAACACAAATGTAAACTGGTACAACACAACTAATAACAACCACAACGCAACTGAACGAGCATAAAGTATAAATTACAACTAATATTTGTTTTGTTTTTTAGCACACTGACCTGAATTTGCCACCATCAAATTGGTTAAAAGATAACTTGGCTGGAAAGTTTGCAAATAAAATTACCAAAAAAAGAAATGTTTTAGACTTCTCAAGGTTGATTTTTATTTGTATATAAAGTGATTTCTCACTGTGCCCCTTTAAGCACGGTTCCCACTAGGCGTTTATTATTACTGTTTATTCACGTTTTTTAACATTTATCTGTAGCATTTATTTCTTCAACATTCCCACTGCAAAAGTTAAACATTAAAAATATGTTATTAAAAATATGGTATATTCTTGTTTACTATAAACAGTCCATTGTCATTTTTTCTAAATACTCACAGTAAGTCGGAATATCCCACGAGAGATACGGTTATGTCGTCCTTTCGCTAAGTCAGACCATTTTTCTATCTCCCTTGAGAATCCAACTTACAGGATTATACTGTATTGCAAAAATTATTAATTGGGAAATTAATAAACGCCTAGTGGTTACTGTATGTCTACCTGGGAAAAAAGATTTCTGCTTATACCAGCAGATCATATGGCCTTTAAATCAAGCGATTACTCATAATATTTAAGTAAAATACTTAAAAAGTCTTTTGCAAAGAATTTTAGAAAAGTTGTTATTGGAAAAGTTATGGAAAATTGTCAGAACTTCAAAAAGTAATTACTGCATTTCCTCTATTAAGTGCCTGACCTTTTTTGAAAACATTTTATTAAGCTTAAGTTTTAGCATCTCATGCTGTGCTTATCAACTGACATAGAGTTAAATGATTTGCAGTGGCTCGTTGTGATGTGTAATGAAGAGATGCACAATGTGCCTAGGGCTAGTTTAGGAGTGATTCTAAATTTATTTTTTTGGTGCGCTAAAGTGCAAGACTGAATAAGTCACTGGTAAAATATAATACTCTGGAAGAAGCTGCACTATCCCGTCTAGAGCTAAAAAAAAAGCAAGCATGGCAGCATCCTAACACCCTAGCATTCTAACACCCCACAAGATATACACCAAATTCTTTATTCTGTATTATCACCAAAGTTTGTGAATCATAACTTCCTAGATAAGCAAGCAATTGACTCCCAGTCAGAATTTGCTGGTATTTGTTATATTCTAAGGCTACCTTTTAAACAAATCAATCTCATTTTTATTAAACCTTTTACTGTGAGAGTTTCATTAAGTCCTGAATATTCTAATTTCTTTGGTTTATTTCCTTTTCCTTTTTTTGTGTTGTGTGTTGCCCCATCTTTTGGTATAGATTTCTTGGGGATTTTAATTGTAGTGTTTTACAACTATTTTGTTCTCCATTTTCAGAATCATTTCTTCTATTGTCACCTGTTCTCTTTTGAGACAGGATGTGATCTTTTTTCAATTTATATGGATTTGAAATTTGAATTTGACATGACCATGTTCTACATTTTAGTTTGTTGATGGCTGGAAAATACCCTGAGATAATTGGTGAAGTCGATATTCTCTCTGCAGCTGATCATATCAAGAAATTGCTGAAAATGCCCTACAGCAACAGCCCTATAAGTATGACTGTACATTGCATTGGCAAGTCATTGCTACTAAATGAATTGGATGTACCAGCACTCCTGGAGCTTTCTCAAGGAAATCCAAATTTGAATTGGCTACATGATTTATACTGTTCAGCATCTAACCTCCCACAAAACACTAAATTCTGTCGGAAAAAACGAAATAAAGAGCAAAGTGAAATCTCCATGATTCAATCAAAGTTTATGTATTACAGTATTGAAGACGGAAATAGTAATGAGTTACAAACTGTTGACAATCAATTTATTCCATTGGAGGAAAAAAAGGACACTCAAGTTTTGGGTTCAATCACTTCTGCTGCCTCAACTTTATCACCTGGCGAACTTAACGCTGATACAGAAATGTTATGTTCTAATTCGTATTTTTTGAGAGACGTACTGTGGAAATTTGAGGATTTGACTATGTTGGTCGGGTCTGATCTACCCATCTTCGGAGCAGGAAGATACCCTGCTGTGAGCCTAAGATTGCGGTAATGGTTGTGAATTTCTCTTATCTGTGGAATATAATGCCTTTGCAATACACACCTGCGCAAATTCCTTACCTGTCATTCTTTTTAGGGATTCTTCAAAACCAATCTCAATCTTAACAGGAATTGATTACTGGTTGGACAACCTTATGTGTAACGTTCCTGAACTTATAATGTGCTATCACTTAAAAGGTATCGTGCAAAAGTATGAGCAAATAAAAACCAAGGACCTGCCTCACATGGAGGACAGTTCATTCTCTCCAAAAGTCATAAAAGATGTTGCACAAAATATCTTGTCGTTTTTGAAGTCCAATTGTACAAAGGAAGGGCACACGTACTGGCTGTTCAAAAGCAATAAAGACGACGTTCTAAAATTATATGATTTGACATCCATTTGTCATGAAACGTCTTCTGGTGAAGATAGGCACAATCCGTTTTCCCTTTCAGTTGCTGTGCTTCTTTATAAAATAGTGAGAAATATGTTTTGCTCGGGTGAAATCAATTCAAAGAACGTTTTGAAATCCAGGATATTGCTTCAACACTGTTCAAAATTGTTGGAGAATGAAAATAGACCTGTCATAGGATTTTTGTCAAATTATCTCCTCACTGAACTTGATCAGCAACAAACAAGTGCTGATGGGGATGAAGAGACGGAAAGTACAGAGACGAGTGATGATGAAAATTTGAAGTGTAGCACGGATGATGAACTAAGTGAAAATGAAAAATCATTTGATAAACCTGTGAACACTGTTAATGTACAGGATTTAGTCTCAACAAAGCTAAAACTGTCTCCACCTGATAGTCCCGTTTCATACGTAGATGAAGAGTGCAAAACCAAAAATCACCTTTCATTTGCTATCAATGCTTTAAAATGCTTGACTTTATTATACACCACTGAAGAAAGTTCAACAAAACCAAGTATGAACATTAAAGATGAAGGTTTCTCCAATGACTTACAGCTTCTCCCATTCCAGCACGATGTTCTAACTCGTGATTTGCATTTGATGAATGTTATTGAGAGCATTGATGACAAAGTTAATAGTAAATTGAAAATGTTTTCAACACTCAAGGACACCTTGTTGGAGAGGATTTCTCGTTATTATGTCATTTTAGCAAATATCAGCATTAATCGAAAGAAGTTTGGTCGAGCACTACGATTTGTTCAAATAGCTTGTTATTGCCTCTGCGATATTGAACAAATGCAACCAAAGCATTCGGAATTGTCTATTAAAGCTCTCATGTTTTATGGAGACATTCTTATTATGGTAATAAACACTAAAAATGAGATCAAGTCAGAGTTAGATGATTTTCACACAGGCAATGAATATGATCTTCAGTTGTATGACCTAATTAGCAGAGATGGCGAAAAAGACATTCATGGTTTCCACTTAAGTAAATTTGCTGACAATTTCCTCAAGGAACGGGAAGACAAACTGAGAATGGCTTTAAAGTTATATGAACAAACCATTTTACTTACAGGAAATGATAACATGTTTCAGGTAAACAATGTTTTTTTCAAATTACTATTCTGAATTCATGGCACTGATTTTCTGGGAAGTCAGAAAAGAACAAAGGGTCCAAAATCTGATTTCAAGTGGCCTATTTTGATACCTGCAAAATCAAATTTTGTTTTTATATAAAGGGGACCTGAGGTTCAGAAACTCATTTTTCACATTTTTTGTTCCAACACCAAAAAGATATCAAACAGCAATTTCCAATAATTTATTTTCCAAAATTCATTGTATTTAGGTTAAGATTTAAGATTTAATAGTTTACATATTTTGAACGTGATGGAGAAAGGAGTGTTTTGTGACGTCAAAATTGTGGAATATATATTTGTGATATTAATAATATCTATAAAGAGAAATGTGTAATTTGTAAAAATTCAAGGTTTCATAATGCTGTTGTGCTTTTGGTTGCTAAAATAGAAGCGGTAAAATAAAATAAAAAAGAACACACTATATTTAAATGCCAGACCCTAAGAAAGAGAGTGAAATATGATCTCAATGCTTACATAATAATTGGCAATGGAAAAGGGAACATTAACAACTTTGAATCAAAAGCACATTGTGTGGTATGCAACGATCACTTCCATCCAGATTGCTTTGATGTTGGATCTTTGCCAGATTGGAAATGGCATAAAAATTCCAATTTCTTCAAAAAATAATAAAAAGGAAAGGAATGGAAACATAGGGTTCATAGAAGTAGTAGTATTTCATATAACAAACCATGACGGGAACTTGAAATCAATTCGCTATATCGAAAATTCGTTTAATCAAGAGATTTAAAAAAGAGGGTTTTTCTTTAGGTTGGGAAATTTCCAATTTCTTTGCAACACATTTTTTACTTACACGTTTTTTACTTACACAAGTTTACAATGAGCATGATTTATTTAAAACTAATCAATGAGATTTTATTGAAGCATTGAAGATTTACTTTAACTGTATATCCGAATATGTGTTTGCTGAACAACATCCACAATTTTGACGTCACAAATTTTGCAACTATGGCAACAAGGGGAAAAAAGGCCAGTTTTTATTATAAAAAATAAACAACAGATGAAATATGTCTTTTCATGATCGTCCATGAATGCTCTTTCAAATTAGTACAAAAAATATATGATAAAATTTTGACGTCCCCTTTAAGGATTAGTTTTATTCTTGGTATGAGTTCAATACCTACTAATCACAGACAAGCATAAGTTATTTATTCTCATTACAGTCTATATGCTGTTGTTATGCTGTTACTCATTGTGGTTCCCGCAAAATGATGGGAAAATAACATATATGGAATAAAGAAAGATTTTGATCATTGTAAAAAATAGATATCTTTTTAGGTTATTGAATTGACCAGACGTCTTGGTAACGTGCGAAATGAACTTGGGGTTTCATTCATGAATCAAGCAGCATCATTAGCAAAGCAGTACGGACCACCAAGCGCACAAGAGTTGCAAATTTGGAAACAAAGTTATCACTATTTTGAAACGTCCATACAAGCCTTCCAAGTAGTTAATGATCGGTATGATGTTGTCACTTATAGTCATTTAACCATTTTGTTTGTGGTTCTGGAATGTCTCTAATAAATTTTTCCCTTGCTAGTTAATTAAGATGAATCCTTGTTAATAATAAACCCTTTGTGCATTCTCTGCAGGGTCAATCAAGTATTGTTATATGCAAACTTTGGTAGATTGATGTGCCTTTGTGCACAGGTTTACGGTTATAGCACACGGTCTAGTATAGAGGAAGAACGAGGTCAATTCACTCAGCAAGAAAAGACATATTTTCATAAGGTTAGCTACATGTGAAAATATTTTATCTCTGAAGGGAAAATCCAGTCAGCTTTATACTTTTAAGCTATTATATGATACCCATAAATATTTTGAACTTTGATTATTATTAACTGATGTTTTGGTTTATAGGCATTTGAGTATTACCATAAGGCATTGTCAACACTGCAAGGAAAACGAAGTTCACTTGAAATTTGGTTAAATATTAACATGGAGTTATCAGGTTCTTATTACATGATGGCCACTGTTATGCAAGACTATGCTCCACTGAATTCAATGGCAGAGGAGCAGGTGTGTTCATGTTAACATCTTTTGTCTGACTATGTCTAGGAAATTTATATAAATTTACTAAAAGTATATACTATGAACTGTCTAGGTTGTCAAAGAGGTAACCAGTTCATTGATGAAGGCTTTACAGTATTCAGAACCAATACAAAGTGATGGGACACCAGATCAAAAGAACTTTATAGTTCACAGATTAGCAATGATTCACCAGCGCCTGGCTTCACTTTATCATCACATGTTGAAAAACCAAGTAATTCACTTTTTCTCAATAGCTGTCTTTTTTTATTTTCACAAGTTTACTTTTTGAGAAATAAGAAATCCCACGTTTTATGGAAATAGAAGAATTTTTCTACTAAATCTTGTATAAATCTTTTTTTTCTATGTTATTTAAAAAAACGTGCTTTTAGTTTGTTTAACCATCCAATCTTACAGATATCAGACCATGGAAAAAAGAATTATTACTCTCTTGCTGAGCTTCATTATCGAAAGGTTTACAGCATCTTGCAAGCAGATCAGCATCCACAGGAAATACTGCAAGTGATTGTTTTACATGCGGACCTTTGTAGTTACGCTTCGAAACAATCATCTTCAGGGAAAGTCTTAAAAACAAAACTCGATTTTCTATTATCTTTATCTACAGAACCTGCAAAAAATCTTTTCAAAGTACTTCAGAAAGTTGTAGCCTACCCAGTTACTTCATTTTCTGGCAAACATGCCAGTTCGCAAAATATTTTTGATGTTAACGAACTTGATAAAATTTTGACGGTGTTAGAGTCTCAGCTTAAAAACACTCTGAAAGACACCGTAAAGCTCTTGACCCATGGCAAACATAACCATATCGATAGTATTAACTTGCCGTTAGCAAAATCTTTATATGAAATTGTGTTAAGACGGCTCAATTCAAATCAAACAGATGTTCGATTGAAAGTCAAGATATTTTTGGAAGTTCTCACTGAGTTGCAATGTCTTTACAAGCAACGCGAAGATGTCAAAAGAAAAGTTTGAAAGAGACCTTGGTTTTTGGACACACTGGCATGATGATGATAAAGAAAAAGCGTTATAATATGAGATTGCCTTAAAAGAGTTTCTATACAGCAGCTGTTCCTAGAGAATATTTCTTTCAGTAAAAATTAAATGAAGCCTTGAAATTTGTATATGAAATTATATTGTAGCAACATTAGATGCAGGTAGCATTGTGAGCACAGTAATCAGTTCAATTTCCATCAAATACATTTTGGATGGCAGTATACCAAAAAATCTATCAATTTGTATTGGGTTTGTGAAAAAATTACATTAAAAATTATTAATGCACACAATTACAAAGGAAATTTTACAAAAGAAAGATTATAATAAAATGAAGAAATAAGAAAAGTGTTTGTCAATTAAATTTCATAAATGTTTTTTTTATGGAAAAGGAGCTTTAAATTGAAGCAGTGAGAAATTAAGTAACCCTATCTCCAAAATATCTGTTAATATCTACAAAAAAAAAGAAAAAAAAGTTCCCTTTTTTCTCGGTTGCAAAGAATAAGGTTTGGCATTTCTTTTTTCCATTAGTATTTTGAATTTTGATACGAGTCACTCAACCTTTATCCATAAACTAAGAAATAAAATCTAGTTATGATCTGAACAGCTATTTACACTAGCCTTGCTTGCCCACATTAATAGAACAACATCCTAAAGAAGTCTGATTAAAGGAGAAACAGAAATTAAGTAGATTAATAGTTTTGAAATTTTCTTTTACATTGCCTCCTTCATAGAGAAATGATATAAATCGACACAAGAATTAGTAATAGCAATAAGGCAATGCCAGCGACAAACACTTTAACTTAAAGTGATTTTCGCTACTAACAATTTTCCATTAGTGAGGGCTGTTAGCCAAGCCATTGTGCATTTTATACATTTTATGACAAAAGTGTGAAACTGTATTAAGCATAGACTCCTAATCAAAAATTTCAAGGGAGACATGTCTGAAAGTCACGTGAGGTAAGGTAATATTATCATTAAAACCGAAAGTGTTATACACTTTGAAAAGGCAATTTGATACTCTTTAAACTTTACTAAAGAACTATATAAGCTGAAAGTGTAGTCATTCCGAGTAAACATCTGTCAACTATGTGAAAACAACGTCATAAAAATGTAAAATTCTTGAAAAATTCTGCAAATAATTTATTATCTTATACAAAAAGAAATAAATAATATGACCTAATCACACCCAAAGTTCTGTACAGGGTTATTCAGCTTTTTTGCAACAACATTTGTCAGGGAAAGGTCATGGAACAATTCACTACTATGAGCACTACTATGTTCTTCCCGGACACACGTTTATGGGACTACGACTCAAATAGTTTTAATAATAAATAAGCTGTTCAAACTTTCAGGTTTTTTGCCATTCATGAATGACTTTCGGTATTATTTTTTCTCCCATTGCTGCCACAGTTGCGTAAACTCCTTGGCCATTATAATCTTAAACTGGTTTTCTACTTCCGAAAATTTGTTGTGGAAAGAAGTTTAATGACTTAAAAGCAAAATATTTAAAAGAAAATATTTTGCTATAAATTTTCACCATGAGTTGAAAATTTAATTGTTTACTGACACATGAATCTTTTTATAACATCAGAAGTATTGAAAATAACACATGAAACTCTGGTTGGTTAATATCTTTTTAGTCAGGCTTTCCATACACAGAAAAAGAAATTTAACAAACATGATGTAAGCCTTGTATGCATGCTCAGCAAAACTTTTTTCTATTCCTGCCCATGGGAAATTTTCTTGAAATGGCTTTAGTTGATTATTTAATCACAGCATTAACTTATTGTACTTTCTTTTTTCTTCTTCTTTCATTTCATGAGCATTACTTGACCCTCATTACCAATTCCATTTTTACTTGTTATCAAAAAGGCTGGGGGTATTTTTCAAATAGATTTCTTACCAACTGGTTAGAATGATAAAATATTTTCTAAAGATATGGGAATGAGGTTCCCTTATTTGGTTTAAATTACTTTCCAGGACTACTTCAATTGAAGTTGAAAAATAGGCTAACATAGGCAATGTGGTTGAATCTTTGCTCTAGAAGAATACGTTTTATGAGATGGATTTTATGTTTATGTATTTCTTAAAATGGTTATAACTACATGGTAAAATCTCTAGTGACACGAAAGTAAAGACTCCAAACTTGGCCTATAAATAAATCACTTAAAAGACAATGTGTGGTTATAAATAACATGGGAACTACCACTAGCGCTAACCATAGTAAATGAAGTGCTGACTAATGATTTATGTGCAGGATCTTAGTGGTAATTCTATGAAAAATCATCAAAACATATGTTGTAGTAGTTTGTCTTAATGACCCGTGAATAACTAATTGTCGAAGCGAGAAAATGGCAGCTGTTGAGAAAGGAAAAAGGCATCTCCTATGCGATTATATATCAGAAACAACGAGAAGGCAGCTATTTTGCTAAATCAGTTTAACAAATTGAGAGCTTTGTCAACCTTTGGAAGTAATCAGGATTTCTCTTGGATTTTAGATGAGATTGGTTATAGTTACAGGCCGAACACAAGAGTTGTGACAAAATTACTTGCCACAAACATTGCTAGTAAGCGTAGACCATCTCATGAAGAGCTGCTAGAACAACATGCAGTCAGAAATTGGAAAAAAGGTATATTGCAAGCACTACGTTTGACTCATCATATTATCATCAACATGGTAAAAACGGTTGATTGAATCCTGAGTCCATAAATCCACAATATTTTTCAGAAAGATATGGGTATCTCTCTCTAATCATCCAGGTTACAAATGATGGTATGACTTTTCTGTTGCCTTTTCCTAACTTACCCCAAAACCACATAATATATTGTTGATAAGCTGTGAGGTGCCAATATTCATTTCTATAAGGATCAAAAGGATAATGCCATAGACCTGAATTGTTTTGAATTGCTACCTCTAATGTTGCCTCATCTAAATCAATTTGTTCAAAGTCTCGATCTTCATGGTTTCTGTTTTCATCTTACAACATTTGTTAAGGTTATTACAACCCATATATCTGGAACAACCATAAATACACCAAGGAAGATCGCATTGGGTTTTTTCACTGCTGCCTTTATTTAGTCTCACAGATTAAACATATGACCAGACACCTGGGAAAATAACAGTCATTTCTTGAATTAAGTTCATCAATTCTCCTTGATTTAAATCTCAACAGTATTCCTAAAAAACATTTTTACAAATCGAAACAAACTTTTTGTTGACTTTTAATATCCCTGTGTGACTTCTTTTATCAATCCAATCAAGTGTACTTCTGTACGATCTTGCTTAGCCTTTTCTGCTCTTGTTTCCTGAAGTTGGGCAATCTCGGATGGAATAATTTTTTTCCTTGTGGTGATAGGCTAAATTCAAGTAAAATCAAAGATAAGTTTTAATTTTTTTGGATTTTCTGCTTTTGTGTAAAAATAGTGTAGCAGGTTCAACTTCTGTGCCAGGTGTCTTGTAAACAGGTAAGTTACCGGTGATAAAGTGGCAGTTTTTACCTGGTAGCTTAAATTTAAAACTGAACTTTGTTATTTCTATATTATTAATGATTAAAATAATTTAATTTTCACAAATAGAAAGGATAAAATGCAAACTACTTCAAAATATAGGCACAAATGTAACAAACTACTTTAAATAAGAACTGATAAACTTTAAAACTCTTCTTATACATTTATTTCTTCTTTTACATTTTTGAAATTCATCTTTCTCAAGGTTGACAACGCTTAAAAGCTTCTTCTCATCAAGTAGTTTTAACAGAATTTTCTTAATTATGTAAGAATCCTTGTTGTCAGTGCAATCCAGTTTCTGTTTTTTGTTTTTGTTTTGTTTTTTAATAATTCCTTTCTTTGCATCTATTGTTTGGAAATAAACCAACCGAGCACACCTGTCTCTTTTTCATCGGTGCGAAAGTTTGTGATCTCTCCAATTTCTAGTTTATTATATGCAGTCACTATAGTGTTGCCAATCTTTAAACCCTGTGGTGGATAAAGCTCCTCATCTTTTGCATTGTCGCTAACTTCAGCTGTGTCTATGGCAATAGTGCTTTTATTGTGAATCCCTTCATTCTTTTTGACAGCTACCAAAACTTGTCAGGGAAAAGTCATGGAACCATTGCTAATGGTAAAACAGTGGCATCACGGCAGCGTTTTTCCCAATATAACCGTAAATTTTTTTTGTATAAAAAACATGCAGTTGAGGTTCCAAACTTTAAAATTTCTTCATCCCAGCTTCTTTACATAAGAACTGATAAGTCAAAGTTCGATTTCGGGGTTTTTACCTTCTATTATCATTGAATAAATTTTCTAATTTGATATTGTACTCTTATTATCATTCATTATAAACATCTTGCTGTCTTATCTAGTTTCTAATATTCTTTTAAAACCTCCAAAAAATCTTCTATCATTCGAATATTCAAATATCATAAAAGAGCTTCTTATTTTCAAAAAAAAAGTTTTCAACCGAAACTTTTTCATTCTAAAATATTTTTTTCTAATTCTGAAATCTATGTTGCAAAAATGATTGATTAAACTTAAATCAAAATTCATCGAAATTCATTTTTAACTTTTACTTCTGGAATTCTAAAAAATTACTACACATGTTACATATATCATGTTACATATTTAGAAACAAACCTAGCTTTTTCTACATATCTTCTTGGTCATCATCATAACCATCACAAATCTCATCATATGCTGTTTTGCCATCGTTCTTTTTGATATCCATATCAATTTCTTTCAGAATATACTCCACAACCTTGTATCCACCATCCAGAGAAGCCCAATGGAGAGGTGTGAAGTTTTTTTTTATCTCCTTAATTTTGCATGACTTGGATTTATATTTCATCAAAGCTCGCATATAAATTTTATTCAGCTCCATTTAACTATCATATTTCAGTCAAAATTATTCACTTCTGATCCTGAAATCAAAATTCATGTTGCAAAAATAATGGATTAAACTTTAAATCAAAATTCATCGAAATTCATTTTTAACTTTCACTATTGAATTTGTTTTAAAAAATTACTACACCCTTAAATAAATTATAGAATTCTAAAAAATTAATGTTACATATTTAGAAACAAACCTTCTAGGTTTTTCTACATATCTTCTTCATCATCATCATAACCATCACAAATCCCATCATATGCTGTTTTGCCATCGTTCTTTTTGATATCCATATCAATTTCTTTCAGAATATACTCCACAACCTTGTATCCACCATCCAGAGAAGCCCAATGGAGAGGTGTGAAGTTTTTTTTTATCTCCTTAATTTTGCATGACTTGGATTTATATTTTATCAAAGCTCGCATATAAATTTTATTCAGCTCCATTTAACTATCATATTTCCGTCTAAAATATTCTTTTCTCATCCTGAAATCTAAATTCATGTTGCAAAAAAAATTGATAAAACTTAAATCAAAATTCATCGAAATTCATTTTTAACTTTCACTATCGAATTTGTTTTAAAAAATTACTATACCCTTAAATAAATTATGGAATTCTAAAAAATTTATGTTACATATTTAGAAACAAACCTTCTAGCTTTTTCTACATATCTTCTTCGTCATCACCATAATCATCACAAATCTCATCATATGCTGTTTTGCCCTAGTTCTTTTTGATGTCAATATCAATTTCTTTCAGAATATACTCCACAACCTTGTATCCACCATCCCAACAAGCCCAATGGAGAGGTGTGAAGTTTTTTTTATCTCCTTAATTATGCGTGACTTGGATTTATATTTTATCAAAGTTCGCATATAAGTTTTATTCAGCTGCATTTAACTAACATATTTAAGTCCAATTTATTTTTCACTTCTGATCCTGAAATCAAAATTCATGTTGCAAAAATAATGGATTAAACTTAAATCAAAATTCATCGAAATTCATTTTTAACTTTCACTATCGAATTTGTTTTAAAAAATTACTACACTCTTAAATAAATTGTGGAATTCTAAAAAATTTATGTTACATATTTAAAAACAAACCTTCTATCCTTTTCTACATATCTTCTTCATCATCATTATAACCATCACAAATCGCATCATATGCTGTTTTTCCATCGTTCCTTTTGATACCCACATCAATTTCTTTCAGAATATACTCCACAACCTGGTATCCACCTTTCCGACAGTCCCAATGGAGAGGTGTGAAGTTTCTTTTATTACCTTAATTATGCATGACTCGGATTCATCTTTTATGAAAGTTCGCATATAAATTTTAATCAGCCGCATTTAACTATCATATTTCAGTCAAAATTATTCACTTCTGATCCTGAAATCAAAATTCATGTTGCAAAAATAATGGATTAAACTTTAAATCAAAATTCATCGAAATTCATTTTTAACTTTCACTATTGAATTTGTTTTAAAAAATTACTATACCCTTAAATAAATTATGGGATTCTAAAAAATTAATGTTACATATTTAGAAACAAACCTTCTAGCTTTTTCTACATATCTTCTTCATCATCATCATAACCATCACAAATCCCATCATATGCTGTTTTGCCATCGTTCTTTTTGATATCCATATCAATTTCTTTCAGAATATACTCCACAACCTTGTATCCACCATCCAGAGAAGCCCAATGGAGAGGTGTGAAGTTTTTTTTTATCTCCTTAATTTTGCATGACTTGGATTTATATTTTATCAAAGCTCGCATATAAATTTTATTCAGCTCCATTTAACTATCATATTTCCGTCTAAAATATTCTTTTCTCATCCTGAAATCTAAATTCATGTTGCAAAAAAAATTGATAAAACTTAAATCAAAATTCATCGAAATTCATTTTTAACTTTCACTATCGAATTTGTTTTAAAAAATTACTATACCCTTAAATAAATTATGGAATTCTAAAAAATTTATGTTACATATTTAGAAACAAACCTTCTAGCTTTTTCTACATATCTTCTTCGTCATCATCATAATCATCACAAATCTCATCATATGCTGTTTTGCCCTAGTTCTTTTTGATGTCAATATCAATTTCTTTCAGAATATACTCCACAACCTTGTATCCACCATCCCAACAAGCCCAATGGAGAGGTGTGAAGTTTTTTTTATCTCCTTAATTATGCGTGACATGGATTTATATTTTATCAAAGTTCGCATATAAATTTTAATCAGCCGCATTTAACTATCATATTTCCGTCTAAAATATTCTTTTCTCATCCTGAAATCTAAATTCATGTTGCAAAAAAAATTTATAAAACTTAAATCAAAATTCATCGAAATTCATTTTTAACTTTCACTATCGAATTTGTTTTAAAAAATTACTATACCCTTAAATAAATTATAGAATTCTAAAAAATTTATGTTACATATTTAGAAACAAACCTTCTAGCTTTTTCTACATATCTTCTTCGTCATCATCATAATCATCACAAATCTCATCATATGCTGTTTTGCCCTAGTTCTTTTTGATGTCAATATCAATTTCTTTCAGAATATACTCCACAACCTTGTATCCACCATCCCAACAAGCCCAATGGAGAGGTGTGAAGTTTTTTTTATCTCCTTAATTATGCGTGACTTGGATTTATATTTTATCAAAGTTCGCATATAAGTTTTATTCAGCTGCATTTAACTAACATATTTAAGTCCAATTTATTATTCACTTCTGATCCTGAAATCAAAATTCATGTTGCAAAAATAATGGATTAAACTTAAATCAAAATTCATCGAAATTCATTTTTAACTTTCACTATCGAATTTGTTTTAAAAAATTATTATACCCTAAAATAAATTCTCAAATTCTCAAAAATTGATATTACATATTTAAAAACAAACCTTCTATCCTTTTCTACATATCTTCTTCATCATCATGATAACCATCACAAATCGCATCATATGCTGTTTTTCCATCGTTCCTTTTGATACCCACATCAATTTCTTTCAGAATATACTCCACAACCTGGTATCCACCATTCCGACAGTCCCAATGGAGAGGTGTGAAGTTTCTTTTATTACCTTAATTATGCATGACTTGGATTCATCTTTTATGAAAGTTCGCATATAAATTTTAATCAGCCGCATTTAACTATCATATTTCAGTCAAAATTATTCACTTCTGATCCTGAAATCAAAATTCATGTTGCAAAAATAATGGATTAAACTTTAAATCAAAATTCATCGAAATTCATTTTTAACTTTCACTATTGAATTTGTTTTAAAAAATTACTACACCCTTAAATAAATTATTGAATTCTAAAAAATTAATGTTACATATTTAGAAACAAACCTTCTAGGTTTTTCTACATATCTTCTTCATCATCATCATAACCATCACAAATCCCATCATATGCTGTTTTGCCATCGTTCTTTTTGATATCCATATCAATTTCTTTCAGAATATACTCCACAACCTTGTATCCACCATCCAGAGAAGCCCAATGGAGAGGTGTGAAGTTTTTTTTTATCTCCTTAATTTTGCATGACTTGGATTTATATTTTATCAAAGCTCGCATATAAATTTTATTCAGCTCCATTTAACTATCATATTTCCGTCTAAAATATTCTTTTCTCATCCTGAAATCTAAATTCATGTTGCAAAAAAAATTGATAAAACTTAAATCAAAATTCATCGAAATTCATTTTTAACTTTCACTATCGAATTTGTTTTAAAAAATTACTATACCCTTAAATAAATTATGGAATTCTAAAAAATTTATGTTACATATTTAGAAACAAACCTTCTAGCTTTTTCTACATATCTTCTTCGTCATCATCATAATCATCACAAATCTCATCATATGCTGTTTTGCCCTAGTTCTTTTTGATGTCAATATCAATTTCTTTCAGAATATACTCCACAACCTTGTATCCACCATCCCAACAAGCCCAATGGAGAGGTGTGAAGTTTTTTTTATCTCCTTAATTATGCGTGACTTGGATTTATATTTTATCAAAGTTCGCATATAAGTTTTATTCAGCTGCATTTAACTAACATATTTAAGTCCAATTTATTTTTCACTTCTGATCCTGAAATCAAAATTCATGTTGCAAAAAAAATTGATAAAACTTAAATCAAAATTCATCGAAATTCATTTTTAACTTTCACTATCGAATTTGTTTTAAAAAATTACTATACCCTAAAATAAATTCTCAAATTCTCAAAAATTGATATTACATATTTAAAAACAAACCTTCTATCCTTTTCTACATATCTTCTTCATCATCATGATAACCATCACAAATCGCATCATATGCTGTTTTTCCATCGTTCTTTTTGATACCCACATCAATTTCTTTCAGAATATACACCACAACCTGGTATCCACCATTCCGACAGTCCCAATGGAGAGGTGTGAAGTTTCTTTTATTACCTTAATTATGCATGACTTGGATTCATGTTTTATCAAAGTTCGCATATAAATTTTAATCAGCCGCATTTAACTATCATATTTCAGTCAAAATTATTCACTTCTGATCCTGAAATCAAAATTCATGTTGCAAAAATAATGGATTAAACTTTAAATCAAAATTCATCGAAATTCATTTTTAACTTTCACTATCGAATTTGTTTTAAAAAATTACTATACCCTTAAATAAATTATGGAATTCTAAAAAATTTATGTTACGTATTTAGAAACAAACCTTCTAGCTTTTTCTACATATCTTCTTCGTCATCATCATAATCATCACAAATCTCATCATATGCTGTTTTGCCCTAGTTCTTTTTGATGTCAATATCAATTTCTTTCAGAATATACTCCACAACCTTGTATCCACCATCCCAACAAGCCCAATGGAGAGGTGTGAAGTTTTTTTTATCTCCTTAATTATGCGTGACTTGGATTTATATTTTATCAAAGTTCGCATATAAGTTTTATTCAGCTGCATTTAACTAACATATTTAAGTCCAATTTATTTTTCACTTCTGATCCTGAAATCAAAATTCATGTTGCAAAAAAAATTGATAAAACTTAAATCAAAATTCATCGAAATTCATTTTTAACTTTCACTATCGAATTTGTTTTAAAAAATTACTATACCCTAAAATAAATTCTCAAATTCTCAAAAATTGATATTACATATTTAAAAACAAACCTTCTATCCTTTTCTACATATCTTCTTCATCATCATGATAACCATCACAAATCGCATCATATGCTGTTTTTCCATCGTTCTTTTTGATACCCACATCAATTTCTTTCAGAATATACACCACAACCTGGTATCCACCATTCCGACAGTCCCAATGGAGAGGTGTGAAGTTTCTTTTATTACCTTAATTATGCATGACTTGGATTCATCTTTTATGAAAGTTCGCATATAAATTTTAATCAGCCGCATTTAACTATCATATTTCAGTTAAAATTATTCACTTCTGATCCTGAAATCAAAATTCATGTTGCAAAAATAATGGATTAAACTTAAATCAAAATTCATCGAAATTCATTTTTAACTTTCACTATCGAATTTGTTTTAAAAAATTACTACACTCTTAAATAAATTGTGGAATTCTAAAAAATTTATGTTACATATTTAAAAACAAACCTTCTATCCTTTTCTACATATCTTCTTCATCATCATTATAACCATCACAAATCGCATCATATGCTGTTTTTCCATCGTTCCTTTTGATACCCACATCAATTTCTTTCAGAATATACTCCACAACCTGGTATCCACCATTCCGACAGTCCCAATGGAGAGGTGTGAAGTTTCTTTTATTACCTTAATTATGCATGACTTGGATTCATCTTTTATGAAAGTTCGCATATAAATTTTAATCAGCCGCATTTAACTATCATATTTCAGTCAAAATTATTCACTTCTGATCCTGAAATCAAAATTCATGTTGCAAAAATAATGGATTAAACTTTAAATCAAAATTCATCGAAATTCATTTTTAACTTTCACTATCGAATTTGTTTTAAAAAATTACTATACCCTTAAATAAATTATGGAATTCTAAAAAATTTATGTTACGTATTTAGAAACAAACCTTCTAGCTTTTTCTACATATCTTCTTCGTCATCATCATAATCATCACAAATCTCATCATATGCTGTTTTGCCCTAGTTCTTTTTGATGTCAATATCAATTTCTTTCAGAATATACTCCACAACCTTGTATCCACCATCCAGAGAAGCCCAATGGAGAGGTGTGAAGTTTTTTTTTATCTCCTTAATTTTGCATGACTTGGATTTATATTTTATCAAAGCTCGCATATAAATTTTATTCAGCTTCATTTAACTATCATATTTCCGTCTAAAATATTCTTTTCTCATCCTGAAATCTAAATTCATGTTGCAAAAAAAATTGATAAAACTTAAATCAAAATTCATCGAAATTCATTTTTAACTTTCACTATCGAATTTGTTTTAAAAAATTACTATACCCTTAAATAAATTATGGAATTCTAAAAAATTTATGTTACGTATTTAGAAACAAACCTTCTAGCTTTTTCTACATATCTTCTTCGTCATCATCATAATCATCACAAATCTCATCATATGCTGTTTTGCCCTAGTTCTTTTTGATGTCAATATCAATTTCTTTCAGAATATACTCCACAACCTTGTATCCACCATCCAGAGAAGCCCAATGGAGAGGTGTGAAGTTTTTTTTTATCTCCTTAATTTTGCATGACTTGGATTTATATTTTATCAAAGCTCGCATATAAATTTTATTCAGCTTCATTTAACTATCATATTTCCGTCTAAAATATTCTTTTCTCATCCTGAAATCTAAATTCATGTTGCAAAAAAAATTGATAAAACTTAAATCAAAATTCATCGAAATTCATTTTTAACTTTCACTATCGAATTTGTTTTAAAAAATTACTATACCCTAAAATAAATTATGGAATTCTAAAAAATTTATGTTACATATATAGAAACAAACCTTCTAGCTTTTTCTACATATCTTCTTCATCATCATCATAACCATCACAAATTCCATCATATGCTGTTTTTCCATCGTTCTTTTTGATACCCACATCAATTTCTTTCAGAATATACTCCAGAACCTGGTATCCACCATTCTGACAGTCCCAATGGAGAGGTGTGAAGTTTTTTTTATCTCCTTAAATATGCATGACTTGGATTCATATTTTATCAAAGTTCACATATAAATTTTAATCAGCCGCATTTAACTATCATATCTCAGTTAAAATTATTCACTTCTGATCCTGAAATCAAAATTCATGTTGCAAAAATAATGGATTAAACTTAAATCAAAATTCATCGAAATTCATTTTTAACTTTCACTATCGAATTTGTTTTAAAAAATTACTACACTCTTAAATAAATTGTGGAATTCTAAAAAATTTATGTTACATATTTAAAAATAAACCTTCTATCCTTTTCTACATATCTTCTTCATCATCATTATAACCATCACAAATCGCATCATATGCTGTTTTTCCATCGTTCCTTTTGATACCCACATCAATTTCTTTCAGAATATACTCCACAACCTGGTATCCACCCTTCCGACAGTCCCAATGGAGAGGTGTGAAGTTTCTTTTATTACCTTAATTATGCATGACTTGGATTCATCTTTTATGAAAGTTCGCATATAAATTTTAATCAGCCGCATTTAACTATCATATTTCAGTCAAAATTATTCACTTCTGATCCTGAAATCAAAATTCATGTTGCAAAAATAATGGATTAAACTTTAAATCAAAATTCATCGAAATTCATTTTTAACTTTCACTATCGAATTTGTTTTAAAAAATTACTATACCCTTAAATAAATTATGGAATTCTAAAAAATTTATGTTACGTATTTAGAAACAAACCTTCTAGCTTTTTCTACATATCTTCTTCGTCATCATCATAATCATCACAAATCTCATCATATGCTGTTTTGCCCTAGTTCTTTTTGATGTCAATATCAATTTCTTTCAGAATATACTCCACAACCTTGTATCCACCATCCCAACAAGCCCAATGGAGAGGTGTGAAGTTTTTTTTATCTCCTTAATTATGCGTGACTTGGATTTATATTTTATCAAAGTTCGCATATAAGTTTTATTCAGCTGCATTTAACTAACATATTTAAGTCCAATTTATTATTCACTTCTGATCCTGAAATCAAAATTCATGTTGCAAAAAAAATTGATAAAACTTAAATCAAAATTCATCGAAATTCATTTTTAACTTTCACTATCGAATTTGTTTTAAAAAATTACTATACCCTAAAATAAATTCTCAAATTCTCAAAAATTGATATTACATATTTAAAAACAAACCTTCTATCCTTTTCTACATATCTTCTTTATCATCATGATAACCATCACAAATCGCATCATATGCTGTTTTTCCATCGTTCTTTTTGATACCCACATCAATTTCTTTCAGAATATACACCACAACCTGGTATCCACCATTCCGACAGTCCCAATGGAGAGGTGTGAAGTTTCTTTTATTACCTTAATTATGCATGACTTGGATTCATGTTTTATCAAAGTTCGCATATAAATTTTAATCAGCCGCATTTAACTATCATATCTCAGTTAAAATTATTCACTTCTGATCCTGAAATCAAAATTCATGTTGCAAAAATAATGGATTAAACTTAAATCAAAATTCATCGAAATTCATTTTTAACTTTCACTATCGAATTTGTTTTAAAAAATTACTACACTCTTAAATAAATTGTGGAATTCTAAAAAATTTATGTTACATATTTAAAAACAAACCTTCTATCCTTTTCTACATATCTTCTTCATCATCATTATAACCATCACAAATAGCATCATATGCTGTTTTTCCATCGTTCCTTTTGATACCCACATCAATTTCTTTCAGAATATTCTCCACAACCTGGTATCCACCTTTCCGACAGTCCCAATGGAGAGGTGTGAAGTTTCTTTTATTACCTTAATTATGCATGACTTGGATTCATCTTTTATGAAAGTTCGCATATAAATTTTAATCAGCCGCATTTAACTATCATATTTCAGTCAAAATTATTCACTTCTGATCCTGAAATCAAAATTCATGTTGCAAAAATAATGGATTAAACTTTAAATCAAAATTCATCGAAATTCATTTTTAACTTTCACTATCGAATTTGTTTTAAAAAATTACTACACCCTTAAATAAATTGTGGAATTCTAAAAAATTTATGTTACATATTTAGAAACAAACCTTCTAGCTTTTTCTACATATCTTCTTCATCATCATCATAACCATCACAAATCCCATCATATGCTGTTTTTCCATCGTTCTTTTTGATACCTACATCAATTTCTTTCAGAATATACTCCAGAACCTGGTATCCACCATTCCGACAGTCCCAATGGAGAGGTGTGAAGTTTTTTTTATCTCCTTAATTATGCATGACTTGGATTCATATTTTATCAAAGTTCACATATAAATTTCATTCAGCTGCATTTAATTATTATATTTCAGTCTAAATTATTCACTTCCGATCCTGAAATCAAAATTCATGTTGCAAAAATAATGGATTAAACTTTAAATCAAAATTCATCGAAATTCATTTTTAACTTTCACTATCGAATTTGTTTTAAAAAATTACTATACCCTAAAATAAATTCTCAAATTCTCAAAAATTGATGTTACATATTTAAAAACGAACCTTCTATCCTTTTCTACATATCTTCTTCATCATCATTATAACCATCACAAATCGCATCATATGCTGTTTTTCCATCGTTCCTTTTGATACCCACATCAATTTCTTTCAGAATATACTCCACAACCTGGTATCCACCATTCCGACAGTCCCAATGGAGAAGTGTGAAGTTTCTTTTATTACCTTAATTATGCATGACTTGGATTCATCTTTTATGAAAGTTCGCATATAAATTTTAATCAGCCGCATTTAACTATCATATTTCAGTCAAAATTATTCACTTCTGATCCTGAAATCAAAATTCATGTTGCAAAAATAATGGATTAAACTTTAAATCAAAATTCATCGAAATTCATTTTTAACTTTCACTATCGAATTTGTTTTAAAAAATTACTATACCCTAAAATAAATTCTCAAATTCTCAAAAATTGATGTTACATATTTTAAAACGAACCTTCTATCCTTTTCTACATATCTTCTTCATCATCATTATAACCATCACAAATCGCATCATATGCTGTTTTTCCATCGTTCTTTTTGATACCCACATCAATTTCTTTTAGAATATACTCCACAACCTGGTATCCACCATTCCGACAGTCCCAATGGAGAGGTGTGAAGTTTCTTTTATTACCTTAATTATGCATGACTTGGATTCATCTTTTATGAAAGTTCGCATATAAATTTTAATCAGCCGCCTTTAACTATCATATTTCAGTCAAAATTATTCACTTCTGGTCCTGAAATCAAAATTCATGTTGCAAAAATAATCGATTAAACTTTAAATCAAAAATCATTGAAACTCATTTTTAACTTTCACTATCGAATTTGTTTTAAAAAATTACTACACCCTTAAATAAATTGTGGAATTCTAAAAAATTTATGTTACATATTTAGAAACAAACCTTCTAGCTTTTTCTACATATCTTCTTCATCATCATCATAACCATCACAAATCCCATCATATGCTGTTTTGCCATCGTTCTTTTTGATACCCACATCAATTTCTTTCAGAATATACTCCACAACCTGGTATCCACCATTCCGACAGTCCCAATGGAGAGGTGTGAAGTTTTTTTTATCTCCTTAATTATGCATGACTTGGATTCATATTTTATCAAAGTTCGTACATAAATTTTTTTCCGTGGCATTTAACTAAGTGTGTTGTTTGCAATGCTAAAGCAAACATAACCGCATTATCATTGATATAAGACATATCTTCACTCAAAGTGTCTGATGAAGATTACCTAATAAAAGGAAGACCTCAGAGATTGAAAATAGACAAAATTTACAATTGGTTACAACTGATAAAGATTACGTCATTGATAGTTATTGTGTATAAAAAGTAAAGAGACAAGTTAAAATTTAAAATTTATTTAGCAGAAGCTTTTCGATTAAAGATCATCATCATCATACTATTTCTGTGTGCTACTTCCTGCTTGGGATCTCACCACCATAATCTTCAGATTTTTGATTCTCAAAACTTTTCCTCTTTGTTACTTTTTTCTGTTTGTTGTAAATGCTGATACATGTTTTGTGAATACCCGCTTTATTATTCTTAAAAAGCTGAGTAAGTTCGTCTGGTCATGAATACCTGTCAAAATATTCGTAGAAGCGTTTGGTAAGACATCCATTTCACGAAACTCAAATAAGTTTTTAGTCATAGTATAATACATATTTTTTTCTGGATCAAAGTCTATAAAACAAGAAACTTGAAAGTGTGAGTGAGTTCTATTTAGGAGATAGTACTGAAAGCATACTTTATCATGAAAGTCTCTTCCATAAATTAATATCTAAATTAATAAACCACACTCACCATTTTTGTTATGCGGAAATTATTACTCAATGTTTTCTTCTTTTTGACATAAATAACAGAGCGTCCAATCAACAGATGATTTTGACTTATAATTTTTATAGCAGGCCTGAAAATTTGGCGGAAATGATCGTTTCGTTACCATGACGTTTTCTTGATGATAAAATGGCGGTAATGACGCAGTTTTTTCCCTATAACCAGTTTTAAGGCGCCTATTTTTATTAGAACTTATGATAAAAAATCTTATCGTAGTTCTGTCCAGCTACTAACAGATTTAAGCTTGATGATGTTAGATAACAAAGCGTTGACTGTGTTATTCACGGGTAGAATGGGTTGAGAAGCTTTCAAACTTCAAACGTTCCAGGTATGATGGCCCATATGGTTGCTTATCCACTTCTAAAAAAATATATTGGGAACAGCAACAGCAATTTTCAGCATGGTTTGTTAGTAAAGTTTAAAGAGCATCAAATTGCCTCCTAATGGTATAACACTTTGGGTTTTAATGACAAAACAATTTTTGACAAAAAAAAGTGATATCAGAAGTCACATGACTTTTCAGACACGTCTCCCTTGAACTTTTTTATTAGCAGTCGATGCTTAATATATGGGGGGAATTAACTTTTCTTACTTCAAATTTATGCAAAAGTATCTAGAAAATAGGGGGAGACCACGGTGAGTATTAATGTATTATCAAATATTTTCAATAAACAATGAACAAAAAATACAGTAGAATCCTGGTAACTGGAACCCTCGATAACTCAAACTTTCAGTAACTGGAACTTCTTTAGTAATCCCCTTGACGTAATACACTCTCATAAAAGATTCTTGATAGCTCGAACATTTTGGTAACTCAAACAATGTTCATCAGTCTCATGGAGGTTCAAGTTATCGGGAGTTTACTGTAGTTTTAAAAAATATCATGGATCACTTAAAACTATCATGGATCAATCTCACTTTATGTATAAATTTTTTTTAAAGCTTATTTTCACCAAAAAAGTATACTTGTGACAAAAACCATTGACATTGGATTAGGATTATTTTGGGTAACACCATTTGCTTGTATCATACTGAAAACATTTTGGTGTACTGCCACCAATTCGCAACTACTTTTGCGGCCCTTACAGTTTTTAACACAGAACATTGTTAGTTTATGTGGTAGTTCGTTTTTTTAAGGTTTTTCTTACTTTTCCAATTTGTAAAATATATGAAGATAATAAAAATATTACCAATTGATTGCTTATTTGCAATGTATGAAGAATTGTAATGTACATAATGTAATAGATACTCTATTATATTATTGTTTTCATTGATTGTAAGGGTTTCAATTTCTTTTTGGTACTCAAGTGCAACAGTGGCCAGCTGTATATCAATCATCTAAAATGGTTTATGAAAAACAAGCATCAGGAAGGATTATATTTTCCTCATTTTCCTTGATATTGTACATTTTACTTTTACTCTACTCTCTGGATGGTGTGAAAGTGTAGTTCAGTATATCACAGCTCAGACAAACATTTCATTAAAAGCAGCAAATTTCCAAGCGATACTAAAGAGGCAATCCAACTTATTTTTTTATTTTACGATTCGAACCTGATATTTTTCCTCAAACGTTCAGAGCATATCTTTTTTAATAATAAAAAAAAAATAAGTTGTATTGCCTCTAATAAAAATAATGATTGTTTAGATTTTGTTTACTGTTACTATGGAACGATTTTCTTTTACAGAGTAAGATTTATTTAATTTTGACCAAGACAACAATATGATCAACAGTTCGGCTGTTTTCGCACAAGAACGACTGGAAGAGATATCAGACACTTCATTGGTAAGCCTGAAAAACTGCTGCTGCATGCTTGTTTGATATGCACAAGCATGGAGTATAATAAGCAGGTTTTTCAAGCCTTTCTGTTTTGTGTTTATCTGATGTTTTGGTGTGCATTTTCTTTTTTCTTTCAGCTGACACCAAATCAAGATAAAACTGTGCAGCTATCAAATCGACTTGACGAGGTCAGTTTCTATTTTTGAAGCTCTAAAATGTGATGTTCACCTGGCCACTTATTATAGGAGGTGTGGTGTTGGGTTTAGGGTGCTTATGGCAGATACAAAAATACAGTTTGTTGTATCTTAGTCTCATTCATTGATTTGAGTTATTTGTAATTTAGGCTAATGAAAAAATGTTGTTATATCAGCAAGGGATTTCAAATCTAAAAAGATTATTAGAACTGGTAATTTCACCTTGATCATACTAATTGAAGCTAATACATCGTTAAACTAATATTTATTGGTCAATCTTTTACATAATAGCTTTTGTTTTATTTTATGTCTTTAATAATTTAGTGTTGATTCCCTGTCATCTGCACTTATTACACCCTATCTGAAATTCCTAAGTCGTGTATGTATTTGACATAAGTCATCTCCCCATAATGCATAATAGTTTTTGTGCAGACACTTCAATTGATTTTCTGATTCTTTTATTTGTTTCTTTGGTTCGTAAAGTAAGAAGAGTTATCAGTAGTAGTCGCATGGTAGATGTTTTTGTCCCAATAGGAAAATGACACGATAAAATCTCATTCTCACTTGGCTAAAGACGAGTCTGTGGGTACATTCATGAATAAGCTACAACAAATTGTGAAAATTTGCCTCAAAGAAATCGTTTGTTTATTGGAATTATCACCCAATCAGGCTGTAGAATCGAGACAAAAGGTATGTCTTGTGTTGCTTATCTATCTGCTATATTGGCTGACAAGTCCCAGAAAGGTTTTCTTATGGTAATTCTTATGGTGTTGTTTTTTCATTTAAATATTGCAGGAAACCCTACCTTTCCAAACAGAGAGTAAAGAGACAGGTCAGTACCTTTTTCATGATTATGGTCTGAAATAAAAAATTATCAAAAAGAAAACATGAGATGGGATGTTCTTTTCCAAACTTTTGCAGCTGTGCAAAGTACTGAGATTACTCAGGAAGCGAATATTGGCTTGGAGTTTCAAAATCCAGCTGACGACATCACCACGAGTAATGATTTAGTTATTGTGACTGCGTCTGAGTTAATCCCCAAGAAAGTGACCAATGAAAAGAACTGTCAACATTGTGGTGTCTACTTCTCCACCAAGAGAGATTTGCGACGTCACGAAAGAACGCACACTGGTGAAAAGCCATTCTCTTGTAAGGTACAGTATTATTCTGAAATGTATGGTTTTTGCTTCTTTTTTTATGTGCAGTGCGTAACGTGGTAATATTTGATATTTTTCCAGTCATGTGGTCGATCGTTTGCACGCAGAGATTTTCTGACAAAACACACTCGTACTCATACTGGCGATAAGCCTCATGTATGCGAATATTGTGGGAAAAGTTTCAGTCAACGCTCAAATTTAACAAAACATAAACTGATTCATACAAAGGTGAGATTCCTTTTTTCATTGGCTCATAGTTATGCTATTTCTGTAGTTAATCCGAATTAAGAAGTGTAACTTTACTTAAGTAGTCGTTACTAATATTCACATTCTCTTACCTTAACCATCGGTTTACTTAAGTAATCTTAACTTTTCGTAATTGAAAGTTTTGGCATCAGTCCAGCTCCATTTTATTTGTACAAGATATGTACATCCTATCAGTTACTTCTTAACATTTTACTGCTACCTGGCAACTGGATGCACACCTGTATAAGATGTTTGATTTAGGATACAAGTTCATTCGTTTTAGCCTGACAAGGAATGCATAAAAAGAATTTAGCTCAATGAAAATTCCCTCATAAAGGCAGACAAAATGTGCAATGTGCACTGTTTTACTTTTTTTGTGTATTCATTGAAGGAACTTAAGTTACCAAAAGGATAATTTACTGGTTGGAGATAATAGTGGCCACCATTTAAATGATGTTTCTGTAGGTTCTGAATAATGATTATGCTTCTTCTTCTTAACAGAAAATTCCAAAAACATTTCTACAAGTTACTTCATGTCAATTTTATCATGTTTTTCTGTTGTTATTATTATTATTCTACTAGCCTGGGTGTTTTATGTGTGATATTTGTCACCAAACATTCAATCAACATGCCAACTTAAAACGACATCAAAAGCATGTGCACTCTCCAAAGAGCGAATTGATCTATAACAGGTAAAACCATGATGGCGAACTATCGACGACACAGATTTGATCATTTTATCTCCAGAATTGTTTGGGTTTTTTTTTGTTGTTGTTGTTGTTGTTGTTGTTTTCGTTTTTAATTCAGGGCCATATAATTGCTGTGTAAATACCACTGGAATTTCTGTTAAGATCCTGTTAGACAACAAACTATTAGATAAATTATGCTCGAAGTAGAAACCTTTTTCCAATAGAAATTGATTTATTTTTTCCTCATTGACGTCAATTGATTAAAGTTTTGAATAATTTAGGGAAGATATATACGTTAAACTATTTTGTGAACTAATCTATTTTAAGTAAGTGCATAGTATTTTGTGCATAGTTAGATAAACTTATCTAATAGTTTACCATCTAACAGAACCTTTAATGATGTTTTTTTTATAATATTTATAAGATGAATATATTTATTTGGAGATAATTGCATATTACTAAGTTATTACTTCTGTTTTGTGCGAAAAGGAAGAATTTGCTTTCAACTATAAACATAGAGAGGACAAAGGATCAGATGTTGTAATTCTGCCAATATTTCGACAAATGTTATCCTCCAAATGCATGTATTAATGAAATTGATTTCATGACTACACCTTACCAACTCTCACAATTCACTTTTTGTTACATTCAGCTAGATGAGTTGGTTCCTTTTTAGATTCTTAACTACATTTTCTATTCAGTTGTTATTATAATAAATGTGCCAAAAAAACAAAGTATCATGGACATTTCCTCAAGTGGTTGCCGAGAAGGTGAATATGTGTCAGTTTTTTGTGTTTCTTTGGATCTTGTTATTTATGTTGGATTCATCCTTGTTATTTATGTTGGATTCATCCTTGTTCTGCTGCTTTATTCTGCCTTCCAGTTACTTTCCTCTATCAATTTTTTCATTTTAGCTGACCTGGTCGTCAATGAAACTGTTCTGGATACCCTGGCTCAATCAACAGCCGGCCAATGGCAAAGGTTTGGTCGTTTGCTCAAACTATCTGAAGCAACAATTGAGATGATTGATCTTGATCATCCAAACTCATTTGAAAAGTGTTACGCGTGTATCAACAAGTTTAAACAACAGAACGGAAAGATCACGTTTCACGATATTAAAACTGTTCTGCAGGATATGGAACGTTTGGATGTCATCAAAACACTTGAAGAAAAATATTTAGTTGGTATAACATTTTATTGCTTTTTGAAGTTCCTCCTCTAACGATGTCCTGTTGTTAGGTTATGTTCCTCTCTAAAATTTGCTATGGTTCTCTATCGTTCATTCTGTTCATTTTCAGAGCGTCCGATTGGATGTAAAGTTCGTAAGTTTCATTCTTGGATTTGTTGTCTACTAAACTATGTTCCATTTTTATGTTTCTTTAGTACTTTATTAATTCTATAGAAAAAGCTATTGCAGAACTACGAAAGCACTACATTGACCGCTATGGAGAAGTGTTAAGGAGTGATGGAATTCTAAATATTTCTACAAAGAAGATTGACCGCTGTTCTTCACATGTTGAGCTCGGTGTAACATCAACAGAAGATATAGAAGAGAGTTTAAAGATTTACAGTGATCGAGAATTCCACATGCATCAAATCTCATTACAGACATATAATATTCAACCTAGTAAGTTATTCAAGGGAGAGGAGAGGTTTGTAAGCTTGAGTGGTGTAGCTGGCAGTGGCAAAACAAACCTTCTGTTATATTTGACGATGCAATGGGCAAAGGGTGAACTGTGGAATGCCATTGCAGACGGCGATAAGTTTCAGTTTGTGTTCACAGTATTGTGCAGAGAGTTGAACAGAGTAACAACATCCTTCAGTTTGAAAGACCTGCTCACTACACATTTTCCGTTCGTTTTCGAGCATATCTCATTTGACGATTTGCAACATTTTGCAAAACAAATCTTGGTTATTGTGGATGGACTTGACGAGTATGTTCATCTTCAAGGCATGACTGCAGTGGCACCGGAATGTGAGACATCGAAAAAAAGTAAAGCCCTGTACGAGGCTTTGAATTGCTGGGAACCTTCTTTATCTGGCCACTATGTGTTAGCTGCGGGCAGACCTGAAGCTTCCAAAAATATCTGTCAATGTTTCAAGGGAAGTTTAAAGATGAAACGTGTTCAGGTCATTGGTTTCAATGATGAGAGTATTGACACGTTTATTCAAAAGTACTTCAATGGCAATCAGAGCATGTATGAAGCGGTTAAAAAGAAGATTTTCCAGTCTGCCAATTTCCTGGCCATGGCGAGGTTACCTGTGTATATTTCTATACTATGCATGTTGCTTGAAAGTGAGATCGATTCCCAGATCGAAACTATGGCGACTGTATTCGTGTGGGCCTTGGGTTTGTATGTACGTAACCATTATCACGGCAAGTTGCACAATCTTGCCAATATTCCGCTGAAGTATTTGTTTAATCACAATGAAGTTAAAGATGCGTTGGCCAACGTTTTCAAAATTGCTTACTGTATGTTAAGTGAGGGCAAAATTATGTTTGACGCCGACCGACTGGAGACTTGTGGCGAATCATTTGAGTACTGCGGTCTTATAACAACTGTGAATATCAATGAGTTTGAAACCATGCTTCAGTTTACACACCTGTGTTTGCAGGAATTCTGTGCAGCGGCCTACATGTTCAAAGATCACATTGACTACTTGTTGATAAAAGGGAATCCCTTGCTTCGTGGATGTCTGCCAGTTATTTCTAGTTTCGAAGGTGCATTGTGTCTTGATTCCAAATCACATCCAATCCTTAAAGCATTTGTTGCGTCTCTTGACGTAAAGACAAATCCTCCATCAAGTGTTGTTTCCATGTTAGCACTTGATGTAATGGCTGACCCAGATGATAAAATCATCATAGATACGGCTGATCATACTGTGAAAATGTTTCTGACGTCATTGCACGAATCTCAAAATGACTTGCCAACAGATGTGTGTTGTTTGCTGGTCGGAAAGGAACTGGAAATAGAAGTGAACGATTACTCTCACGTCAGTTTAAACTCTGTACTGTTTTTTCTCTCTTGTTTGTGGCCTGCTCACAAGAATGCTGTGAAGAAAATCAATTTTTTTGGTACATTATCTTTGCTACCTAACGAATACTTCATGAAATTCTCTGAGTATTTTCTAGACATTGAAGAAGTATATGTGAAGCAACGGACTGAGTTGTTGGGTGGCTGTTTTCGTTCTATGATTGATTGTTTTGAGAGGAAACTCGTCCAAAAACAGAACATCCGTCTTAAGTGTCTTCACCTAAATGCTTGTGGTATGTTAAAGAACAGACACATGAAACATGTCAGTCGCATTATCCCATATATTGAACAGTTTGATATGAGCTGTAATGAGTACGTCACATCTGAAGGTTTTCAATACATTGCAAATTGCACAAAAAATTTGGAAAAAATGAATTTAACTCTATTGGATTTAAGTTTCTGCAATCTAAAGTGTGAACAGATTGAAGTATTAGCACCGATATTTCCCAAATTGTCAGACCTGCGACTTGGTTATAATCAAAAAATTAATATCAACGGCTGGAGATGTTTTGCTAAATCATTTGACGTTGTTGGTGTTTGTAATTGCAATTTGCGCAGTCTTGATCTGACGCAGTGCAATATTACTGATGAAGCGTTGTTGGTCTTACAAGCTCTGTTTGTTACCTTGTCAGAACTTTTCCTCGGCTTAAATCGCAAAATTTCCCTCGATGGTTGGTCTACTTTGTCCTGTGCTCTAATAAAAAATGAAACCATTTGGAAATTAGATTTGTATGCTTGCAATCTCAATGACGACTCCCTGGAAGTCCTTACACCTGTGTTTGCCAAATTACTTGAATTAAACTTGTGTTGGAATCGTAAAATTACAACAACAGGGTGGAGGTACATGGTGAAGGTCCTGAATCAATATCCAGCACCTGTCAAACTGAAGTGGCTGAACGTTCGTGGCTGTAAAATCACTTCGGATGATTTGCAAGTTCTGGACAATCTTGCGATGCCACTTGATGAATTGACACTATCATTGAATTCACTTCAGTGGAAAGATATATTTATACTAGATAATATCTTGCCACATGTGCAAGAGAGCAATGCGTGGTTTTAACATTACTATATCTTTTAAACATGTATCTATTCTCTTTCTTCTTACATTAATATGTTATTTTTTTAATGGCCCAAACATTTTTATGAACACTCAATGTGAATGGCAAAATAAATTTCTAAAGTTTCTTGTAAAGTTCTAAGCTAACATTTAATTAACGCAAATTTATTAATACATCAAATTAATTTCATGTAATTGTCAAGGTATATATTTTAAGAGTATAAAATAGTGAAGATGCTGTCATGAACAGGAGAGAAAGAGGGTCATTCCATAAAAAATCACCAAATTTTAAGAAAGTATCCGTGAGTCACATCTCAGATTTGCTTCAAATACCAGTCTCAATAGTACAGTACCAATACGAGTGTCAGAATAAGATCAGGTTTTATTTATTTTATTTTCTTGATGTAATGACTTGTTTTGAACAACTTTTAAAAATATGTAATCAAAATACATCTGGAAACAGCTAAAATTTGCTTGTACTTAACAAGCCTAGCTACTAGTGTAAACAGGTGAATTGAATCATGAAGCTTTGCATGCTGCAAGATGTTTGTATAATCTATCGCTATAAAGAATTAAAAGATCTATACTAAGCACATGAAAGTAACGTCCTAATTCGGACACTATTTTATAACTTTTGCTGTTAGAGAGACCAAAAGCAACAGAGACCAAACTTGAACTAAAATTTGAGATAAAGCAATGAAAAAGGAAAACTGAAAACAAAAAGTGAGTTACATGACTGACTTACATGCTTTATAATTATATAATCATTCTTAGCAAGCGTATAATCACGAGCACTTAGTCCCTTTATCGATCAGACACTTATTTTGCATAATAACTTCGGTGAACAGAACCCAGTATACCAGTGGTATCATTTGCCCATTTCAGATTCATTCTCTTCTTTGCATAAACTTAACATTTTCGTTGTGCATGGAACACTCAAGTATGAGCCCTGCGTACCAATTATCTTCATAAAAACATGCTTTGTATTTACCAAGTTGATAGATGGTGCAATTTTTGGATGATAGATTTGAGATCCATATCTAGATCTATCATAGACAACTTAGGTTCATCAGAAATAATGTCACTGTAAATCCTCGTGCTTAGTAATGTGAGGGAATTGCTTGCCGGACAATTAATTGCTGGATTTATTTTTTTGCGCATTCTCCACGATTTGCAAAAAAATTATTCCATCATTATTAAAGTTTGGACTTTGGAAATTGAAGTGAACAGCTTCCACTGATAATCATGACAATGATGATGATGAAAATTCTGGAAGAAGTATTTTGGATATTTTGGATGACAATTGATTCTTGAAAGATTCAAGATTCTTGAAAAGTTGGGTGATAAAAGTTCGTACAACTTTTCCAACAAGCTTTCAAAAAACTCACCAACAATTGCCTGGACTGTGAGAATTATTGTTCAGTCACTGGAGATGACCATCTAAGTCAAAATCATTGCTTTTAAATAGAGTTCGTAAATGATCAGATAAAGTTGGCTTTGCCAGAAACCAAAATGGTGGAGGAGGAACTTTGGTCAGGACAGTTAGAGCACAAATAAAACACAATTTTTGCTATCAGTGTCACAGACACACAATTCCATGAGATCTTTATAATTAATAATTAATTTGGCAGCACACATTAATTTAGTATTCTGATGATAATGACCATGCACAAACAGAGTGGGTACCACTACTATTCACTGTGATGCACCATTTTGGTCTACAATAAGTCATTCTGTCACACCCTTCAGTCAAAGCCTTTTCTACACAACAATTTTCTCTCTATCTTTGCAATAAGAAAATAATTTAGTGGTTTGAACATTTTGGCCCATGCTTCCGAAGGCTTTGTAGTGCTGAGAGAAAGAAAAGCATCATGTGCAATTCAGTCTCCATTCATAGAACAGTGTTTTGAAACATAAACAAGACTTGACCTTATTCTGACTCTCACACTGGTACTGTGCCTTTTCCAAAGTCCCGTAAAATTGCAGTTGTCTGCATGTTTAGCACTCTTTATTGATAAAATTATTTGAAAACCGTCCAAAATGATGACAGATTTGTTTTATGTGGGTGGAAAACTATAGGGATACCAAATTTCAAGCTATTTCCATGCTTGCTTGTCAAGTTATGGTTTGCCAAAGCTGCCAAAATCTTTGTTTAAGCTCGCAAAATTAAATAATTAAATGCCCATAACTTTGGAATGAATTAGTTAATTTTTTTTTTTTAGGGTTGTTTCTTCACAGGAGGTATGTATATTCAAAATTTGAAGCAAATCTGAGATATGACTCTTTGGAACCATCTGGTGATATGGAATGACCCAAGAAAACTTTAAAAGAGAGAATTGAATTTACTTGTTTACCATTTTTTTAATATTTTTATATATATATAAGACAAGGTATTTTTTAGAGAAAAAAAACTAGCAAATTGATGACTTCCTTATGGACCATAAATTGAATTTTCAATTTGTACCTAAGAAATTAAGTCCTTAGTGTCACATGACAGGCACCATTATCAGGAAAAACATTTTTTTCTCCAATCTGGTTAAACTTTGTTTCATCTGAAAGGCAAACGGAAATGTCTCAAACTCTTCAAAAATCTAGGTTTGATCTGTTTTCAACTTCTCTGCAATCCTTTTTGTTGAATTGAAAAAAGCGCGTCATTAAAAGAAAGCAAAGGTAAGTAACAACATTAAATATGAACAGTATCTTCTTGTGGATTATGTAGATATTGTGTCACTAATAAATTGTATATGATCGTCTTGATGTATTGGGACTTCTTCGAAAAATTTCCTTGTGACGTTAATTCCTTCTTCTTCTTTCTCTTTCATCCATATCTGGTGAGGCACAAAATAGTGTGAATATTCAATAGAAAGCTTGCATTTTCCTTCTCCATAGATAGCTTTCACAGCATGAGTCTACAATTGAAGTTAGTGTTGCATGATTTTATTGATGGCTTCGACAAGAGAAACATTCTTATGAATTTATTTCTGTCCTGCATCAATCTCAGTATTAGACATGTAATATGCCCATTCAATACAATTTTGGAAATAATCATCTTTAGTCTTAAATTTCTCAGCATTATGTTCCTTAAAATATAGTCATATAAGTATAATCGTAGTCACTTGTAGTACCATTTGCCTTTCTTTTTATAACTGATTGTTAAAAAATTTACATTTCACAGAAAGAAAGTGCAACAGGGAGTAAGATGTGCTTGATCTACAATCTTCTTCATGATTTTCACTTTACCTACTCCATAAAAGAATCATTCTGTGTCACAGCCAGTTATTGCAAAAAAAGACAGTCTAAGAAAGACTTCAATTCCAAAATAATTAACGATTCTTCTAATATTTACGAAGTTATTGCTGTCGATTTTCATTTGGATTAAGTTTTGCAAAAGTGTTCTTAATTCACCTTGAGTTCCAGATACATCTGCTATAATAGCATTGAACATATACTTGAAAACTGTTGTGGTTTTTGGTGGTTGGATTATACAGAAAATCTTTTAGGCATTATTATTATTATTTCCTTATTCACCCAAATTTCTTGTCAGTAACTCCAATCGAAATTGAAACTTCCTTTTAACAGTCTCATTGAACTGCAGTAGTGTTGACCTTCATTTGCCATATAAGCCATGTGCGAAAACTCAAACAAATACACCATTTTCTACATAATGATTCTTTCTAGAGTTTGTGAAAACATAGTCATTCGAAAATTCCCTGGTTTGGACACTACTTTGTTTGATCTCATGGTAGTAAGTAATTATTTTGCAGTGGTTGTAATAAGTTGTGATTAAAGTGAGTGCAAAATATAGTGAAGTGACCACACCAGACCAGGGAATTTTTGAATGACTATGTTGAAAACCACTTAGCAGCTGTACAACATGATAGTAAGTAGTAGGGTACTTGCACATTGTAATGCAACAGCCTAGCATAAACTTGCTGTCTTGTCTATCTGTAGGAATAGGAAATCAAATTCTGAGGAGCTGTCAACAATATTATCGACACGACTATATTATTAAAAAGATTTTCTAATCTTCTTAATGGACTCAAGTTATACCCCCTCCCCCCTTTACCACCAAATACCGCTTAGTGGATCAAAAAAATTTTGTCAACGGCCCCTAAAAATAGGTATAGAACATGAAAAATTCGGCCGAAATATGAACTTTATAAATAAAACATTTTGGCGTCCATATAACTCCGCCATTATTGATTTTCAGATAAAGATTTTCATAAATTTTCATTTGTTTTTACTAGCTCTTTCAAGAAAGCACCTGTCACGAGACACCAAGCAGATCTTATTCTTTAAGTACAACATAAAAATTCAATCTATAGTTCATAAGGAAGTCATCAAATGAATTTCCGGTTACCCTATTAACTAGTTTATTCCAAACAATGCCTATTATTTTGTTTTTTCTTAAAGTAGTTTTAGAGGAAACCATTAGGAACAGGATTGACATAAAGGGATTGAGGTGTTGGGCAGGGGAGGTGTGGTGTGGTGTTGGTTGTGTTGAAACTTACTTGAGTTACTTGAGTTACCAATTTTTGCTGCTCATTTTTAAGCTCGATTAAGTTACTGTCAAAGCAAATTTTCACTAAACAAATTCTTTGCATTGTTTATAGCATTGTTTGTTTGTTTGTTTGTTTGTTTGTTTGTTTGTTTGTTTGTTTGTTTGTTTTGGGTTGTTTTTTTTTAAGCTTTTCTATTTTTTTTGTAGTTTTTTAAGTTTTATGTTGTGGCTATAGTGATCATGGAATATTTTTATGCTTTTCCTAATGAATGATTTTTTTTAACATAATTGTCCTGAAAGTTCCTCGACCAAAAGTTATGTGTTCCTATCTTTTTTTCTTGCCAGACAGTCATAAGATTGCCTTCTTTCCTGCATTTTCTATCAGAGCAAAAGTTCAAATGTTAATTTCATGGAACTACTGGTGCCAAAGTTGTATAATGAAAATCTGCCTGATCTTCGCTCATCTTTGCATTATTCAATACCTTAAGAAGAAGTTTTGGCATAACTGATAAAAAAAATAATCTCAGTGGGAATTTTATTTCGTGGAAAGAGAATATAACTAATTTTAGCGGGAATTTATCAAATCCGCCAAATTTTCTTTCCACCAAAATACTTGAACCTTGTAACTACATTACGCTCTGTATTATTTTAAGAGGTTACAATCCAATAAGATATACACAGATTATGTCGTCTTCGGAGAGTGAAGAAGAGGACTGGATTCCATACAGTGAACGTAGCGAATGGAAAGATATCACACCTATCCCACAAGATGATGGTCCAGAACCTGTTGTAGCCATTGCGTATTCTGATAAATGTAAAAAAACTCAAAAGTATTTCTGGATAGAATAATACTACTGTACCATCATGTTGAAAACATTCCTTTACTCTCTTTTTTTCTGTTCAGTTCGAGATGTGTACGATTATCTACGTGCTGTGTTGAAAGCCAATGAACTGAGTGAACGAGTGTTGCAACTAGTGACTGACGCAATAACATTAAACGCTGCTAACTACACAGTGTGGTAAGTACCACACTACTCATGCCCAATCGACTGCTGTGATCGTGTTCACTTCTTGTTTTATTCGTTAGCAGTGCCTTAGTATGAGGAAGACATCAGTTGAAAATGTTCTGATTCCCTTTTCTTACTCCATTCCACTCATGGTATTGTTCACGGAATGTTTATAATAATCATCTCTTGAAATACTTTCTGTTCTCACTTTACCATTTAGGCATTTTCGACGAATTTTATTGAAAGCTTTGAATAAAGATTTAAATGAAGAATTGCATTATGTTACTCGTGTAATTCGTAGTCAACCGAAAAACTATCAAGTGTGGTAAACTATTTTGTTGTTGTTGTTGTTGTTGTTGTTGTTGTTGTTGTTGTTGTTGTTGTTGTTATCATATTATAGAACTACAAATACGCTTGTTCACAAACTTGTTTAGGAAAACTGTTTGTTAAACGCCTTCCTAATGATGCAGTTACCATGGTTTTCTGCATGGTTTTCTGCATGGTTTTCAAAATGAATATTGCTTTTAACTCACTGTAAATTGGAATAATAAAGATCATTACCAAGTAATGAAGGCATGAAATCAGTAAAACAATGAAATACATATAAACGAGGTAGACTAGGTGAAATGGGGGTGGGGTGTTGGGGTAACCAGAGAGGTGAAAGATTTTAATTGCCGTTTTCAGATTGCTTAAGGCGTATCTTTTTAAGGCTGGTTTGGTATAAATACTGGGGAAGTGGCAATAGTTGTCAGTTGAGCATTGTAAGGGATTTTTTAGAAATCTTGAAATGCCATAATACATTTAATTTTACATTTTACAAAGAAGTAGCAGTCCAAATCTCTTGAAACTTTTCAAATATGTCAGCAATAGGCATTATTTCAGATTTTATTTGAAAAATTACAATTTTCTTTTCAAACACCCAAAGTTACATATTTTTATCCATTATGTTTGCAAATAAAGCTTGAAAAGTGTGTGGAATCTCTTAAAGTAATGTATATCATTTAAAAAGTTGGAAAAAAAACATTCAGAGGGTGAAAAGAAAACCGGGGGTAAAAATCTTAATTTAACTTACAACTTACAAGTTAATATTCTGAGTAAATTTTACTATAAATACCATATGAAAAGGGAAAATATGTAAGTGAGTGTTTTCCTTGAAAAGAAAATTGTAATTTTTGCAACTAGAATCTAAAATAATATCTATTGCTGACATCTTTGGAACGTTTCAAGAGATTTGGACAACTAGATCTTTGTAAAATGTAAATTAAAAAGGATATGTTATTTCATGATCCCTAAGAAATCCCTAGGAAATCTGGTAACAACCGAAAAATATATTGCCACTACGACTATTGCCACTTCCTGGGCCTATTTACCAAACCATCGTAAAAATATAGGCCTTAAGCATAACATAGGCAGCGATGAAAAACCTTCAAGGCAGACGATGTTGACTTGGGCATAATACCATGTTTAAACCGAAGTTCAGGAAAGGTTTGTAGATACTAAAAGTCTGGTAAACAAAAGAGTGAATGCTGTACAGTATTTTATTCTAATGAAGGTATCATCGAGGGATCATTGTGCAGTGGTTGAATGACGCGTCACTAGAACTAGATTTCACGACTGAAATGTTACATGACGACGCCAAAAATTATCACTGTTGGCAACACCGTCAACTTGTGCTCACTCATTTCTCATTGTGGGAAAACGAAGTGGACTTCACGACAGAATTAATCGAAAGGGACGTGCGCAACAATTCTGCGTGGAATCAAAGATACTATGCTATCGTGAACAGTGTTGGCTTTACCACAGACGTTGTGGAGAAGGAAGTTGGGTAGGTCTACCACCACTTGTCTCAGAGGATCAGGATTTAATCCATCGGCTTTAGTTTCATGTTGTTGTTTCATTTATTTATTTTTTAAATTCAGCTACACAACAGAAACCATAAAGAAAGCCCCTAATAACGAGAGTGCTTGGAACTATTTAAAAGGGTATGTCTTGTTTTAATGTTTTTTTATTTTCTTGCATATTTACTTTGCGACGAACCAATTTGTCATCGATTCAGAGAATTTGAACTTTAACTAAAATATTTAGTTGTGCTGCCATTCAGTTTAGCTTATGCGTAGACTTGTTTAACATGACAGGCTGCTCGTCTTTTAATGTATGCTCAGATATCCCCATAATTATTTTCTCGATAAAATTTTCTTGATTTTTTTTCTCCACTAATCATCATTGCTTATTGATTGTGAAGGATTTTTATAAATATTAACATTCTTCGTTTCGAACCCCAAATTCTACAACTTTTTTCCTGTATAATCGAAGCCAGTTAAAACTACTGGTGAGAGATTCATTGTCCTAATTGTAGGAATTCCTATGAGACTGTAAACACTGCAATCGATGTTTCTAAGGCGGCGTAAAAACTCGTGCCGGTATGAGTTCATACCAGCATGAATATCGCTTCTGTTTATATGATCTGTTTTCGTGCAGTCTTACCTGAAGTTTTCGCTATTTTCTTTTAATTGCGCATGGTATCAAAAAACTCAATCTCATGCCGATATTTCATACCTGTCTCGCATGAGTTTCATGTCGCCTAAATAGTTTGACAAAAGATCGACGTTTTAAAAAATTCGGGAAAGCTGTATAGACATTTCCTGAGATCGTATTCGGAGTTCCCGTAGTAGCCTCGTTTTGACAAGAAGGTAATAACAGAACTATTATATCACGAAACAAAGAACAATTATAAATTCTTCATCCCCAACGACTACTACAGTGCATGAATATTTACTAATAACTGTTTGAAAACGAGACCAGTAAGAGAATTGAACTCGAATAAAGTAGCGTAAACACGAACTCGGGAAACGTCTATTGTTTTGAAAGGCTGGGTAGAACATTATGAAAATGTTTTTAAAAAAATTCTGGAAAAGCCTATTATGGTTCATATCTTCTTGACAAGGCATTGGCAAAGAATTTGTAATATATAAACGAAACAATCATCATGTTTAATCACTACAAAGAAGTCCATGTAATTTTGGATGAGGGAGAATATACGTTATCTATCTAGCTATCTAGCTATCTAGCTATCTATAATAATAATTCATCTTCTCCATCTTTCAAATATGACGTCATATCAAAATGGATGTCATATCTTGTAGTATGTACTATGTAACAAAGGGGGATAGTTCTGGCTATACCTATTTTGAGTACTGTTGGCAACATTACTTTAACAGGCTTCAGCCGAAAGCAAATTTTGAAGGTTTTCAGTAAAACAATTCATTCTGTACGTATATATGAGGGCTTGATATTATGTCGAATAAAATAAATTTTAACACCTGGTAATTTATTTTAGCATTCTTGCAGCTGCTGGTGGTTTACAAAAATTCCCCATTTTGAAAGATGATTTCGAAAAACTATTAATGGAAGGCTGCGATTCTCCGTACCTGCTCTCCTTCCTGGTTGATTTTTATGAAGAAACACTGGAAACTAGCGAGAACAAAAATGAAAATGATGTAAAAAGAGCTGTGGAGGTATGCCAACAGTTTCTTTGACTTCCCACGTATGAGGTGTTATGTGTAATGGTATGAGTACTGTGTTGCGATATTCTAAATTCCTATCTCCATAGGTGTGCGATTTACTTGCTAATGACGTGGATTTCATTCGCAAAGAATACTGGGAATACGTAAAGCGTACAATAGAAAGTCGATTTGCGAACTCGTGCTGAAATGGTCACCATGTGCGAAAAAGACAAACTCGTTTTTCTGCCACAGTGCCTTTAACACAGAGAGACCTTTCGTGGTCCGAGTTTAAAGATGGTTAACGATGGAACGATGAACTCCTGTCCACTGAATTACAAGCATGCATGAGAGAGTTTAAACGAAATATGTACTCTGTATCCTCCTCGTTGGCCGTTGGACTGACAGCTGTAATAAAAAATGTTGAGAATAGATGATCATTATTTTATTGCTACTTTGAGACTTGCAAATAATTTTTTGTTATCATAGTTTCACCTCCCGACTAATACATTCCTACACAAATCTCCGTAATACTGACACATTCTTACACAAATCTCCGTAATACTTACGTACATAATATGTCTCATTTTAAGACCACCAAAATTCGTAGTGTAAACATGTAAAATTTGTTAGGGTCAGCGAGTACTAAGGTCAAGCTTATGTCTCGTTCTTTCAGACGATTTTAAGAAGCTTTTAACCAAGAAGTTTAGCTGCTTAGAAATCGGTAGATGTATACAATCTACGTTTTCATTCTGGTGACTATGGTTGGAAACAATTAACAGATTGACGTGTGAAAGGTAAAAAATGATAGATGTCCTACAACAATTTGTGAAGAACAGTTCTGTTTATGACGTTACATAACTCTATTTCTAAACTCCAAATGAACGCAGACTACGTCAAATCTATTTTTATTGACTGTTGTGTCTTTTTGTTTCTCACAACAACTTTTCATATCTGTATTGAAACTGATTAAGCATACAAGTAAATTTCAAAATAAATTATTGACGAACACCATTTAAACGCGAAACACGGTTCGTTTCAATCGGTGATATCTAACTAGTAATATATTACAAACGACGGATGATTTTTCAATGAGGCCATTCAGACGAGTGTAATCGACAACAGCCAGCTGAAGAAAGAAGTTATACAACTTGAAAAAAAAATTCTAGTTTGTGTTGTTGTAACAAGGTAGCGAATTTTTGTTGTCGTTTGTGTGTGGTAGGTCGGTTCGACATGGTTTCCTCCTGGGAAACGAGAAGGCAAAATCTAAAAGCGGATTACGCTCTGTGAAGCTTGGCTCTTACTTAGAATAAAAGTTACGCAAACATAAAAAATTAAACGTTGGCTCTTGGTTTTTCTATAAGCTTTTTTTATTTTATACGCTCTCATAGAGATGACTGAGCGTTTTCATTATGAAAAGGAAACCCTTGGAAGAGGGAGAGGATGTGTGTGATTTAAGATTATTTTAACGTCATAGCTATTTAAAAGCAAATACCTTAAAAGGAAAAAAAATTAAGAGTGCGGAATAAATTATGAACGTGAACCAAAATTTTTACCCCAGTGCGAAATTAATTAGTACTAATGGAAGTCTTTTGCTAGAAAATGTGGAATTTATTAGTGCGAATTCAGAATTTTTATCAAAGTTCGCGGATTTAATTTGTGCTTCTTGATATTTCTTTTAAAATCCTAAAATCTAGAAAATTGTTTTTATTGTGACCTAGGTTCTTCATATTGTGCGGAATGTATTAGTGCGAATTGCCAATTTTTGGGCATTTGAGTGGAATTAATAAGTGCTAATTTTACCCAATTCGCACTAATAAATTTTACACTAATTTATTCCGCACCATTTAATTCTCAGATTTTTTTATTCCCTTAGGTATAGAATGCTTTTTTTTCATAAATGCACAACTCTCATAGTAAATCACACTTTTGTATGAAAGTTATTCTAGAATAATTCTCAAGTGGTTTTCATGTATTTAGAAGATACTTGTTGACATTTCTTAAACCATCATGGCTCACTACGATTAGAAAAACTTTATTTTTAGTGAGGATCAAGCTTAATTAAGATAAAAGACACTCATCCGTGTTGATTTTCAAAAAACTTTTTACTAAAACAGATGTTGGTAATGGTGATGATGATGATAATGATGATGATGATGATGATTTTGTTGTTGTATTTAGATGTCCAATAAAGGAAGAAAAGTATCCACCGCAACACGGGAAGCATTACATGAAATCGAAAGAATGCTCGAGGATGATGGCACGCAAAAGATACGAAAACCTTCGATTGCCACTCGAAACGCTTTAAACGAGATTGAAGAAATGCTCAAAGATGAAGCACATCCACACCATAGGAAACCCCGCGATGAAAATTCGAGAAGAAAACGCAGAACAGGACGTCAGTATGAATATGACATAATCGAGGAAAGTCCCCGTACTTGTTCAACCAGTAGTAGTGCCGCCACCTCATTGGTCCATTTGAGACACAATGGTTCTTCCAACCACTCACGTTCCTATGATGACCTAAAACATCATTCTCTTTATCAGAGTGAAAATTGGCTTGATCATTCTTTAAATGGAAGAAAGGGACAGTTTTCCAGTCAAGGGCATTTGAAAGAATCAGAAGGAAACAAGAAATCGTCTACTCATGAAAGGGATCGAAAGAACTGGCAAAGAGGATTCAACGTAGTAAAACAAGAATACTTTGAAAAGTTTGATTACTCGGGTGATGCTAACAATCGTCCACAAAATCCACACCTTCGTATTGAGATCGGTCTTCAAGACAGAAACATTTTGCAGGAGAGGAACTCGTTCACCTTCAAGGACCTTTTTCATATCAAAAGAACGGACAGAAAGGTACGACCACAATATTCTATGGAGTTGCAACAGAAACGTTTGAAGCGCACCGTCACGTGCTCATCCATGCATATATGTATTGAAGATGATCCGAAAGAAGAAGACAAACTTCTTCATTGCGTGTTCGTGATGTTGTTTCACGACGCAGGATTCCCTGTGCAAGTTTACGAGCGGTTAGTAAAACTGAAAACATATAAGCGTGCATTGGAGGCTCTTTCGATCGATCAAATTAATCTTATAAAAAAGATGCTGTGAACAACTATTTTGTGGTGTATTAGGGTGAAGAAGTCCAGATTGGGAGTTGTGTCGCTTCAAATTGTTAGTGCAGGATTCAGTTCAATCTATAGTTAGATATTTTTTGTGTAATCGTTATTTGTTGGATTCAAAACCGTTTAGCAGACTGTATTCCTTCAAGATATAAATTTTCATTATGAGCAAACGTTTCGTGAGCAGCACAAAAGTCATGTCAAAGCCCATAGCAAATGCTAAGTGACATCCCAAACTAAAGTGGATTTGCTCATCATGGAAAAAAGCCAGAAAAAAATTAGATATGGAGAAAAAAAGAAAAAGAAAAAAGGAGCATATAAGGGCCTGTTTATATGGAAGGCGGGACTGGACGAAAAAGATTTAAGACGCAGGGACACACGTTGGTGACAGCAATTCATTTTATTGAAGGGTTAATGTGCATGTGGGATATCCTGGTATATATAACCAAAGAAGAAAACTCAACAAAATGCTGACGTGTGAAGTTTCTACCAGAAACCAAACAGTGCTTGATCACACCGTTCATTTTAACTTTTGAATTTTTTGGTTTATTGTTTGTTATTGTTTGTTAATGTTTGATAAGGAATTTTCATACATTTTTTTTTTTTTTTTTTTTTTTTTTGTCGTTTGAAAATTTTGAGTAATTTTAGGATTTAGTAATTTTTTTTACGAATTTTATAGTGTGTAGGATACAACTTCTTCAAGAAGAAACTAGGGACAAACTGATCTCGGGATTACGGACAGACGAAAAACACTAATGAAAGCTCAGCTGCTTTTCGCGGAGCAGAGAAATATGGACCGTAGAACATCTGTTGATGTTGATAAATTTGTAGATGATTCTACTTGTAGTTATAGATGATTGATAAAAATATATAAAAGATAAACGGAACAAACAAATGTTCTCATATGTTGGATACAAGGGAAAAAATTTCGTTGGCAGAAAGTGACGATTTTTTTGTGTGAAATTTCTACTAACGAAGTTGTTGCCTCATAAGAGGTATTCAGTATTCTGTGTTTATGAAGCAGCATGTTTGGAAACATGCAAATGATTGACATGCTTTTTAATAAGACAGAAGATACATCATTTGGGAAATGCCTAACTAAGGGCTGTTTACATGGAAGACGGGACGGGACATTTGCCGGGACGTGATGAAAAACGAGATGATTACATCTCGCCTGTACATGAAAAAAATACACTCGGGACGAGAAAACTTTCAAACTTTTAATTGTTGAAAATCTTTTCATTTTTTTAAATTCAAAGGTTTGCAGCTGTTTCAAATTTTTTTTAGAAATCGTCCCGGGGCAGAGTGTTTATATGAGAAAAAGCGTTCCGCCTTAAACAGGACCCCGCTTAGCTCAAGCGAGATCGTGCTTTGTCGGGACCGGACGAAATCGTGACAGAAATTTATGAAGTTAATTCGTTGCCACTATTCCGTTTTACAAGTCGTTGAATGGTTTTATCAAAAGTTTCTGAACGCGATCAAGTTCTAATTCATGTGTCTATCTCGACTTGACACATCTTTCAAACTCAAAAGTGGTTGCGGTTTCCGATTTGCAAGTTCTAAGGTTATTTTACCAAATATCAATTAAATTTAGATTTTGAATAAAGCGTAAATAAAAAGTGAATTAGCGATGGCTCGTTTGTCGCACACACATTTTTGCTTCATTCTCATTCTCTGTCTATTGAAATAATCCAAATGTCAAAATTTTCGAAAAAGTTTATTTTGCTGACAGGAAAACATGCTGACGTGAGCTGGCGGTTTCAAGGGCGTGGTCAGAAATGCCACCGTCGATTTTTTTCATATGTAGCTCCTGAATACCGCATTCCAATCAAAAATTTGCTTTTAACATGACACGAGAGGTATAGGGGTGCGGACTAGATATCGAGAAGACGGTCGTTGGATTTTAAATGGAACCCTCATTTGAATTTTTTGGAAGGATTAATCCCATTAAACAGATTATCCCACCCCTTCCCATCAGTCTTTTCGTGCAGCATTTTGCTATCTCGAAGGTAGGAAAAACATAGATTTGTTTTCAAGTTACAGATTAAAGTCACACAATCGGATTTTATGTCAATTTTTCATAACCGTGCCTAAGTAGTGTTGAGAGAATATTTTCCTAATAAAGTACAACCTCTTCTTCATATGTGCACGGGAGAGAAGTCAAATGTTTATCTACCTCGAGTTATCAAAATAGTCAAAAGGCAACTGTGACGTCATAATTCGAAGTTGTGACGTCATAAATGTTAACTCGAAGATCATTCGCCTCAAAGGAAAGCAACATTTCTGTTTGAAAGTACGACTTGGGTGAAAGTTGTGATGATAAATGCAGACGTTTATACCAATGAAAAATATCACGAAAATATCGAGCAATTTGTGAATGCCTTTGCCATCATAAACCTCGTTTTATGGACCTTTTTTGAAAATACATGCAGACCTTTCTGATTCAAATTAATTTCAAGATCCCGTCATCACCAATGATTTCTATGTAAACATAGTTTGTGGGGAATATCTTTCTTTCCGAGAAAATATGATGTAAATGAACCTTCACAAATTCAAACACTCCAAAAATCGAATTATTTTTTTGGTGCCTTTTTGGATATTCGAATTTACAGAGAAACTACACTTTCATATCCAGGTTCACCTCAACTCAGTTGAAAATAGTTGACATGGAACGACTCTATATATTTACAAACAACGGATGACCTGTTCCGGGGATTATTATTTAAAAATGTTGATTACGTCATAGAAAAACTTTCTTTTGTCATTTTAATGTTTTGATGTCGTAATGTTTATCGTGATCATTATGGATGATACTTAGATATACAAACATGCAGATCCAGATCATCTTTGCTTGCAAATGTCACGAAAACAAGTTTTAATGTGTTTTGTGTAACGATAATAATGCTATTCATTTAGTTGACAAACTGCCTGCTCTTGGTACTTGTAGAATAATATAGAACAGCGCATAATAAATGCAATACATAAAGTAGGCTTTGATAGGCACATTCTCAGTATCTCTGGCTGAATTCAGAAGCGCTAAACACTTTGGTTTCCATAAAATATTCAGCGAGATTATTAATTAGACTGATAAAAATCGTCCCGTCTGGCTTCTTTGTCACGTTATACAATGTGGTTATTGGTGCTTCCTTTTTTAAATTACGAGGAAATCAAAACAGGTTTAGGAAAAATATCAGGAAATTGACATGCCAAAAATTAAAACAAAACTTTACATTCCACAATTTTTTATCATATTCTTCTCAGAACGTGATAATATATATCGATACGTGTTTGTTGCTAACTCGAAACATGATTGGACAAGAAAAAATAATTCTAAAAAAATTCATGATGGCAACAGTGGCTGTTTGAATATAATTAGCATTACTGTCTGACGCAATGTGCAGTTTAACTAGGCACACAGAAGCATGAAGAATAATACAGCTTTATCATTTACATGTCATCAAACTCAACGATGAAAGATGGGCATCAGCAAAGACACCTCTGACATCAAGAACGAATCACGTCCACTAAAGTCATGTATGATAATCGTTCAAAAAGACCTCGAAACGGGAAAAAAGACTTTGTGTAGAAAGTCTAAAAGTGTTCACTTTGCTGACAGTTTAGGTAAACCGCTGAAATCTGTGAAAACCATGCTTGATAATGACGATGACTTTGGTCTAAGTTTCCTTAGTTTAAAAAGTACTACAAGAAGAACATTTCCTGTCGATATATTCAGAAAAAATAATTTTGGGAATGTTAAGAACTCAAAAAGTAGGCTGATTAATTTCAAGCAACCTGTGTTATCTAAAGGTTATCAAGAACGTGTGGAAAGTAATAATGTATCCTTAGAAAATGTTGTCTTCAGAGAGTACAGTATATTTGCTACAGTAACTGTCAGAAATATTGCTTATGAAAAAAATATCATCGCAAAGTATACATTAGATAACTGGGCTACATATCAATTAAAAACTGCAACCTTTGTGCCTGGATCATCTACAGGCATGACTGACACATTCAGTTTTGAAGTTATACCTCCAGGACGTGGACCTGAGGTTTTTCAAATTCAATTTGCCATTTGTTTCAGTGCAAACAGTCAAACATATTGGGACTCGAATGATAACAAAAATTACATCTTGGAATTTGAACGAAAAAATGAAAAGATAAATGTTTGTGATTCAGCTAAAATTGAGTCATTGGAGGGCTGCAATGGCTTTATTTTAAGAAAAGAAAATTTTATCGGTTGGGCAACATAAACTTTCAACCTTTACAATTAATAATAGCAATCATCGTTTTCTTTCTGTTTTCTTATTTCATAAACTACCCTTTAACCACTAAATTTCGTCCGATTCGAAAACTGACCAAACTATTGTTAATTTCAGTTAAATGGTGAAATTAAACTATTTAAGAATCTTTGAAATTTTATGTTAAATGAGAGTAAATTATATATCTCTTTCTTATATATCTCCTTCTTAGAGTATCTTACCAAATTTAGCTCATTAGCACCATCAATATAGAGGTTGAGAAACACATTCCAACTAATTTGACCAATTTGAAAGAAAATTGTATATTTTCTGATTTTTTGCTGTTGTTTTATCCAAAAATTATTTCAACAAGTTGGCCCAATTAATTTGAATGCGTACTTCAACCTTAATATCAATAGAAGTATTTTTGACACAAATGTTATCACAAAAAAGAAACTAGAATTTTTTTGTAATATTTATATTATGCATATATATATATTGTTTTGTGTATTTTGTTTTTTTGTCTCTTTTTTGTCTCTTTTGGTTGTTAGTGTTTTCGTTTTTGATGTACCACAATGAGAGTGAGACGGTTTCATCACATTGATAAATTGTAATACACTTTTAACTTTTGTTAGAACAAGTCTTCAACAGCGATTCCTCGTTTGTCACAAAAAATATGTTAAAATTTTTATTACCTTTCATTGACTTATCAAATTATTTGTGCTTCTATGTCTTGTAGGTATGAGTGATGCTGGGAAAGAGTTTCCTTAAAGTTTCCTTGTGGCAGATTTAAAAATGTTCCTTTTGCACACTCTTAATTACAGATAAAATACATATGTCGTATTCATTGTAAGAAAATGGATTGTTTTCACTACTTTTTTTTTCTACAAAAAAATTCCCAAAGTTTTCACTACACCATTTTTGGAAATAATGCATCTTGAATTGTGCAGTGTTGTGTATAGAGAGAATATTTAGAATAAAAATGTACTTATTGTGAAAATAATAATGAATTGTTTTGTATAGTTTTTTTCAGTGAATCTTTTTATGTTAATACCGAAAATTTTGTTAATACCAAAAATTGTGTTTAACCCCCTCTCATTTCACGTATTTGCCCGTTGTCAATTGCACACGATTGCGGGTTTTCAAACATCTTGGCGCGAAAAATGAATTGGTGTAAAATTTAATTTTGTAATTCATTAAAAAAGAAAGTCAAAAAAAATACATACAGCAAGTAACTAAAAACTATTAACAGTAAAATAACATAACAAACAGGCAACTATTTCGAGTGTTTACTTCCCATAAGAATGCCCCGGACCGTCATCAGTTTTGTTTGAGACGTGACTATGACATCGTTATCTCAAGCTAAATTAAAAACGTTTTCACCACAGTTTAGTAAGATACCGACCTGTTAGACAGACACCACCACAGTTTGTGCAAAGATATCACAACTGAACTTCGGAAATGTGAATAATTATGTGAATAATTATGCCTTTAAAAAGGAGCAGGCAACCAAAAAGATACGATAAGTAGTGAACGTCCTATGATGGGGATATAAATGTTTCTGCTTCATACACGGATGAAAAATATGTGCACTTGGCATTTGCTTAAATTTCTTGATGAATTTCAAAAAAATTTAACTTTGTTAGAAAGATAAGAGTGGAATACGTATTCGTAATCAGGAAACTTGGGGAAGAAAAGTTTGCATCACTCAGTTCAGATAAGACATTTCTAAAGCTTTTCTATGTTTACTTTAATTGCGAGAATGTTTTGCATTCTATCACGGAATGATAGCCAAAAATTTAAGAAAATCACGAAGTTTACTCCCGCAAAATAGTGAGCCTGACACTTTGTTGTTAAATAACCCAGTTGACTTGGCCCTTCCACATTGAAATTCGTGGCGTGGGCAGGGCACCAACTTTGTGTCAGTCTTAAATCGATGCTATCTTGTTGTTCTCCATTGTGATCGGTTGTTATACAGATCGTCCTTCCACCTGTAATGCCACATTCTTCAACAAATTATTTGGAAAGCTGTCGTTCTTGGCACGTTAGTTTTGTTTACTAACAAGTGTTAGGAATGGCGGCAATGCAATAATATTATATTCAAAAATACGAAGGATGACGTAGATTGTTTTGGTTAAGAATTTTCTTAATTGATATCTTGGAAGGATCCGATTACCAAATCAATCTCAAATATCCTCATTTGCGAAGTTCAGCTGCCGCATTTCGCAGGGAAGGGAGAAGGGAGGGTCTAGGGGACAAACGATCCCCCTTTTTCATAATAGTGTTCTTTTGATATTCTTGAAAAGTAAGTGAGTGAGTAACACGGAATTTTGAGTCCTTGAGCCAACCTCGAATCCAGGGTATCTTCCTCCGCCCGTATATCGGAAAGGCAAGAGACCCTGGGTTCGAGGTTGTCCTTGAGCTTCCATCTGCATCGGTTGGTTCTTCCGCCCGCAGACTTGCAACTGGGAAGTTGACTTACCGCCGGAGATACGTACAACATTGCTCTAAATTATTTTTGATTAATTACAATTTAACATTTACCTTCAATAGAGATTGACTTATTTCCGTTGCCGAAAATCTTTAATAATTATGCATAATTTTCTATTCCATTATGTGCCCCGATCTTAAAAAATACGACCCCTCCTAAAAATCGGTACACACCTGTAATACCCTATAAAATTTCTTAAAGACACGTGTTTTTCCTGAATTACAAAAGGCTGCACAACTTATGGTCCTTACAAAAAAATAGTATGCAACTTTGACGTGCTTGACTTTCTAAGATTTGTTGTAAGGAATCGAGTGCCCAAAAATTACACAATCTGTATGTATAATTACAGGATTTCTTATTCTCACATAGACAGACGTGCAGTTCTGCAAAACATGCTTCTTAAGACAAACCCACAACATCGAGAATCATTAAAAATCCATACGGTTTACTGACATTTGCAACCACAAGGACGCCTAATGGATATCCTTAAATTATCATTATGGAGGATCAGTACCACGACTGTGGTTTTTCTTCGCCACAAAATGCGTCACTTCCTATTATAAAGTGAGATTTTATTTTGCACTTTCTCATCAATGCCTGTTGTCCTCTGTGATTTAACGTTGATTTGTTGCTAGGAGCAACATGAAAGCAATCGTGCCTTATTGCATGCATGTTTATTGTAAGAAATTAACGTTTTGAAAAATTATGCTTTGGAGGTAAATAACAAATTTTTAGTTTTCAACGGAAATGTCACTATTCAACAAACAATTTCGGTATTCAACCAACATAATTTCTGACGGTTCTGTCATATTTCATTAAAGCGGATTTTCACTAGGCGAATGTTTTCGCGCGAAGCGACATTTTCCTGCCACTTGATTGGCTTGCGTCAAAATGTCGAAAAAGTTGAGACCATTCCTACTTTTTTCTAGCCCTGCTTGAGATAAACAATAGAAAGGAAAGACCTTTTCTCTTCGCGCGAAAAAAATCACTAAGTGGAAATCCGCTTTTAAGTTTCTTAAGCGGTGTTTTGATTAATTGGACTATTGACTTTAATTAAGATTTCATTATTTACTAGAAATCGAAAAATAACAGAGAGTTTGACCGATGGTTCTTTTAATTTTCACAATTCGATTCGAATAAATACATACCAATCTTAAGGGAATGATCACATCCAACCTCGAACCCAAGGTCTCGAAATCGAAAACGCAAGAGACTCTGGGTTCGAGGTTGGATCACATCCCCTCGTCGGTTAGGCGGGTTGAATTATTTGCAACGCATCACATAAGAAACTTTTAGCCAGGTTAACCAGGCTGATGTCTCATGATATTAGTTGATATTTTCCATTGTTACTTTTTGTTCAAATAAAATTAGAGAATCGTCAGTTAAAAGAGCTGGTCCGGTTGAACAATCACATGAGAAAACTTTCTGGCGGGGGATTGGTGGTGGAAATGATTTGATTTCAAAGAAGACTAAACATGATTATTGAAAATAATGCTTATAATATTTGAAAAATAATTGTTTTCGCTATCCAAAATATTTTGAAAGTTAAGCAGACAACAATAATTCAAGAAAAATAATTTAAAACTTTAGTAACTCGAATCTTTTAAAGCAATATAATATTCTCGAGTTAGTAACTCGACTTGATTAATTTGAAAAAGTAATTTCGAGTTAGTAACTCGAAGTCAAAATTTGGCTTTTTTAATTTCGAGTTAGTAACTCAAGTTGTAGAAGCAAGAAATATATTTTCTAGTTAGTAACTCGAAGTGATATCGAAAATTAAAAATTTCAAGTTAATAACTCGAATTATGACGTCATAATCCATAACTCGACTTTATAACTCGATTTTGTAACTCGGGTTTTCCGGGTCTCATTCGTCAGAAAGAGGAAGCATCAAATTTTAACTCGACCAGTGGCTTTTATATTTTTGGACAAGATATTGTCAACTCTCGAAAATTTCGTTATCTCCAACAAAAGTCTTGGTCTCTCGTACCCACCTCTCGGGCATTATCATGGTAGATCGGTGCGAACATATTTAACACTTTCATATCATGATACAATATACAATTGACATTCAATTATCTGGCCCTTAGAATGAAAGTGCCAGCTCAATAATGCGGCTGGGACCAGTCTTCAAAATATTCCAATTTCATGTTTTCATTTCATTGGCATTTACGTAAATTATAATCAAACTACATTTCCTATAGGAAGAGAATAATCAATTAAAGAAAAAAAAATATTTTTATTGTATTTTCCCATAGTTTTTCATGTTTTTTTTTGCTCGTCTGTTATACACGTGATCCATGTCTTTTTCTCGGTTTACTGGATAGTCTTCGGTATTTTGAAGTCGCATTCGTTACCGATGTTTTTGTTGTTTCTACTGAACCCCTTATAATCTTTCCCAACAGCTTCAGTTTACAAATACGTATACATTTGTCTCATTTGTCTTCTTCCGTCTGTTCCAAGAAGTGATCGAAAAAGTTTGTCGACGGTTTTTTTTCTCTACTTTATCGAGAATTCTTGAGTTTTGCTGTCAGTAATTTCAAAGCCTTCGGTCTTTTGAAGTATATCTTTTATCTCTGTCTTGCAATGTTGATGTTTGCTATATCAGCTTGCAAGGTTTTGTTCTTTTATTGTCATTGAAAAGAAGTTTCTTTGTAAAGCATTTGTTTGATTGACGTACAAGATGTCCCAGGTAGCTAGTTTGTTGTTTTGTAACATATGTTTGAATGTCTTCAGTTTTGCAGAGATCAAGGATATCGGTGTTGGTTATCAGATACCGAAAGTCAACAATTTTCGAGCCATTTCGTATTAGCTTTCTGAGCATTCTGATGTAAGTGGAGTTTCTCCTGCTCATTTGGGCTTCATTCAGGTTCCAAGTCTGACAGGAATATGTGAGTCTGTTGCGTACTAGAGCGTTCAATATAAGTGCTCTGGTTTTTAGGTGTATAGAGAAGTTTGTAAGTTTTTTGATAATTTCGTAAAACTTTGCTTCAGCAATGCATATTCGTAGGTCACCCTCAGCATTTCTGGTCGATGGCTCGTCAAACTTTATTTCATCATGTAGGTATCGGAAAGTCTTTACATTTTCAATGGGTTGATTCTCAAGTTCTACTATGGACTCAGGGTATTCAGAATCGGGTTTTCTCCAACGTATTTGTAGTTGAAAATCAGAGTTTGGTTTTTAGAGCCCGAACTTTTTGAAGACAGAGTGGAGAAAGTCAAGTCCTTTTTGAAGATCCTCTTGATGATCGAAGCTCTATGTCGTCAGCATAACCGGACCAGTCAATTTTGTGATCTCCGTAATAACCACGCATTCTTTCTTCTCGTGTACAGGCTGTTGATCTAATTCTGTATTTGAGAATGGTGAACTCAATGTTTTCTTCAGAGCATAAATGCTGGAATACTCGCATTACATAATCCATATAAAGATTATACAACGGAGGTGATTCAGGACCACCTTGTCTTACTCCAGAAGTGAGTTCAAAAATGTCATTTTGTGTATCTGCCAGTGCGGTGGTGGTGTGGGAGTATACAGCTTGAAGTATGTTGAATAGCGTTTTATCCTGGTTTGATGGAAATCGCTGGAGTATAGATTTGAACTGCCAGTCTCTGTTTACATGGTCAAAAGCCGCGCTTAAGTCAACATCGAGTCGCTGATTTGTTGGATTCTTTTCGTTATGAAGATACCGTCTGTAGTTCCTCTCCCAGAGCGGAAGCCTTGCTGTTGATCCAATAACGTCTCGTCATACCAGGACTTTATTCTGTTCAGTATCGTGATAACAAGGATCTTGCATAGTACTGTACCTACTTGTAGTCCCCTGTACGCTTTAGGTTCAGTTGCACTTCCTTTCGATGCGCCTTTCCATAATGCAACGAGTTTTGAATCCGTCCACGAATCAGGTATGGTTTGTGTCGACCAGATATCTGATAGAAGATGATGTAGTTCAAAAAGCAGTTCATCAGAGTCTGAAGCGTATTTAAAGAACTCTGAAGGAACATCTGTTGATGCTTTTCCGTTTTTTAGTGATTTTAGTATCCCCTTTATTTCTGGTATATTTGGAGGAGCGTGATTGATGTTGTTGGACTTTGCAATTCCTTGATGTATTCAGGTTTTTCTATCAGTTTATTTGGGGTGTTGTCCTTATTTAGATTTTCAACATTGAAGTGGTTCGAAAAGTATTCTTTCAGTTTTTCGGGGTCACATTTAGTACTCTTTATCGATTTGAAGGAGGAACTGTCGGATTGCCTTTTTCGGAATAATTCTTCAGTTTCCCTACGTGTTGCGTGGTGATTTATTTGCTCAGCTTCAAGGCGGAGTTTTTGGTTTCTGATGTATTTCACCTGCTTTTTTATCTTCTTTGTCGTTGATTTGTATACTTCAGAATTGTGTGTCGATCTTTCTTCTAGCATTCTGCTGAGGTGTTCATCGTCTTTAAAGACTTCATTGATTTTATTTTGACTTTGTTTGACGGATAGGGTTTCATATGCAAGTTGAGTTGAGAGTGCGTCAATGAGGTTTTCAGATCTCACATTAGTATCATCATTATCAGTTCTGATTGATTGCAATTTTCTATCAAACTTGTCAGTAAAGAGTTTTTGTATCTCTTTGTTTAAGAGTTCTTTGATGTTAAGACGGTTTTTTGGTGGTGTGGGTTTTTTGCAGAATCTTTTTCGACCATTTTTGGTTGTAGAAGCGTATACCGTAACCATCAGTAGTCGATGATCAGTCTCTACATCAAAACCAAGGTACACCCGACAATTAGTGATATATTGCTGGATATATTCTTCAGTTAAGATGTAATCAAGGATCTTTCTTATTCTTATTCTTGTTCTTGTTCTTGTTCAAGGAGAAATTACATATAGTTTTTGACATTTCCTTAGCAACCGAATAGATTTTTGCTCCTTCATCGTTTTCTTTTTCTGTTCGGATATTCAGCGTACCAAACCACCATTGTTTGTAATGTGAAAAGATTTGTTTCTTTTTCTTTTTTGACAATTTTTTTTGATTGTTTCTTATTCATAGATGCAGATTCTATGTTGCAGTTGTAGGTTTGGACAATATAGTACTAAATCGCTCACAGTGAGTAACTGACGGTAGCTGTGCTGAGGCTTCCAAGTAGCGAGTGTGATAATTCTTAGCGTTACCCGGTGGATGGTTGAGCAAAACGATCACAACGATCACAACAAAGTGATTGCTTGGAAGTGATTATCACAAATCCACCCACTTGGTTATGGCATTTGGTTGATAAGCAGATGAGATTTTCTGTCCAAGAACTATCGTAGAGTAATTAGTATACTACTTGATGTTGCCAGGACGATTTCCAAAATAGTTAGGTTTACCAGTTTTCATTCAGACTAAATTTTACTTACTACACGACTGGAAAAAACGAGACATCTTTAAATCTTTAAATCTTTAAATTACATTAACAACGAAAAATTTGGCCAAATAAAATTTGGCCAAAACTATTTTGGTTGAAGTTATTTGGTCCAACATTTTACAATTAGGGCGTGACAAATTTGAGCCCAAGGCAAATTTAGTCCAATTTTTCTCTCTCTCTTAAAATGGATGATAGATTAGAAAAACTGCAGAAACCTAAATAAAATTTTATTAAGGGGGAACTACCCTCAAGATTCAAAACTTCCATTGATGTGACTTAACAGGTTGTGTCAAAATATGAGGAGAATACGAGGCCGATGAGTGAAGAAAATTTGCACAAAAATCCCATTTAAGTAATGACCATAAAGTTTCGCATTTCCTGAAATTGTTCAATTTTGGACAAATTAGACATCCCACTGTGCAGCTAGATAAACGAGACAAAGAAAAACCACCTCATCCTGTGGATGTGGTAATAACATTTCTGCGATATGGCAACTCAATTGCATCGATATTACATGAGAGATACCTGTTCCATGGATTCAGAAATCCAACTTTTGAGTAAAGTAAGTTTAAAAACAATCAGTGTTTTTCGGAGCAGGAGGAAGCATGTACACACCTTTTGAAACAAAAAATCCGATCGGTGCAACAGATTACACCTAAAGGCGCCTCAACGCCATCTCAAAGGGCGATGGTCAATGCATTTAGAAACTGTAGTCATATTTATGCTTATTACGGTAGCAGCGAAAGCGAATATCGTATTAAAACACCCTTGGACTCCTCCTCCTCCGGCCGAAATGACATTAAGCCCACTCTTTAGACGCTGCGAAATTCCCTTTACAAAACTATATAAATTGTATGAACAAACGCAGGCTAGGAATTTTCAAAAGCTTATCAAAACATTCAATAAATAGTTTTTTGGTATGTTATCAGTTATTCACGAAAAAATGGATCTTACTCCCATGAAATACAAAAAGGAGGATTTCAGTTACTTCCAATGCGAATCACTTGAAATTAAGTATTATTTTGTTGCCGAGGCATTCGGCTCACCTACAGTTCATGATGAGAAGCTTCATCAGAAGCAGTTCTTACTTCAACTCTATTAAACGAACTTCTTATAACTGTTCTTGTTTGTTATTTGAACGTTTTTGTTTACTTTGTTTGTAAAAACTTAAAACTCAGTATTTCGGATGGATTTCTCGTTTTTATTTATTCATAATATTTTTTTCGATGAAGACGTTTTTATTTTTGTTTCGTTTTTGTTTTTTTTGTTTTTTTTGGCTCTTATACATTTAAAAAAAAGAAAGATGATATTTAAAAATAATTTTATTTTATTTTATTTATTTATTTTTAAAATATTTATACAGGATAGTCGTTTCAGTAAATACATTTTACAATGTCAAAAACTTATTTTGTTTTTTAAATCGAAAGCACAAGTGAAATTGACATTTTATAAAAAGCAGCCTTTGAAATTTGCGGCAGTATTTGGTAATTGTCGACGTAAATCACAAAAACATCTGATCACCTTTGAACTTTTTTGCTGTCCTCAAAGAAATTATTATGAACATTTTGCCGACGTGATTTTGTATGCCTACATCAAACACGTTATGATTAATTTATGACGGCATTTTTAGGTGACGTGAATATTCTGAAATATCAGAAAAAGTTCTGTTCTTGAGAACATGGCACATTCTGTCGTGACTTTAAGATGTTTTTATGAAGAAATTTTTGACCTGGGTAGGAGAATTTGGTCAGAATCGATAGAAATTGAAAGTCAAAATTTAACTATAAATTAAACCCAAATAAAGTTCGTCTCCACAAGTTCTCAAGTTTTAATTTTCTCTTAGTTTTCCATGATTTACAACTTTCTTTCTGTAAATAAGTAGCTTGTATTTTTTTTAAAGTGTTGCGAACGATTAGTTTCTATATTTTTTATTACATGAGAATATTTAAACAGCGTTTTTTGGATTAGCAAATAATAACCATTTCAGCGAACAAACGTGAAATTCATGACCTGGTTTTTATCAGCACGGAAAAGTTTGTTCAAATTCACGAAGAATACTGACCAGAATGCAGGTGGTTAAAACATGTTGCACAACACCTATTCACCCCAGGTTTTCTAACATGTTGCGGATAGATTTCATTCTGTAATGGTTTCATTTCGGAACTGCCTGTTCCCATACCTAGTTGCCCTTTTTACACTGGCCGTTAACCCCCTATCAGTCTGGGGCAGTGTGGCTGGGCTAGTAGAAACCGTTAATATTACTTTATATTACATGTAAATAAGTCTCTAGTCAAGTCAATGGCAGGGTTAGGGTTAGCGCAGGTATAAGGAAAGAATGGGCATTCCGCCCATCTGCATCTGGTTTAGATGCAGATGGGTGGAAAGGAATCATCGCATCAAATACCATATAACTTTTGATCTACGATAGGCGTTTTAACTGGTTATAAAACGACTCTACATTGAAAGCTGTTTTACTTGCTGATGCTGAAAACGCCTTCAACCTCATTAATAGAAAGGTTCTACTACACAACATTTTATGTTTGTCCCGAAGTATCAACATTCATCTTCAATTGCTACGCCATCCCTGTACGTTTATTTGTAATTGGTGGGAAAAAATTTACATCATCTGAAGGAACAACTCAGGGGGATCCAACAGTGATAGGAACTTATGCCTTGGGACTTTCTCCATTATTGAACAAATTACTTCAACAACATCAACTTGAAACAAGTTGCGTTTGCCGATGACTTAACTGGTGCTGGTCACTTGAGCAATTTAAAAGGTGTGGTGGGATTTTCTACTGGAAGAAAAGTCGCTAAATCTGCTGCTAAAATACAGCCTCTTCTCTCCTGGAACGCTTAAGCCGAAAGAAATAATGAAGAAAAGAAAAACTTCTGATGTACGCAGTTTTTTATTGAGTTTGCACATGCACAATTAAATAAATCAATCTTAGCTAATAAAAAATAAATAAAAAAATTCGAGAATTTGAGCACGAGATTTGGGGATTGATAAGGGCGTTTGGCTTGATTCTGATGAACTGTCGCGTCGAATACTCCAAAAACTCCTGGCCTGGGAGTTCGACACGAAAGCTCGACTCGCCTCTCCGGCAGGAAGGGTCGAAAGTTTGACACGATGCTACGACGATTCGGTGTGAAGACACGGCAGTTTGATTTTCACACCGAATTAACTTCATAAGATTGGGGCATTAATTTTTTCACGCCCAAATGTTTCGTGGTTAATGCAAAAGTTTTAGAAATTTAAAATTTCAAGATTTATTTAGATTTTAAGAGGAAGACAGAGATTTAGGATTGGTGGCCACCCAGTCCCAAGGTATTGCCGTCTTTTTGCGATGCCTCCATATTATTTCTGACTAGAAACGAGGCAATGCTTTCATAAAAGATGATGTAATTTAATGCTGATTCCATTTTCCTGATCTGGATACAATTTTCAAAATTCCGAAGCTCAACCACTTCTTCATTTTGACAAAGCTCTTAAAAGAAAAGAAATGAGAGAAAACTGAAACCGACCGAAAACCGACAAATTTGTTGAAATTAACATATATTTTGCAGTTCAGGATTTTACATGTATAAAATTGTAATGTAGAAAAGATACAGGGCGATAGAGATGTATCACAATAATGGAAATACACAAGTCTATAAATTAAACTGCGTGCTTCCGGTTCCAGCCGCACCAAACGTGTATGCAGTGTCAGACTGAGTTGGTTCTAACATTTGTTGTTCCTCGTCCGATTCAGCTTCGAAGTAGGTGTCGATGATGTCGTACGCCGCCTTTCGCACACTCTCGTTTTCGTGAGTTTGTAATTGTTCTAACGGTGTTAAACCATCACATTCTTCGATCATCAGTGTGAGTCTGTCAACGGCTTCCATTTTTTGCGCATTCTAAGAAGCATTATCAATCATTTACAACGATGGACAGATACGGCAGATATAGTTCGTCTGGACAAACAAAAAGCGAAGGAGAAATAACCAAAACTCACCGATAGAAGATTATTGACAGCATCTAAAGCAACCTTGGTGACGGCTGCATCGTGTGTCGTCAACATATTGCATAATGGTGGAAGTACATTTGCATTGACCAATTTCACAATTTGATTGATGCTACCTCCAGAAGTGAAGTTGGTTACAACCCACACAGCTTCCTTCTGCACTTTGAATTCACCTTTGTCTAAAGCATTTACTACGGGCTCGATCAGTTCAGCGTCAATCAGTGCCTAGGACGGAGCACAATATATCAGAAGGTTTAATCACAGAACGTTTATACGACATAATTATAATTAGGTCAATTCAAATTTTCTTTTTATGATGAGACTTGACAGTAACCTTTTATCAATGTCTTTTTTTTTATTATATAACTTATCAATGTTTCTTAGTTTTCAGTCACCTTTCGCTGGTCTGTTAGGGGGCTTAGAATGACAAATCTTAAGTATGATTTATACTTTTTAGAATCTGCTTAGCTTACTCGGACAATGAAAAATAATGAAAGCAATTCCATACCTGAATCTGATCCTGGTTACCAGCTGCTATGTTTGATATTGCCCAAGTTGCTTCTTTCACAATTTGAGACTTAGGATGAACAAACAATCCTTTTAGTGGTTGAAGTGCATTATGGTCAATCACGATTTGAGTTTGAACATCGTTTCCTGTCACGATATTGCCAATGGCACGTAATGCAGGAGTCTAAATAGTCATTAAAGCATATAATATCATGTGATCAAACAACACCAACCGCTTTAGAAGAACGATGAAGCACGACATACCACAACAGTGACATTTTGATGTGCTAATAGTTGAACAAGTCTGGGAACAACACCAGTTTGGATGATGACAGAAATCTTCTCATTAGGTCCATCTGTCAAGTAAGATAGCGCCCAACAAGCATCTGATACTATCTCTTCATCTGGATGGTTGATCAGAGATGCAAGTGCTGGCAATGCTGGCTCAATAGCTTGAATATTTGGGGGAGGATTCTTGTTCCGACACAAATTGGACAAAGTCCAAGTCACATTTCGTAGAAAAGAATGCTATAATATGCAGGACTCATTATTCAAGACATGCCAAGACAATAAATTAAATCTATACATATATATATACAAAAGGTTTGAAGAAACTCACTGGAGTATTTTGTTTGATAAGTGCCAGTAAAGGTGTAACGACACCTCTTGATAAAACGTAATCACGAAAGTTTGGTCCATCACCTGTTATTAACAATTTAAGTACCACCAGTGAGTTATATAAAGACTGCAGAATTCCTACACCTCTAAAATGCCTTTTTACATACCAGCAATGTTACCAAGTGCCCATACAGCTTGCTCACACAATTGAATATTTTCAGAACGAAGCAGTGCAACGAAGTAATCAACAGCACCTGAAAAAAAATGGTTATTATTGAATGGTTTACATCGCATTTTATCGTGGTTGAAGATTGCCTCGTGTAACAATACAAGTTTCCAGTGATCGTATTTATTTTATGTTACCACAGATTTCTATTATTTGCCTCGCTTTAATGTTACAAGTTGATTAACATTAAACAACACTATTTCATTAGGAAAAAAAGAACAATTCTTTTGTTTTTACCCAAATTGTCATATGCACCCAGATAAAGGCGTTTAAATACAATCAGGAAACACTTATCAGTTAATTTATTATTAAATTCACCTTCTTCCACTATAGTTTTAGTTTGCTCAGATGAACCAGATGCTATGTTGGTCACAGCCCATTCTGCTTCAAATTGAATTGATGTGCTAACAGAAAACAAATATTTACTCAAAACATAACCACAGAAGCAAAAGATAGTCAAATAACAACAAAAAGCTTTGCATTGCACTACAGCCGATTACGTATCTGCTGAAGTGTAACTCAAACAAAAAATCTATAAGACACTCACTTCTTTTCATATTTTAGTAATTCCACAAGCCTTGGAACCAACCCTGCCCTATACAAGAATTTAATTTACAATATTCATTCAATAAGAGTCGAAAGTTAATTGACTGATAAATTAGTGCTGGGAAATGAACATACTTAATCACTTTGTCAATGGGTGGATTTTTTTCACGAGATAACAGTCGTCTATAAAAACAATGGAACAAGGTTATGTTTATGTTTTAAGCATTCCCTTTAAAAATATCTCAAATGAAGAAGATCTTCGAAAATCCACCTAGTACTTTGAACAGCATTAAGTAAGTCTGTCTCTGATGGATCTAAACATGTAAGTATTCTTGTGATTTCATCTAGCTGCAGCAATGGAGTTGGCACCTGAAAGTCACAGAAGAAGCATAATAATAATAATAAAAATACTGTCAAACACCATGTGTGTATCAACTAAACCCCTACTCACTTGATGATTATTTTCTTTCAGAGGGCTGATCATTGACATACTAGATACATTACGTTTCTTCAAGATCTGTTCATCCTTTCTGGCCTACACAAATTAATGAAAATAAAACTGATACATTATATTTATTTATTTCACCAAAAAACTGAAAGGTTGCTATGAAGTACACTTTTAAAGGCAACTGCATCCTTCCTCAAAAGAAGGAAACCAATAATCACACTACCAGCATTTAGTAAACGTCTTTCATGCTGAAATGCAGAAAGTGTAAGCACTGTCAAGACAAGTTTTGGAAATGTTTAATTACCTTTCTAAGTTCAACAGAAACATCAGATCGCTTCCTTCGGAATTCCTAAATATATTATCACAAAATCTTGAAAAAATTGAAATTGAAAAAAACCCTTACCCTGCCCGCATTCACATGTATGTAATGTGTGCCTATGTAATTGATGGTGTTCATTCATATGTAAAATTTTTACATGCATGTGACATGTCATTATAAACATTAAGTAAGCCCTTTTGGAAATTCTGTAAGCCAAAAGAAGAAAAAAAAGAAAGAAAAAATTGCACAAAAGATTTCAAGGTTGAAAATATTCGAAATGATTGGTTCTTCTGGGTTTGGTAAATATTATATATTCGATGATTGGTTCTTCTGGGTTTGGTAAAGATATCAAAGGGCAGAATGGCATTCAATGACGAAGAACTGTCCACGGTTTGTGGAGTTTTGGCGGCTGCAGTGTTTTGCAGAAACAAACATTGAGACAATCACGCCTGTGTGAGATCCATCATTGTTTGTGGGCCTAATTCAAAATCTTTTTTTAAAACCATCATTCTTCTTTTTCCAGTTTGCTAACTGGAGGTAGGAAAAGCATAAATTTGTTTTGGAGTTAGTAACTCGAAAATTAATTTATGTTTTTCCTTCCTCGAGTTTGCAAAATGGAAAAATGGCAATTTTGACGTCACAACTGCTAACTCGATGTTTTTAACTGGAAGTCGTAACTCAGAGATTATCCACCTCAATAATTACTGAATGTTTGAACATAGAACATTAATGATCAAGTCATTGGCGTGCAACATTGGAATTATTTTTTTCATGAAATTAATGAAATGTTGAAACATTCATGTCTAGTAATGTCTACCAAGATGTACATGCATCTTTTGTTTCGGATAATTTAAATGCTCTTTACATGCTCTTTAAAATGCGCTATACATTTTGAAATACTTTCCGTTTACTTTTGTCTTTCCAGATATGTAATATTTTCTTACCTCCGAAACTCTTAGAGTTTACGATACATTACCATAAATTCCGAGATGGTGAAGGGTGTATGTTTGTTGTGATCACAAAATAGATAGTTAAGATCCAGCAGTAGAATGAACACTTTTTGAGAAGGATTTCGAAAAGTAACTTACATCCATGTCTTTCCCACGATTTTTAAAACCTTTCATTCTTGAATCTACAGGAGCAGGCATTTTTAAACTTTTTAGTATGAATTTTTATAGAGAAAAACTGAACTGAACAAGAACTTGAACTGCGTACGAATAACTTTTAGCAACCGTAGAATGATCTAAATGACCAAACAGTTCCCGCGAAAGAATCACATTTTGCTATGATTGGTTCGCTTAGAAAATTATGAAAATTATGAAAATAAATGAATGGCGTTGCATATTTTAAAACATTCTGAAGGTCAGAACCAGGACTTTTTTCCTCGTTGGTAACATGTAAACAAAGATGGCATCCAAAGTAGCGAGTGTGATCACTGATCGTGAGATAGAAATCCAACGTTCACATTACGTCTTGTCTTGTCTTGTCTTGTCTAATTTAGGACAGGATTTATTCTTTGAAAAACGGGAATGAGAAGAATCCAGGTTTTCTTAACGGAAAACATTTATAAAGATAGCGATTTTGAGCAAACCCGAAAGCAAAGCCAAAGGTTGATCCCCCAAATAATAAATGTACCTCGGTCAAGTGATTTCTTGTGTGATGTGGGCCAATTTTGTTTTTTTCTTCGTTTTTTTCTCTGTTTTTCGGTGGCTCCCTTTCCCCCAGTTCCCCTCTTGTTAAAACAAATTTTTTGTGGTGATTTTTGTGGACATGTCCCGGCCGGATGTCCCCCATCACAAAAAATCATCCATTGTGCAGCCATAAATTTTTGTAAAGGTAAAAATAGTTACGGCAGAAAAAAAATTTCCATTATGAACCTGATTTTTGCTATTATTGTCTGAATTTTTGGTTTTGCAGCAGTATTTCCCTATATATGGCCTGTGAACCATTTAAACTTTTTTATCGTTTTTTAAAAGTAAGGTAGTTTCATATATACTTCGACATGATGCTTCTATATTCTCGACACACGTTAATATAGGAGGGGTTTTCCCTTCCCTGATTGTTATGTTCTCGACATGCTTAATAAGCAGCTGATTACCAGAGTTTGTTTATATCGTGATGTAATAGTTATGAAAATGTTACGAGCAGCTTTAAGGGTAATTAGTGGTAAAGAAAAGAAATATTCTCTTTAGTGTTTCCTTTGGGACAATTATGGCACATAGTTTGTACAGTATCTACTTTGTTACTCCACTGTTCCGTATTTTATCTCTAAATTGTTTTGAAAATTTCGCAAGTCGAGAAAACAATAATAAGGTTGAACAAAGATGTGTCCTCCCATTCCCTTTCTACTCCGTTTATCTAATCTTCAAAGGACAGAAATGTTTTTATATTTTTATTACTAATGTTGTTTTGATATTGTATTTCATATCTTACATCCTTTTGAACGTAAATTAGGTTTCCTTTTTCATTTATTGGATACTAAAGTTGTTTTTTCGAGCATAAATGAAACTACCTTAAAGTAAGGGAGTAATCAAGTCATATTGTCGTAGTGGTACATGTACAAGGATAAGAAAACAATAGAAATTTACAAAAAAATATATTATACATCAGGGTTTGAAAACAATGGCTACTTTTATCTTAATACAAGTGGTGTGTTAAAAGTCTCAATTCGTTGTTTGAAAATCACGTTCACAAACTTAAAGGAGATTCCCAGATAAATTTAATAACCCTAAACAGTTAGATTATTCACTTATTTTGCTGATGCTGGCCAACTGTCTAATTGGATATCTGATCATGTAACATACCAGTGAAATATTCATACCATTAAATGAAGTCAAGAAGAAAATGTTTCAGGATAATAAATCATCATTACTGTAATAAATTATACGGACTTTATAAAGTCTCAGATAGAGAGTTCAATTATGCAAAGTGCTTAATATAAATATAATAGAGTTTAATATAAATATTTAGGGACAGAAAGTGAGTAGAAGTATCAAGGCGGCAAATGCGACGAATCAGAGATCATATGTTTTTAAATCTCTAGTCCAAACTAATTTGCCATTCAACAAGAGGGAAAGTGACACTTCAGGAATCTGTAATGGTAAAATGTTTAGTGTAAGCTCCTAATCAGGAGTCTGACTACTGTTCGGGAGACATTTTGTACCCTATTTGGGAGAAATCACTTGATCGCACAGTCTCCTGACCATAATCATTCCCCTACTGAAACTTTGCTGGTGAACCTGCCTGAATGATAAATTTTGAGAGGCAAATTCTTTTTCATATGACTTGTGGCCCATTAGGAACCACTAACAATGTCAGTGAGTTCCATTAGTTATTGAGATATTTGTCCCTAAATGTTGCATTCTTTTCAACCTTTCACCTGTGAATTTATTGAAAATCAACAACCTCTAGTGCTTTTTTCATGATTTAAAAAGTAATGCTAATGGTCAATATTAAGTAGCTTTTTTTGTCATGTATATAATATTTTCACTGCCAACTTTCATGAATTCTGTTATGTTCCAAATTCAGAATTTATTAATTACACGTGAATTAGAAACCATTGGAACATGAAAAATATTGATTGACTTTTTGTGACCCACAGAGTATAATAGGATTGATTCATATTTGAGAGCACTTGATCTATGATTATAGGTTTAGCCTAATTATATCTCTTTTTGTTTTGACCAATCAAAACGCACAATTTTTGCATTAATTAATCTCCATTGCTTTCATGTTAATACTTTTTTTCAATGTTTCACATGTTGATAACAAAAAAAGTGATTAAGAGAAAACGATTCAAATTATTACAATCATATCTTTTTTTGTTTCACTTTAGCAATATGAAGGAGAAAACTGATTATAGATAGTGTTACATAATGGCTAAACCAAAGCGAGGAAAAAGTGGTTCTGCTAATACAGATAGTTCAAGATGGGAAATAGAACTTGTACAAGCTCCATTCAATACGGTGTGTTTCCATTAATTGGATCTTCTATTGCAGGGAACTGTGGAGTGGCTTTTTGTTTTAGGTTGTGGGGTGGGGGGAGTTGGGGATTGATATTGTAATCCTTAAAGAACTAATCAAATATTGCTTACATCGCCTAGTTCAGGTGACATACATGCCATCTTTTATAACCTTTTTATTGTTGCTTGATAGATCATTGAGGTGACATGCCTCCCCCCCCCCCTCCCCCCTCCCCACACACACCAACCATTCCCACCCAGATCCGCATCCTCTGCTTTATTGATTGATTGATTGCTAATTTTATTCCTGTTTGCTCTATAATTTTTTGATCTTTGAATTTTGCTTTTCCCAGGAGGATTGGAAAAGTATGGTTGTGCTTTTGGAACCATGTCAAGTATCAGACCAACAAATTGTCTCCTTGCTTTCTGCTACTGTTCAAATCGGCCAAAGGAAGTTATTCAGTGTTGTTGATTATAATCTCTTGCTTGATGAGGTTTGTTAAAAAATATCTATGTTTGATTTTTATCTGAAATTTCTGTTCACCCGTCTCATGGATGATATCCGTGATGGTAACCATTTGTTTCGATGTATTGGTAGATCAATTTCTTGTAGGTTCGGGAAATAGTTGCCCAGCCCAAAGGTGGAAAAGGGAAGACTGGTGTGGGAGGCAAAAGTCCACAGTTTATTGAAATCTGTAATCAAGTGAAAAATACTTTGGATCAAGGCAAAGTGTTATCGCCATCATTGTTAGCCAAACTTATAAAATTCAAACTATTATCAATCAAAAGTAAAGACCTGGATAGACGAGAAAATGAACGAAAGGTATTTGTATTTGTATTTTCTAACTCCCTGAAAAGTAACAAATCATGACTTATATATATATATCCTTCAATTTTTCTGTGATTAATAACTGATCAAAGATTCAGACCACAAGGTTTCATGGATATCTTCACTTTTTAATTATAAAGAAGCAAGAATTAGCAGCATAAACCAGAGTGTTCTGGATATTACAATAATGTTATGGCTTCATAGGGTGTTTTTTTTCTGTTTTTCTTTGTTGTTATACTATTATCTTTGTAAAATTAACTGGCTGCCCTGGTAAAACATTTTTACCAATTCAATTCTTGTTAAGTGCCAGTCTACAGTACAGCCCAAAGAAACTTTTTGTGTCTGTGTTAGATAATTAGCTTTCACGACCGGTCAGTGTCTTTTGAGCATGTATTTTCAGGTTCATTTCTATCGCATGTCTAAACAAACTGTGTAGAATATAAATTGTTTTTAATAATGACTTCATATAACGTAAATCTGTACGCGAAAAATCTTTTGTTTCCACCTTAAAAATTCATTCCTTTGCAGACGTGTAAAGTTTCTTTATGGCTGTACTTTACCCGGGCATATTATAAAATTTGTGAATACAAAACCCTCCTCTACATGCCACTACTTCTGTAATAAACTTATTAGTCTGTCTCATAGATAATCCTTAATTATAAAACTGAAGCAAAAATATAATCATACCTCCTTGTCTATTTGTAAGATACAACACATTTTCATACTTATTTAACAACGTGATAAATCTCTTCACTTATTATTACTTTTTAACAACTTTTAACTACTGTAACATAACCATACATTTTTCTTTCCTTTCTTCTATCGTCAACAAACAGAAATGTAAATATTTGACGCAATGTAATGGTTTTACCCTATACTAAACGCAGATTGCTATTGCCACATTTGTCTATTAAACGTTTTTTGTTTTTTTTGCTTAGGACTCTTGACCAGGGCTTAAAACTCTTATGGTATTAATATATGGGATGTAATGTAATGTGATTGCTTTATGCTCTTTGCTTGAGAAATAATATTGATAATTTTTAATCAGAGTGTCTACATGACTGGCAGGTTCTTTGTGGCTGGTAGTGTACTATTGAAACATTTTTGTTGTTCTTTATAATAAAATTAAAAGAGTAAAGCAAGTCAGTTACCAGTCATTTTTTTTTTCTGTGTTAAAAAGAGGTTATCAAAAGTGTGAAAAAGGCTTCAGTCATTCACCTAGTCCTTATTTAAAGTATGCTTATTGAACCCAGCTTATTTGACTTCTGTGTAAAGGGAATGTGAAGATAATTTCCATCCAACTACAAACACTGAAACTGACATTGTGACTAGTACAAACTTGTTGAAGTGTTTGTAGTGTATTGTGAAAGGTAAATTATCATTTTTCATGAATATTGTGCCATTCATTATTCATAAGAACATTGTTCAAATAAGTCCCTGCCCAAAATATTATCTATCTTTGTTGGTAAAGCCCCAATGGAATTATTCGAGGATTTACAGTAATTGAACTCTAATATTGTTCTAGTAATCCACAGGTCAACCAGAAATAAGTATAAAGCTGGTCTTTATTAAATTAGACATGTAAATAATAACAAATTTGAAATATAACTTACAGAGTGATACATGTGATAATGTCCTACACACCAATGGGATTGTATGGGTCAAAACGAGAGTTCCTGGAAAATTATTTAATGGATGGATTGATTTTTAACTAACAAAGTTAATGAACGACTTTGAGAAATAGAACTTATAGGTAAAGTGAATAAGCAAAGTATTATTGCCCATGTCAAAGACACAATGTGCCAATAATGTTAATATTAATGTAACCAATCTTGTACGACACATTTCATATTGATACAATCATCACGAAAGATAACTAGAGTATTAGATATTTTTTGAATGAAGAGATATTTCAAGGCCAAAGTTTTAATTATGCTAGATTATTATGATGTTATGCTAGAACCATAAGAAACTGATAAACTGATCTGAAAATATGGCGAAAATATGGCGAAAATATGGCGAAATGCTTCTACTCTTACATTTTCATGGAGATGATCACATTAACATATTAATCTTGGATGCATGTTTCTTTGGAAGTAGGCCCATCAATATCTTTTAAACATCTTATTTTTTGTAATGTCTCGGATATGCTGAGTGATAGCTACTGTGGGTTCCGTAGCAGATCCCTGACATGACAGACGAAAGGGTAATCAAAAAATTCATGTTCACAACATGTTTTTTAAACAAGAGATTCACAAGAGATTCTGAATAAATACTCATTTTAATTGTTATTATTCCAATTTAGGAGTTCCAAAATTTTCTTCTCTTTCTTGTCTGGTTCATAAGTTATAAGCATGCACACGGGTCCATGCATTTCTTCTGTCTTGTAATAGATGTAAATATATGCTGTGACTAGTTGATCATTTTATGTTGTAGCTTTTAAATGAATCCAAGCATAAAACTGACAGCCGAGCCCAATCTAAAGCTCAATCTGCAGCGAGTCCGCGTGGAAAGTCACAATCACCAGGAAAAGGTGGGAAAAAAGGAAAAAAGGAAGAGAAAGCACTGTCACCAAAAAAAGACACCAAATTAAAGAAAAGAGGTGAAGAAAGTGATGATTTCAAAACTATTGGTAATTCCTTAGACTAACAAGTCATTATATTGTTTTTTACACTATTTTGAAAATAATGACGTACTGTCTGATGATTCTGATGTGTTTCTTTTTTTCTTTCTTCAGATGATGAACCTGATGGTGTCAATGATCCAAAACATTATATTATCATCAGTGGCTTTTCGGATCCATCACTTTTAACATTCCTCCATGATATGAAGGTTTATGTGAACGTTATTATCAAACTGACAACAGAGTACCACATGCGGTTGTTGAAAAACAATGTAGATGATGAAGAAGAAGTCACGGTATAGTGTTTGTTTACCAGGAATGTTGTTAAACCTTCTGTCATTCATAATTTGATTAGATGCTTGTTGTAGTTTATTATAAATTATCAACAATTGAATTTATGTGATTTCCTTGTATTCATCTTGAATTTAATTTTTACTATTATTGATTATGTTCCAGGAAAATGTTGATCAATCCACAAATTCAATTTTAAATAACAACTTACTACAGCAGCAACTAGATTTGTTTTGGAAAGATTCTGAAGACATTGTTAAGAATGTACCATCGGGACATGTTCTGCGAAATGTTGCCAAATTCGATGTTTTTGTCGAGGAAGGTTCTCTTCCAGAAACTGTGCTGGAAGATTTGAATCCAGAGAAGAAGGTAGGTTTGTTGTCAATTTGTTGATAAAATTTTCCAAAATAACATAAAATTATCCTATCCCCTGAGTTTATGTTTTGTCAGGGACCTCATTTTGATACGTTACATTGCTTGGTCATTATTTACTAATATAATCATTGTGTGACAATTTTAATTGATTATCAACACAAAAAACAAGGCCTATTTTGAAGACCATGTATAAGTGTGACATGAAATGGGATAGGTCTATTGTGATTAGAACAACACCTTTTTAAGCATCTGTACATTCAATTCAAATTAACGAGAAAAGTTTCATTTAGACTGAGTTTGGAGAGTGGTTGTTTGAGAAAGTTGCTGATGTTTGTTATGACATGTTGGAATATGAAGAACAATACCAGCGATATCTGGCCCATATGAAAGTAATTGATGTATCATATCACAATGAAAATGAAAATGGTTCTGTGGAAGCAAATGGTCATACTGGTTCAGCTTCTAATATTTCCCAGCGAGGTGAGTTGTACTTACATATGAATTTTTTAATTTATGTTGTTGTTATGTGTTTTATGTATTGATGAAAATGTTTCTTTAGGTAGTGATTACCATCAGAGCTCAGCTCATCAACCAATCAGCGATTTACGATACTACAGCAAGTTACTGAGTGATGTTCCTATTGAAAGTCAAAGTGTACCTTTAATTTTTGATTGCTTGCTGGAGCAGGTACAGAATGTTGTAAAAATTATCTCGTTTCATTTTTGATTTAATTTTCGTCTTTGTTTTTCTTTATAGAATAAATCCATTGTAAATTCCATCTTTTTTTAGCAAATTAATAAATTTTCTCTAACTTTATTAAGAAAACTGCTAAATATGAAACTTTATACACAATAAAGAAATTTAGTTCTTTCCTTCAATAGTTTCTTCTTTGGTTATTTTTCAGCCAAGCAAACGTTTCTGTTTAAGGAGATGCAATGGTTTCCCACTCTAAGATTACTATTCTATCTTATTTTTCTTTTTTTCCTCTTTATGAAGGTGGTGGGACTAACAGATGGTCAGAATCCTATGGATGCTTTACCAGATGCACCAGACGCTGCCTTAGTGGAGCAATACTTAGATAAACGATTAGCATTTTTTGGAATTGGCGATAAAAATGTAACTTTTTTATTGTTTGTTGTACTGATCATATGTTTTATAATTTAGAGATTATAAGTATTACTGTTTAAAGATTATTTATCTTTATTTTATCCATGCCGAATCATTCTGACCTTATTTTATACTTCATGTAAATACAGCATGTTTTGATTCCGTTGTCTTTCAGTGTGTGTGGAGCAGTTTTGATGATGGATTGAAGTCACCTCAAGTGTTATATCATGGAGATAAGACAAATTCTCGTCTTATTTCTATGCCAAAGTCTGTGATGTCAAATGTTCAAGAAGTTGAAAAAAAGATGCAGGATTACCATCCATTTTCCAACTTTGCCAAATATCTTTGTCCATTACCAGAGGATTGGATCGAAAACTACGTTAGAAGGCAACAACTGTACAATTTCTGTAATAAGAATACTTTTTTGAGTAAGGGAAAGTTTGAACATGCCATGCGTCAGTATATATTTGAATCGTTACCACTGGAAGCTGTCATTGATTATAGAGCAAATACAGATCACAAGATGGTCGGAGAACAACTTGAAAGAATTGCTAGCCGATGGGATGTCCCGTACTGTGACTTGCGAAATTCACACAGTGCTTTCAAAGTAGATGGAACGGAGTCACAAGATTCCACAGAACCGATTCTGTTACGTGTATTAGATAAGTTTTGCTGGCTGGAACGATTCGAACCAAGCATTCTTCTTCAGGTTTAATCCTTTTGTTCAATTTGTAGGTACAGTGCATCCTTGTTTATCTGAACAGGCTGAACTTAAATCTGAGATGTACTCTTCGGACAAACTGAAAATTTGGATATTTGTGGATGAGATTTTTGTCAGCATAATGAAAAAATCCGAAATAGAAAGTTTTCTAAGATGTATAAATAATTTATCCCCTGTCTGACACAAGCCAGTTGTGCCAAATTAATTTGACTTGACCTGAGTGTTTGGTTAGACGAAAATTTGTTTGGATAAAAATATAACACACCTGAAACTCTGTGGGTTCTGATAAACGAGGATGCACTGTAGTTGAAAATGCAACTCTGGTAACTTTTCATAGATTTTTTATTTACACTTCAGGTTGTTTTTTTTGGCATCCATCTGAATACTTAAAACTGCTTCGAGATGACAACTTTATTGTAATTCTTTTTATTTTGTGTTCTAAAACAAAATAGGTTTTGGATGAGGGCATTGAAATGAGACCATCCATAGACACGTACTATAATCGTGGTAACAACACGCTATTGGTGGTGCTACACAATCCCTCTAATAAAGATCTTAGAAACAATTCTAAGTGGGATGCATGGTTACATTCTGATGTTGGCTTAAGAAACTATCTTGAACATGTGGCAGTTCAGATCAAAGCTTGGACAGAGGAACAGGAAGTGTTGGAAGCTGAACTGAGTTGCAAGTCTGTACCTCAAGAAGTGGTCCCATCCTCTCCAGCTCCTCCACCTTTGAAAGATAGAAGTCGGTAGGTATTGTTATTCTAAACCTGTATAAAAAAGGGAAAATCTCTTTAGTAATGAATGGGACATAAAGCAGGTTTATAGGAGTTATAAAGGCTGAAATGCACGATCATTTTAAAATCCTGGTAATCTTTTTTTCACGTCATTTAAAAAATGATTAAGATACATGTTTATACGATCATTTTTAAATGATAACAACATAGCTAGAAAGTTTAAAAAACGCATCACGTGACTGTACAAAAAGTGAGAAGAACAAAAGAAATTAAGAATTTCACTAGAAAAGCTCTTCATTTGTAAATGATGAAAGTCAAACATGTTTGAATTATCATTTTCAAATGATCATTGAAAATGACGGGTATTTTTCATAATTTTTTCGAGTTTGCACGATCATAGCTTTACAATCATCACCAAGTTAGCGGGTTGGCATGAAGTTGAGCTCCATGTGTGCATCACCTTGATGGCATTCGGGTTCACAGGTGTAACACTCCCCTCGTCTATTGTGAATTAAGGTAATGGCATCGGATCAGTAGTGCAGTTGGTAGAGCAATCCCCGGCAAGTGAGAGGTCATAGGTTCAATTCCCAATCGATCCGTTTCCTTTGTGGTGATTGGAAAGTACCTTATGTAAATAAAGTTGAAAATACTATACACTGTGTGATCACTGGTTCCATTGCAAATGTATAATGATCCTTTTTCTTCAGGTGGGGTTTAAAAACTAGAGCTGAACTGGAGGAATCTAAAAATGAACTCAAAGAATCTGAAAAGGGAAAGAAAGGTGCACGAAGTCGTTCTGGAACACCACGAACACCACAGAAAAGTAAATCTGATAAAAAGAAATTGGGTACGAATGCCTCACATGTTTTCCTTTTTCATTGATTGTTCAACAAAGGAAGTATATAACTAAATAAATAAATACGTAAATAAGGAAGAGAAAACTTTCCTTTATTTTCAGAGAGTAAATCTGCTCGAGGAGTCTCGGCCAAAAAAAGCCGAATTGGTACTGGTAACAAGATTGTGGGGTCAGCAAAATCTAACGTGAGCTTTCAAGATGAAGTTATGTTTAAAAAAGAAGAAAACCCTGAATCTTTTGCATTTGTTGGTTACAATCTTGGTGACAACATGCTGTGTGTTTCTGGAGATCAGTCATATCTATTTCCCCGAAATAATTACTTGATTAAAATTCAACGTACTAGTTACAGTCAGGCCAACACATCTGTGCAAATATGTCTTTTAAAGAGCGGTGACTTCTTTTCTGTAAATTTTGTTAATCCAGTAGAACACAGTGAAACTGCTAACCAAGAGCTGGTCAAAAGTGAGACAGAGCCGTCTAGCAATGATAACGATAACCTGATCCCTTGTATCAAAACATCTAATCATGGTTTGTATAGCATTTGTTTATTCATGATAGCCTTCTTCTTATTTTTTAACCTTTCTGTGCCTTTTTTGTTCCAATTGTTGTTTTATTGATTGTATATTTCAGGGAAACAGGAAGATTCACCAAAGCCTGCATCAATTGAAGTAGATAGTCCTGAAGCAGAGGAAAAGCTTCCACAGTTACCTGACATACCAAAGTCCATATGCTCATATTCTAATGTAAATGCTACGTTTGCTGATGGCATGATTTTATCATTGAGTACTTCACTTCAAAGTGTTGAATATAAAGATAAAAGAAATTTGAAAAACACACCGTCTGCGATATCCAAAGAGCATAGTGATGGTTCCGTCAGCCAAACAGTTCCACCAAGAAGTCCAAAAGGTAAACGTACAAAGAAAGACGAGGAATTGAAAGTGCAAGAAGATGCGGAAAAGCAACAGAAAGAGGCCGAGTTTGCAAGGAAACTGATTGGACGAAAAGAAGAAATCATTAAAATACTCAAAGAACAGGAAGCTTTAAAAAATTTATACGTGACAACACCAGATGGATTCCATTTTACTTTTCAACATGAACTAACTGTTGATGCCTTGGCTGATGTTAAGAATCATGAAAAAGCATTGTTACTGAAAATCTATAAATACTCCAATCACATTGAAGTTGATAGTTTAGAGAACAGAAACATAGTTAAAGAAATGTATCGTTGCATATCAGATGATGGATGTGTTATCAAGGTATTCAAAGTTAATCGGATTTTTTGATAAAGTTACTTATATGGATTGATTTACATGGTTGAAAATAATTCCCTGATTTCATCCTTTGGAGAAACATTTTTGGAGTTTATGTTTTCTCGGAATGTCCTACTTTCTTTTTTCCTATTTGTATGTACACATTTATAATTCTTTAAATTTTATCTTTATATTATTATTGGTTATATATTCTAGTATTTATCAGACGACACAGTTCAAATATTGACACCACAAGGAGATATCTATCATTCATCTGCATACAAATGTCAACCCTCTGATGTTCCTGTTACACCTACAGCTACCTTGGACGATTCGTTTGTTGCAGGAAGATCAAGCTCCAAAAAGTCAAGTAAGTCTCCAAAGGCAAGCATTGAAGAAACTGTGCCAGTGTCACCTGTTCTCGTTGTACCAGAAATAAGTAAAGAGACACTACACATAGATTGGCACGTTGTGTTAGCGAATGGTCAAAGAAAGATAATCAGAGCAGATGGATCTGAAGAGATGTTAGAGGAATTATTGACTTCACAGGCAGATTGTTACGACACAAAGCAGGCAAGCCTTTTACTGTTTACTTTTACTTTATGCTTTTTTCTATTGGGTTTTTTGCCACTTGCGGTTGTTAATATTCATCAATTCTACATCGGTAGATTTTAGGTATCTATTGTCATCCAAATCTTTGATTTTCCCACGTGTTTCTAGTGTGTTACTTACACTTCCTTGCAGATTGTTGTGATCTTTGAAGGGTGTGTGGAAAATATTCAAGTTCTTTAAAAATATTTAGTTTGATCTCATAACATATCTTCCAAGGTTTTACAAATGCGTGAAGATGGAGTTTTGACAGTAAAGAAGCCTGGCGGTACCACAATTGTTGAGTACATGGATGGAACGCGAATAACAACACAGATTAAGCAAGTATACAGCAATACTGTTTGTAATGATGAAACTGGTGAGGAAGAAACGCCAGTATGTCGCACTCAGCAAGTGATTAAGGTAGGAAATAGCTAGGTCGAGTGATTTTCACCAATTTCCTGAATTCAATGAATTTACCATATTACCTTTCAATTCATTTTCAGATTGAGAATGATTCTATGGCTGCCATTTTGGTTGATAAAGGACAGCAATCTGTCAACGTTTTATTTGGAAATGGAAAGCGAGTGACTGGTTTTAAATTTGGTGGATATGTTGTGTCCAAAAATGAAGTCATCGAGATGGTTATCGATAAATTTGGTAAGCAGTTTTTATGAAAGGTTCACGTTTGTCTTTTATGTAACAGTTAATTTCTATGATGAATCAAATTTCCTTCCAAAAAATTTGAAAAACAATATTCATGCAGTAAAGCAGAACTGAATGCGGTGGTAGCATAGAGAAGAATTAGATTTGGATTTGATAAAGGAAGAGACACACATCAAATATCCACGGTAACCAATTTCTAAATACCGACTGGTGGCCTGGTGGTAGAGGTCTCGCCGAGTGACCGAGTGGTGCCAGTGACTAAAACAGTGTCAGTTGATCCACTCAACTTAGCATTCAGCTTGAGAGCCTGATTGAAGCAGACGTGACCCTCCTTTGATAACAGTTCGATCAGAACTGAAGAGGATTAAGTTAATCAAATATATTTTCTCCAGATGAGACAAACTGGAAAGTCATTGACCTTTTATATTGTGTAATTTCACCCTCCTTTTTCATTCATTTAGGGTTTACATCCATTCATCCAAAGCATTCAGTGAATGTGTCGTCTGGTTGTATAGAGTTGCCTTCACAAGAGCTGATGCCGTCGCTCAACACTTGCCTAGTGAAGCAAACGTTGAAGGAATGTGTGAATCTGTGTGATAATGAAGGAAACAGATTTCTTATCGATGCGTCAGGAAATTTCAATATTGACAAAACTAAAGAGGAACATTTTGAAGGTGAAATTCGATTATTTTAAAATTCCTTTAATTTTTTATCATTCTTTGGCGTTTTCTTTGTGTGGCGTTTTTCTTTATCCACAGGCAAAGGCGTCATCGTCATCATATATAACCTCTACTCAATCTACACTCCGTTCGCCGTTTTTGTAAACTGTTCTTACCTTTGACACCTGTGTTTTTTTTTGTGAATAAAATATATTATGTAAGCGCATGAGTGACCAACATTGCTGCGTTTCATGCAAATTACACTGTCAGGAAAGCACAAGAATATATAGAGTCAACATTAAGGCGATACACGAGCAAGTTTATCCAATCAATTTGTCGAATCCGAGAAGTTTGATCGTGTATCAGCAGATTTTCAATTCTAATTATTGGATTGGACCATGTCAATTTCTATATTTTAAAAGTTGAACATGTTCAACTTATTCAGTTTTTCGAAAGTAACGTCAACCAATCAGCTTCCTTAAAATTGTAGCGAAATGAGTTTAACCAATCACGTTATGTTATGTCGACGTTTTATTTTGACGATTCGAAAAATTTTATTCGAAAAATTTGTTCGCCTGCTTAAAGATACGTAATATACATTTTGTACGCTCTCAACAAAACAAATTGCTCGTTGGAAAAAAAGTTGTTTCTTTTGTTTTCAAAAGGTTCGTTCGATTACAAACGGAATTTTATAATTCCATCACCTTTTTCCACAATTTCAAAGCGATTGAATTCGATGCCGATTCTTTCATTCATTAATTCAATGAGAGTTACGTTTGATACAAATGGAACAATTTCCTGAAATGTACAAGGACAGCAAATCATATGCGTTCCTTCTGCTATCGTTTTAGAAACCATCAAAGCTCGTTATTTTGTCGTGCACGCTGATGGCAGCGGTGAAGAGTTATTGCAATATGAGGATATCGGTGATTATTTGTCTGAAGCTCAACAAAAGTCTTCTGAAGCAGTGCTGCAATCAACAGTAGAGGGAAACTCCGATGCAACTTCATTCACTGTCATCAGACCATTCAAAGGTTGGTTTCATCATTTGGTTATTTTCATTTTCTTTGATACATTGCTCGTAGAATAACATCCATTTTGGTCCTGTTAATGACTTTGATGACTTTCCAAGCACGACTTTAAAACTGGCTGGCTATATGTTTTTATTTCTTATACCTTCTCGTAGGAAGTTTACCATGATTTCTTGTATCTTCTCGTAGGAAGTTTACCATGATTTCTTGTATCTTCTCGGAGGAAGTTTTACATGATTTTACTGTATTTGCATTCGTTAATTATTTGTTCATGTTGGCCATCATTTCCATTCACCTGACAGTATTGCTAACTGTTACCATCTCTATAAATCTGTGATGTGATATTCTTTTGAGAGAGTCTTCTGGTTGTGTTTTATGTAGGTCCTGTGTCATCGTTGTGGAGAAGAAAAAAAGATGAAGAGAACATTATTCCGATCAGTTTGAGGGAACGTGACTTTAAAACCTTTCCTCAAAATGAAGACAAACAATTTCCTGCATCGCTTGGAACAAGAATGGGTATGTGAATTATCTTGGGAATGTTTTTTTAAAAAAATAAGGACAGATTGTTCGGTTAGTGTGATACTAAACTTGGTTCGTATTTGGACCAACCCAGAAATACAGAATAAGCCCCAATCCCGAGCTTTATTTTACTGGCGATAACCGAAACTTTGACTACCAGTTGAATTAAAAAGGCTTTTAAGGCTGTATATTCACGATAAAGAAACGACTGTGCATCATTCTGCTGTTTGACTCTTTTATTCTTCTTATTGTTTTTTTCAGTAATTTCATCATCAATGATTGAAGCCGTGCAACCACCAATCTGTCCAGATGTGTTGGAATTACGTCATTTTATTCAGTTTCAAGAACTCACGTCCTCTGTTCGCCAGCAAATCATTGATGGGATAAACGAGTACGGTGAGTTCGTCCACCAACAACAGGAGATGCACGAAAATCTCCTGCCAAAAGATATGAGGGATGAAGAAGAACGAATAAGAAGCGAACAAGTATGTAGATATGTTTGTAAGCTATATCAACACTTTCGCCCTTGGCCTCGTTTCAAATCAGAATAAAAATGACGCTCTTATAAATGGTAACAGAAATCATAAAATGTTATGGTCTATAGGAATATAACGTCTTCGATGACCCAAACACGAGAGTAATGTATTTTATGAAAAGGCCTATTATGATGTACTTTCACTTCGCTCATTAAACATGTTTTTTGTATATATTTAGTTATTACAGCAAGCAAATATACCAAAAGGTAACGGTTGTTTTTTTATAGACTTCTGGAATTTTTGGGATCATTACATGATTAAATTTTGTCATTTCTCGTTTTTCTGCTTTAAAAGTAAACGAAGCCAACTCTTCCAACAACGGCCAGCAGGATCTTGCTGACCAATACATGGAAGCTATCAAGCCACCATCCCCTATCCCTCCATCAAAAGCGCATCCGGAAAGATCAGATACTGAATGGGAAAATGACAAGTTGGAGTTGGCAGAATTAAAGTACGCCAAGTCCGAGATAAAGACTAGGGACTTCCCAGCGTATTTTGACACTGAGGAAGGTTTGTTGCATGTTTTGAGGACGTAGGATTGCGATTGGAATTTCATCTTTTCAACATGATCTCGTGATCCCGTCATGATCGTTCTATTTCAATTTCAGGACAGACATTTTTGTACAAAAACAGTGCTTCTCCCGACATGAAACGATTGACGAACGAACTGGCGTACGACAGTATTCATCCGACGGAAAGTGTCCAATCCACATCTTCGGATGAAAGCGCATATCGTCACACTAGCACGACAGTGTTGGAAACGACGCCAAGTAAGTCGAACCATGCGCGGTTGATTTTAGTACAGAGGTTTAGGAAAGCACGCCCGGTTTTTGTTCTCGAACAAGGTGGGCGTTGAAATAATCAGTTCTTGTGTTTTTGAATTCTTTTTTGCGCCCGAATTGTTGGTGGCGAATCGTTGAGTTGTGTGGAAAAGCGACTATAATGAGGTTTAATATCCAAAATTTCTTTTGTTTTCACGCATTTCTTGCGTTCTTGTAGTTGGTCATAGCACGCCGCATTTGGACGACACTTCCATGTTAAACATGTCGTCCTCGATATCTATGAAATACGATGTGAGCAACGTCACTTTATCGCCGCACATATCCTCGTTTGATGGAAGGCCGTTGAATCCCACTCCGAAAGGCGCGAGTAACAACAACACGAAAAGTTTTGTGGACGATGCGGGAATTTACGACGATACCAAATTGGAAACTATACCGGAGATCTCTGGAGTTGTACTTCTTCCTTCTGAAAACGGTAAGTTTGGGTAGAAGCCTGTTGTCGGCCCAAATGGAGAAGATTTATAAATTGAGCGGTAATTCTGGTTTTTACTTAGTTTACAAAAGCCTCGTTTACGATGTATCTGGTTCTTTGAGAAGAAGTGAAGTTGAAAGGCCTTCCTCGATACTCGGTTCCAAGCCAAACGCAATCACCAACGAAAAGGTACGCTCAGTTGGATTCCGATTTACCAGTTACGGGTTATTTGTGTTAGAAAATTGACAAAATGGTAAAACCTGGGTTTGGATGAGCGAGACATTGTTTTGCTGACGTAGCTCATTTATCAGGCGGACTTCGATAGCGAAGCAACAAATAATTGCATGAGATTTTGCTCAAAAAATGCTTGGTTGCAGCTTGTCTTCCCATTAATGAGAATTATTATGACTTATACCATCTGTATTCTATGTTTCGTCTTACTTATTATTTCAGTTTTCAAGTATTGAAGAACCAGTCCGACGTAAAATCAAAACATCATCTGTGTCTGGCGCAGTCGATCAGAGTATCATGTCGAAACTTTGTGGATTTGTCTTACTTCCAGACTTCGTGGAATTTGGTATTCTGAGGGAGGGTTTAACCTATGCCTATTCCGTCACGATGAAAAATGTCGGCATCGATAGCTGTCGTTTCAAGATCAAACAGCCACCGCCGTCGACAGGAATGAAAGTTATATACAAACCGGGTCCTGTAAGTTTAAATATAAGCAGGATTGCACGTTTTTCAGTTGTAAACAACTAGCTGCCCTCTACTCAAAATTGAAAGTTGCACCTATTCAGTCTCCTCGTTTCTTAACAAGCGGCCATTTTTCACAGTACATTAAAACTCTACGTGAGAGCTACGAAAATAATGGAGACTTTCGTTCAACTATAGTTGAAAAAGTTGACCAACTTTTTGAAAGCATGTTGAAAACATAAAACGTTTCCATCAACTTTGTGTTTACACGTTTCAACTAGTTGAAGCAACTACCCCATTTCAAGTGTCTTTTTTTTCCAGACATGCTTCCCTGACGTGAGACGAAAACATCATTCTTTATTTCTCTGTGTTTTCTTTATTTCTCAGGTGGCTGCTGGTATGACTACGACATTCGATATCGAAATCTTTGCTCTTGCTGTTGGAGTGGAAGGCAGTAGTGGCATCGGACAAGTTTCTCATTATTTGGAAATTAATACGGAAACCGAAATCCTTCATCTTCCCATCATAGCAAGTATCTTTTCAATTAAGCAGCTAATAACCTTGTAATTTCAAGAATCTCAAAAATGACCTCTGCTTAGGCTGTCCTTATGCTTTCTAAAGAAAATAGGGAGTTTACGCAATAGCGAGGACAACGTGATCCACAAATATTCAGAAATCAATGAATCACAAAGCAAAACGTTTGATCGATGAACTAAGAAAGAGAAAAAAGTATCAAGTAAGATTGCGGACATATTCGAACATCAAAATTGTTAATTCAAAAAGGCAAACTCATATCTTAAGCGTTAATCTGAAATACTAAGTTGAAATGCAAAGTGTTAACTTATTTTCCGAATCGAATAACAAAATGTATGAATAAACCAACAATACATCAAAATGAAACAGCAAAGCTTCAATTTGAAATAGCAAGCTTGTTACCAGTATTCAATGGATAGTTAGATGTTCAAATTATTCTGTCTCAAAGAATCTGGTCTGTATCTTTGATAGCACATAAGGCATGGGAAAATGCGGACAACCAGAAGGGGTGCATTGAAAACTTTATGAAACGTCTTAATCAAACAAGAGAGCATTTAGCTTCTTCTTCACCTATAGCAGCTGCTTCAAATATAAATACAACATCTATCCGTCGTATATGATTTTCAAAATGCTTTTCCTCGTCTTTCTCCTCCAAGGGAGGAGTCATTGTGTAGAGTAACTAAGTGACAAAATTTTGCAAATGTCTGAAATAGACTTCCTTTCTATACGAAATGCTCAATGAAAACGTGACATTTAGTTTGGTGACGTCATTAAATAAAATTGCAAAAAAGAAGGACTAACTTTCACGAATTTGAATTTTAATGAAATATTTCGCCAAAGTTTCTTCGATTAAAGTATCAGGCGAATGACAATTAGGGAGTTATTTCCTTAACTTCTCGTTCCAGCAATAATAACACAAGAAGAATGTGATAACCCTTCTGATGTTACTCCAAGTGGAGGACCATCGAAAGGTACACTACAACTTGGACACCGACCTAGTTCCAGAGAATCGTTGACAAGACCGAAAAAAAATATTTAGAGACATATTTTAGTAAGTACAAATTGATCGAAATACGATATTCCGTTCTTTTCCATTTCAAGGAATGAAAATAATAATAATAATAAAATTAATAATAATAATAATAATAATAATAATAATAATAATAATAATAATAATAATAATAATAATAATAATAATAATAATAATAATAATAATAATAATAATAATAATAATAATAATAATAATAATATAAAAGAAAAAAATGTTGGCGAGAAGGGAAGATTTCTATCTACACCCATGTGCTTTAGCGAGTATGCTTTGACAATCAGCCTCTTGATTTTTTTACAGATGTCGGTAAGATAAAAAATAAGAAGAAAGATGTCATCGATTACACTTGAAATGTTTGAAGCTTTCTCAAGACAATAAAAATCAAACAAGAGCCGTGGCCAAGTTTGTTTTAATAAAACTGTTTTGGGCTGGTTATATAGAAGATATTATTCCCAATGAACGTAAAAAAACCCATCTCGGCAGGGCTGGAGGGATGATTATTTTTGTTCATCTGCCGTCTCTTTTTAAAAATACCCCGTCCCTGCTAATGGAGAAAATTACTTCCATGTAACCAGAGCAGTAGGAATTTTTGTTCAGGAATATATATATATATATATATATATATATGTAATTTAGTTTCACTCGTAATATATTTTCGTGTATAGCAATATTTTCCGAAATGATTATCCTCACGCGTCTACCACGATCTAGCAGGGCGATTAGACTGGATTTAAGGCTGACTACGATTTGGGAAGGGAAAGTATGTGTGGGATACAGGATAGAAAGAAAAGACAAAGATTAAATTATTAAGACTAATTCTAAAGATTCGATATTATTTCGGTGTCAGAAGATTTACAATTACAATTTACTGATAAAAATACATGCAAAAGATTTTACCTCTACCTAACCCTAAAGATTGCGCTATAGCTCCAATTTGTATTCGAATTGAAGAAAAAACACTGTGTCGGGCAAAGACTGGGCTTTCTCTCACGCAAAAATGCTCAAAATTTTTGATTGCAAATAAATTCGGGATATTAAACGAAAATATTTTTATTATATTTTTTTGTAATTTGATACCTCATTTGCTAAAATCCGATATTTTTGTAATAAGTGCAAATATTATTGACATAGACTTTTGATTTCCTCTTGGGTATTTTACGTTTTTTTTGCCTCGGAAATCTTTTTAGTTGATGATTCAAATGGTCATTTTCTTTCTTGTGAAAATGTTTTAAAGAAATGTTCAAAAACGTTTTGTTCATCATGACGTATGCGTACTTAATGGTAATTAAAAATGAGGTGTTAAAAATATCGCTGAGAATTGTGAAGTGGAAATAATCTTTATGTGTTCGTAAATACTTTTAAGAGAGAAATAGTTGCATTCAAGATATTCAATTATATATATGGTCTGGTACATAGGCCAACAACAGAATAAAGAGTGTCTGTGCACGATCTCATCCACCTGTATGTAGATTGCTTGCATCAACCTTTTGTTCCCTTCACATGATCTAAAATATAATAGAGACATGTTCGTTATGAACTAATACTATATTTCTCGAGCAGAACCTTCGCTCACTCCCTCTTCTACTCTTAGACGATTTGGAATAAAAGAAACAAGGTATAGAAGACTTACTTTGCACGTGTCTTTGGGCTCCGTTCTCTTTCGTTCAACTGAAAATTAAAATAACGTAATGTAAATAGGACCATAAATTTACCCCCCCAACATCCAAGGAAAATCGGTTTTCCTCTTGAATAAAAATGCTAACCTGTCGGAGAAGTGAATGTCATGTCGGGTCCAACTGGAATGAATGGAGTGACCTTCGTATAGCGTGGATGAGTCTGCAATCAAATAACGGGACGTCCATACAGCATTGTGTAGATATCGCATAAACATATGAAACATATCGAGAGAATGGGAGAACAAAAAAACCCCAGCCTTTTTAAGAGAAACTTGCAACTTACATAATATCCTTCTTTGATTTGTGTTAAGTTGACGGTTTCAGCCACACCTCTCTCTTGATACACGTCACGAACAAACGACCAAATGTGCTTATAGTCAACAATCCTTTTTCTGATTAACTGAAAGAAATATTTATCGATCATTAATAAAATTTACTTAATATATTCGCGCTGGCATAGAGTAGACTCTCTGTAACTGGAACTTTCAGTAACTCGAACTGTTTTAACATTCCCCATGAACTACTAATACTCTCTTATAACACTCTCGATAACTCGAACTTTCAGTAAATCGAACAATGTCTTTTTAGCGGTTTGATTTATGGGGCGTTTACTATAATACTGTTAGACTCAAATAAACCCAGGCGGTGGCTGAATTTTTTAGAAACATATAGTTAAGTTAACGTCTCATTTTCAGACAAACAAAACTTCGTGATGTAAACCTTGTCAAATTTGGGTCAGTGAAGGTCAGGCTGTGCCTCGTTCTTTCAAGCACTTTTAATAAAGTTTTCTACTGGATATTTTATTTGGTCAGAAAATGATACATTAAAGGACTCAAAATGTCCTCTGCCCTATCTTCTATCGACTTTCCCGAATTTCAAGTTTAATCACATATTTTGACTGAGTTTTTAATTTTAACCTCGCTTTCAATATGAAATTATAGAGATCGGTTAGAAAGTAACAATGTTATAAAAATTAATGAAACAATGAGATGCATCAAAACGAGGTTAAACTTAGAGAGTAGGCCAAAAGACGGTTTTAAAGAGAAATTCGGGAAGGTTTATTGCAGAAATATGAAAAGATTGAATTCATGCAATGTTAACATGGAAACAAATATTTTGAGTGCAATTCTGGGCAAAGACTTCGTGTATAAACTTTCCTAAAGAACGGCCCTAAACTTAACTCTGAACTTTGTTTTAATATATCTCCCTCTTTGTAACGCAACAAACAAACAAAAAACACATGGAGAAGGAGAAGCATTCACCTTAAAAAGTGGACCGTACGCTGCATCAAACCGTACAAGTACTGTAAACAATTTGATGTCGGCTTCCGTAATGGATGATCCAGTCAAATATCTTTTCGTTGTCAGGGTGACCTCAATCTAGTAAAAACGAAAGAAGCGTCTTTATAATATTACTAGGTCGACTCAAACCACTCGTTTAAGAGCTACGTAACTGTCAGTTGCGCCTGACATCACAAAGAGAACGACAGGAGCAATCCTCAAACATAAAGTCATGTGCCGTGCCCATATGTGAATTCCGTAATCCAATAAACCGTAAATTACGTCAGAGAATGTTTCGCCTCGTTATCATGTTAAAAAATAAAGATGATTACATAGGTTCCAAAAAGAAACGTTACCTCAGGGAAAAAATTGTGTTGTTCTTCTTTAATCATGCTTAAGTATGTAATAACATATAAGACTAAACTAAGAGGAGGAGAAATAAGGTCTCCTGTGATAGAAGCATTGTGGAAAGAAAAAACCTTTTTACCTTATTGAGTGTATCGTACACTGTTTCGACGGCCTTCTCATAGTCTGCTTGAGTTTCGGCGATTTTTGGCTTAAACACTCCGTTTATAAAATTTCTACGAGGAAATAAAAATCACGTGACAACAGTGTATTGACACGATCAAGAAAGAAAAGTTATTCCCTAACTTGCTTGACAGAAATAATTATGAATAAGCAAAACGGGCGCTTATATATATAATATCATTCGAAAATATTGTGGTGTTTGTGAAGAGGCGTGTGTTTTCGATTTTGAATTTTTACGGGCCGTAAGAAAATATCACGTGACATACGGGTTGAGCCAATCCATCATCGCGTCGATTTCTTCTCTTTTCTCCTGTGGGTAAAAATCTAACTCGGCCTGTTCTTTCGACAGAGTAAACTCGTTGAATACAGTGCTGAACATTCGAAGGATTTCTGCTGATTCATTGTTGACAATCTTCTTCGTTTGCTTGTCAAACAGAACAGGGACGGTAATACTCCCTTTGTATTCCGGATGAGACATGGTATAAACTTCTCTCAAGTACTTCTTTCCGTTCACAGTATCGGCAGTGCAACCTTCCTTATCCGGTGAAAATTCCCATCCAATTTCGTGGGAGCTCATCACTGGATTCACGAAATCGATTGTGATCACATCCTGTAAACCTTTTAACGCACGTGCAACGACAGTCCTATCATGAAAGCAACAAATATACAGATGGTATCAGAGGACGCATGATGGCAAAGACAAAGGCAAATAGCGTACAGTCAACGCCCGCTATCTCAAACTCTCAAGGGACCGAGTAAAATGTTCGAGATAGCGAGAATTGCTCTGTGGCAACGAAATGTTGAAAGGACAAAGATATTTGTTTGTGCTAACTGATGATGAGAAGAATGGTCGACATTTTCAAGAAAAACTGAAAGGTTAAAAGCAACAAAGGAAGTTAAGGTCGAAGTTTGCTTTATTGCGCTAGTTCCCTTAAACTTAGAACCTAAAACCAGATAATTTCGCTACAATTTTAAAGAATTTGATTGGTTGGCGTCGTCTTGACAAATTGAAAAAAATAAACATGTTTGAAAATACTGAATTCGAGATGCCCAATCCAATGAATTAAACGACAAATTTTATTCGATAAATTCTGTACCTGTAATCAAAAGTTTTTCAACAAATGTTTGAAATCCATTTTTTATCCCAAATCACCCGAAAATTAACGTGATTACTATAGTTCTTCAATCCTTATCAAATCATTGTTTCGTTTTTTCTCCACCATCTCAGAAACGTTCGAAATTTATGATTCATTCAATTTAATGTTGAAGCCTTAATGTTTTCATCTTTTGTTTAGATCAAGCTCGGTTGATTTCAAAAGAAAAACCGTGAATGCCAGGTGTAATTTCAAGTAAACAGGTGTGTGATTAGATCGTGTATCGCCCGAATTACTGGCATTTTTGACATTGCATAGCATCCTTCATTCTTGTCTGACGCGTCGCTTACTTTGCTGTTCGTACTATCGGGAATTTAGTTTTTCAAATCTAACGTCCGGATAAAACATAAACTAACAACCTGGCCGCACTTTCGAAGAACAAATAAAACACTAGACTTACCGGTGGGAAAACGGACAAGAGTTACTGACATACAAATGATATCTATCTTTTTCAGCTTTGTATCCACTGCTTCCATCTGTGGTTATCTGATCCACAATGCTGGTGAGTTCTTCAGTTTCACTCATATTTCTTATATTAACACCTACAAAAGGACCAGATATCTAGAAAAGCTTAGGCAAAAGACAGGACATGAATAATCTTCCACAAAACAAAAAGTCCTTTCCATTTCAACGCAAAAAACTTCTACCCAAAAAATCCACCTTTCTCGAATATTTCTCTATAAACATCGTGTTGTGGCCTGGTCAGCACAGCCAGTCTCGTTATTTTGCATTTTTTTTGGTTTCGCTGATTTTTTGACTAAATAACTTGGTTATTATCCCAAATATGGTAACTCCCAGTAGAATGATAAGTAATAAGTTTGACAATGAAAACGAGGCTGAGTCAAAACACGGTGCAACGAAAATTCGGGAAGGTGTAATAATAACAGAATTAAAGGAGTGTTCACTGCCCATTGTTTGGCAAGTAAGCAGATTGCTGATATTGATAATTCCGAATGATGTGCAACTGATAACAAAATGTCATCAAATCCAAATATTTAAATCTTGGAATGTCGAAAATGAGACAAAATTATTCATTATTTATAAATTATTTCAACTTCTAGACGATTCTAACAAGAGTGCAACAAAAAAACGCTGTTGTGATGATGGCAAAGTAAAAATCTAGGAATTTGCAAATTCACATGACAAAATAAATGGATCAATTACTTTAAGTGACACTTAATATCCAATGACGTCAATAGTAACATCTTTCAAGTCTATCAAATTTTGATGCGAGGCGGTCGAATGTACACGACGTAGAATTTTGCATTTATTTCGTTCTTTAAAGAAAACAGGAAAAAGGCGATTTTAATTTGATCATGGAAGAGAGAAAATAAACAATTTAAACTAATATGCATTTGGTATTAATTTCTTTCTTTGGATGAAATGTTCCTTCGGATAATTCGATAACAATTGCATCATTGGGTATGTGCATCTCTCTTTCAACTGAAATGAGAAGAGCTACTTTCAAAATTTGTCGACGAAATGGGGATATTACAGTGAACGGGCGAAAATCATCTTTTTTTTTTCGTGCTTTCATCTCTTTCCTAACCTCTGCAACCAACATTAGTATCTTTTACCTCCGTTTGGTAGAAGTACATCGATCGGGTGAACTATTCTTTACAAGCCAATTTCAATTCCAGCACAGCTTAGAGCAGCATTATGGAAAACACTCCGCAAAACATGCGCAAAACATGTAATCGCATGGCTGTTTACGGAGTGAAATAAACTATAATTTCACGAACTAGTCTCATGTGATTACTGGTTAATCACATAAAAGCAAAGGGATAATCAGTGTTCATGTTTTTGAAATTTAGAGAAACCAGGTTCATATTTCGGATTATTACCCGCGCAGTAGGGCTGAATAGCACGACGTAGCTTCGTAGCACGACGTAGCGACGTAGCTGTGAAAGTTTAAATATCGTAGCATAAAATGTAAACAAACTCGGAAAAACATAAATGGTGGAGAGTAAAAACATTGTAGAGGCCCATCTAGAGGGTATGTCGAAATTTGTGGAGGAGAATGTTAGCTATAAAGCCATAAAAGAAAAACGTGCAAGTAATCACATTAGTGATACAGACTGAAAACAGAAATTAGGTTTATGTGCTCCTCCACAATTTTTGACATACCCTAGATCCGCCGCTGCATTGTAGGGACAAATAATAAGTGAAACTAGCAAATTAAATGTCACACAAAAATGAGAAAAAAAGTTTGTTTACGAACCAAAGTCATTTCGAAGAATCAAGCTCAAACGCGGGTAAAAATCTCTACAATAACTGTTTATTACGGGTAATACCCTCAAATATTGACCTCGTCACAATTTTCTGGTATTGTCCTCTTAAACAGTTATTACAGGGTTAATGTTTCGAACAACAATTGAATGCTTACGTTTTTTCATAAAACCTGCAACCAACTCCAACCAGTCCAAAATCTATCAGGCCACCACGTCGTAAACATGTTGTGTAATTTTTTTCATTGTGCGGAAACGAAGGCTAACAATATTATCACTTTTTTTACAAAGATGCAACATATATATTCAGTGTAAACCAGACCTTAAAACTCGTTGAAAGAAATTAAGCTTGTTTTCCACTAGGTGACTTTTTATGATTGATTGACTTACAGTCATAGACCACTTACATGCGCAATTGAACTTGTTGCGCAAGATTTCTTCAAATGTGTTGATAGAAAATAAAAGTTGTAACAGATCCAATTTACCAAAAAAATAAAATAATTCGATCGAAAAAGTGGCCTAATGGAAAACCGGCTTAAACTTTCGAGTTTTATGTTGCTAGTTCCGGTTTTGACGATAGATAATCAATGATCATGACTCAAATTGAAACACGTACATTTTTGTAAAGTTTATTTGAGTTGAAAAAGGTAACATATCCAACGTTATCGTTTGTACTACCCACCCGAAAGGAATCATCAAAATTATCATTTTGGCTGGTCGTTAGATAGTTAGATAATTTGTAGATAGTTTGAGTGTTTGAAGGGTGGAACCTGTAATTTTTTGCGTCATTGAATAATACTTTTGGGTGGTTGGGACTGGTTGGATAGATTTTTTGGCCGGTTGGGGTGGTTGCAGGGTTTTTTTCATTCCATTTGAAAAAATACTTTACAATAGAAAAAATATTCAACAGTGTACACTCAGCGAGATCGTTATCACTTATTAAATGTTAATTATGTAAATAATTATTATTAAAAATAATAAATATTAAAGGTTAATAATGATTGATAAAAGGAAATAAAAAAAAAGTTTTCACGCATTCGTTCTTTTTTTCTACAGTAAATATTCGCGGGTGCAGAGTTCAATTACACTGTAATTGCACACCAAGTAGTCTTGCATCTCATATGATTACTGAAAGAATGAGACATATACATTATGAAATATACGTTCAGCATATATTCTTCCGAACATTTATTTTTCCCTAAATTGCCCTCGAAATGGAAAAATACAAATCTACGTAAAAACTATGGAAACCATGGAAACTACAAATAAATATGATTAATTAGAAACGTGAAAAAATACCCTAGTGAATTAAGACTACAGTAGTCATAAATTACTGGAGAAATAGGACCAGACGCGGGGAATTAGGGCTAGATATTTTAAATGAAAGGAACGAAACAGTTACATTTCAATTTCCAAGTTCGAATGTTTTAAATCAATACGAATCTTCTAAGAGCCTGATTATAAGAGGTGGGTTGCCTCGTTTCTGTCCCGCCTTGCCGGGTTGACCCTGATAACTTTTTTCGTATTATATGACAAAATTCAACCCGGGTCAACACCAGGTTTACAAAACGAAAGCGCGAAATTTTCAAAAATGGCGGATGCAAAGTGTAAACAAATCAGAAGAAAAATCTTCAAATATTATGATATTTACTGGGCTATTATTTGAAATGCATGGTATCCTGTCCTTGTATGTGCTTCATAGAAAGCAATTGATTCAAAATGTTTCAACTTATGTGGCTTTACGTCGCAGCAAACTGATTACTAAATTGAAGCATAGCAGAAGAAGAAACATCCGAAAAAAAACGATCTGCCTGGTATAAGGAAGGAAGAAGGGAACAATGGTGGTTAAACATGTACTACATTTATAATGATGATTTCGACTGGAAAAAAAATTTTTGCATGGGAAAAATGCCTGGTATAAGGAACGCCATGTTTATCATTCGATAATGTTTTGGTGGTACTGCGCATGCACTGTTACAAAAATGTATTTTCCAGCCCGGCCTTAACCGGGTTGAAGATATATTATAAGAGGCGAGCCATCCCGCTAAATCAACCCAACCCGGGTTGGAAAAACGAGCCAACGCGCCTTGCCGGGTTGACTCACCTCATGTTATATGAAATATAATTTCCGTATGAATTTGCCAAAATGCCAAGGTAGTTGATTTTCTTCTACCGAGCTACAGCCGAGTTAGAAACGGGTCAACCCGCCTCAATAATCACCCTCCTCTAAGAATGAAAGGAATTGCAGTTGTAACTTTCGAATCATGTAAGAGAACATCGTTTGTCTTATTTATTGCGTAGAAAGTGGAGCTTTGAGATGTTTTCCCAAAGATTTGAACTATTTCACTAGCAGTATCTCTGTTCTATTACACGAGCTTATTGTTTTGTTAATATTTTGTTTTAAAGGTCTGATGACTAAAACTACGGAACTCCAGCAATTTCCCTGCTACTATTGCATTAACTTATTGTTTTGATATTGTAACTGATTACTAAGAAAAATAAAGAACTGATATTGCACTTACCTATTGTTTTTTTTTATTTTTATGTTTTGTATTAAAGTAAATTAAAGGTCTCTCCACAATAGTCCTTCTGATACAAAAGCTTTCACGCGTACGATTTTGCGAGCATCAATTCATCTTTCGTCAACTGGAAAGCTGCGATTTTCATCTAGTTTGTCCAGAACATTTTGGCAGAATTCGAACTGCGGAAGATTTCCTTTTAGAGAGAGTGATGATCTCTGTTCTTCTATTCCTCGATCAACTTTGTGCTGCTGTTTTTCTAAAAACTTTTCTGCTACCTTTTCAGCAACAGTCGAAGCTGCTAGCAGGGTTTGCTCTTGGCATCGTTCGAAAGTTTTCTTGACGATATTTTCGATCTTGCTTTCTAGATTAAGCTTGTTCTTAAGCTTGTTCTTCGGAAGAAATCTTGACAGTTTGCGATACTGATACCGAATGACGAGAGAGAACACCTAGTGAACCAAACTCGCTTATATCACGCATGCGTAGACTCGCTTTCCCAAGCATCCGACAGTGATGCAGAATACGCAAAGAAACTCTGTTAGCTAACACTCTCCTCCAAAAATTTCGACTACCCCCTAGATCCGCCACTGGAGAGAATAGACTGGTTTTAAGGGTCGCTACAATTTGAGTGCAGAGTACGTGTGAGATACAGGATAGAAATAAAAGACAGATAAAATTATTAAGATATATTCTGAAGATTCGATATTATTTTGTTCGCAGGAGATTTACAATTACAATTTAAAAATACATGCAAAAGATTTTCCAATAATTCTTGTCTCGTTGAAATATTTTCAGCAGTTAAGACTGGTTTAAAACCTATGTTTTATAGGTCATCTCCAATATAATAATAATAATAATAATAATAATAATAATAATAATAATAATAATAATAATAATAATAATAATAATAAATTATTCAAAATGTCATCCTTTATGGTCATTTTTTTATTCCGCGCAGATAATCTACGTGAGAATAAGCGATTTTTTTTATATTTAATTCCCAGAGTTAATACATTTCAACGTACTACCCTTCTCCAAGTTATTAAGAGGTATTTTTTGCTTCTTTTGAGGGGAAATTATTTATATTATGATATATCCAACGAAATATTTTTTACCTAAGGAAAGTAAAAACTGCATTGTCATCTTTAAAAAACCCAGAGTAGATTCACCTTTGAGAAGTAGGTAAGCGTACAAAATTACACGTCCATGCTGCAAGGCATACTATGTCGAACAGACGAGTTGGCATATACTATGCCCTATCAAAGAACATCGACGGAGGTCACTTTCTTTCGTGTGAAAATGTTTTAAAGAAACGTTCAAAAAACGGCTTGTTCATCATGACGTATGCGTACTTAATGGTAATTAAAAATGAGGTGTTAAAAATATCGCTGAGAATTGTGAAGTGGAAATAATCTTTATGTGTTCGTAAATACTTTTAAGAGAGAAATAGTTGCATTCAAGATATTCAATTATATATATGGTCTGGTACATAGGCCAACAACAGAATAAAGAGTGTCTGTGCACGATCTCATCCACCTGTATGTAGATTGCTTGCATCAACCTTTTCTTCTCTTCACATGATCTAAAATATAATAGAGACATGTTCGTTATGAACTAATACTATATTTCTCGAGCAGAACCTTCGCTCACTCCCTCTTCTACTCTTAGACGATTTGGAATAAAAGAAACAAGGTATAGAAGACTTACTTTGCACGTGTCTTTGGGCTCCATTCTCTTTCGTTCAACTGAAAATTAAAATAACGTAATGTAAAAAGGACCAAATATTTACCCACAAAATCCAAGGAAAATCGGTTTTCCTCTTGAATAAAAATGCTAACCTGTTGGAGAAGTGAATGTCATGTCGGGTCCAACTGGGATGAATGGAGTGACCTTCGTATAGCGTGGATGAGTCTGCAAACAAATAACGGGACGTCCATACAGCATTGTGTAGATATCGCATAAACATATGAAACATATCGAGAGAATGGGAGAACAAAAAAACCCCACCCTTTTTAAGAGAAACTTGCAACTTACATAATATCCTTCTTTGATTTGTGTTAAGTTGACAGTTTCAGCCACACCTCTCTCTTGATACACGTCACGAACAAACGACCAAATGTGCTTATAGTCAACAATCCTTTTTCTGATTAACTGAAAGAAATATTTATCGATCATTAATAAAATTTACTTAATATATTCGCGTTGACATAGAGTAGAGACTCTTTATAACTGGAACTTTCAGTAACTCGAACTGTTTTAACATTCCCCATGAACTACTAATACTCTCTCATAACACTCTCGATAACTCGAACTTTCAGTAACTCGAACAATGTCCTTTTAGCGGTTCGATTTAACGGGAGTTCACTGTAATACTGGTTGACTCAAATAAACCCCGGGCGGCGACTGAATTTTTTTTGAAACATATAGTTAAGTTAACGTCTCATTTTCAGACAAACAAATCTCCCTGATGTAAATCTAGTCAAATTTGTTTGGGTCAGTGAAAGTCACGCTGTGCCTCGTTCTTTCAAGCACTTTCAAGCATCAGAGAATGATACATCAAAGGACTCAAAATATCCAATGCCCTATCCTTCTATCGACTTTCCCGAATTTCAAGTTTAATCACACATTTTGACTGCGTTTCTAATTTTAACCTCGTTTTCAATATGAAATTTTAGAGATCTGTTAGTACCGTAATTATTCGAATTTGCGCCTTGTTTCAAAACTCGATATTTAGATGCGCCGCTTATTCATGATCGAAGTTTCCACAATACAAATATCGGGGAATAATTAAGTAGCCGAAAGAATTAGTCACTTTTCCCCGATTTATTTCTCCCCGAAAAGCTACACGGTATCAATTTATTTCAATTTATTTCAATTCGACAAGTTTGATCGTGTATCTCCCGCTTTAGTAACGCAACAAACAAAAAAACCTTAGCAGAGAAGCATTCACCTTAAAAAGTGGACTATACACCGCATCAAACCGTACTAGCACCACAAACAGTTTGATGTCCGCTTCCGTAATTGTTGTTCCAGTCAAATATCTTTTCGTTGACAGGATGGCCTCAATCTACAAAAAACGAAAGATGCGTCTTTATAATTCGCATTCCACTAGGTCGACCCAACCCTCTCTTTTATGAGCTACGTAACTGTCAGTTGCGCCTGACATCACAAAGAGAACGACAGGAGCAATCCTCAAACAGAAAATCATGTGCCGTGCCCATATGTGAATTCCATGCGGCGTGCACATATGTGAATTCCATGCGGCGTGCGCATATGTGAATTCCATAATCCAATAGACCTTTCCGTTAATTACGTCAGAGAATGTGTTGCCTCATTTTCATGTTAAGAAATGACGATGACTGCATAGTTTCCAAAAAGAAACTTTACTACCTCAGGGATAAATTGTTTTGTTATTTTATCATGCTTAAGTATGCAATGACTATTAAGACTAGACTAAGACGAAAAAAAACAAGGTCCTGTGGCAGGAACACCATGAATACAAAAAGCAAAAACAAAAAAACTGCACAAAAACAAAAAACATTTTTACCTTATCAAGTGTATCATACACTGTTTCGACAGCCTTCTCGTAGTCTGCTTGAGTTTCGGCGAATTTCGGATGATACACTCCGGTTATAAAATTTCTATGACGAAATAAAATCACGTGACTTCAATGTATTGACATGATCAAGGAAGAAAAACTATTTCCTAACTTGCTTGACAGTAATAATAGCTTATATATAATATCATTCGAAAATATTGTGGTGTTTGTGAAGAGGCGTGTGTTTTCGATTTTGAATTTTTACGGGCCGTAAGAAAATATCACGTGACATACGGGTTGAGCCAATCCATCATCGCGTCGATTTCTTCTCTTTTCTCCTGTGGGTAAAAATCTAACTCGGCCTGTTCTTTCGACAGAGTAAACTCGTTGAATACAGTGCTGAACATTCGAAGGATTTCTGCTGATTCAGTGTTGACAATCTTCTTCGTTTGCTTGTCAAACAGAAGAGGGACGGTAATTCTCCCTTTGTATTCCGGATGAGACATGGTATAAACTTCTCTCAAGTACTTCTTTCCGTTTACAGTATCGGCAGTGCAACCTTCCTTATCCGGTGAAAATTCCCATCCCATTTCAGGGGAGCTCATCCCCGGATTCACGAAATCGATAGAGATCACATCCTGTAAACCTTTTAACGCACGTGCAACCACAACCCTATCATGAAAACAACAAACTTACAGATGGCATCAGTGGACGCAAAGGAGGCAAAAAGAATACAGTCAACTCCCGCTATCTCAAACTCTCAAGGGATCGAGTAAAAGTTTGGAGATAACGGATGTTCGAGACAGTGCGAGTGGACTGCAGAATCGAACGGTTAAAAGCCTGTCCACACATGGGAAATTAAGATCGAAGTTTTCTTTATATTTTCTATTTTCGAAATGCAATTATTCATGATTCGTTCAACTTTTTCAAAACTTCATAACCTTAAAACATAACATCACGTGATTGGTTAAACTAATTTCGTTACAATTTTAAAGAATTTGATTGGTTGACATTATGTTGACAAATTGAAAATGTTTCAAAATGTTGAATTCCACATGTCCAATCCAATAAATTGAACAAGTTTTATTCGATAAATTCGATCGTGTATCACCCGCTTTATTCGGATTCTTATCATAACATATCATCATCCTTCATTGTCTGACGCGTCACTTACTTTGCTGTTCGTGCTATCGGACATTTATTTTTTCAAATCTAACGTCCAGATAAAACATAAACTAACAACCTGGCCGCACTTTCGAAGAACAAATAAAACACTAGACTTACCGGTGGGCAAACGGACAAGAGTTACTGACATACAAATGATATCTATCTTTTTCAGCTTTGTATCCACTGCTTCCATCTGTGGTTATCTGATCCACAATGCTGGTGAGTTCTACAGTTTCACTCATATTTCATATATTAACACCTACAAAAGGAACCAGATATCTAGAAAAGCTTAAGCTAAAGACAAGAGATGAATAATCTTCCACAACACAAGTAACCCATTCCATTTCAACGCAAATAAATTCTACTTGCAAAGAAATCCACCTTTCTGGAACATTTCACTATAAACATCGTGTCGTTATTTTTTCATCACTGATTCTTTTTGACTTAATTGCTTAATTATTGTCCAATTATGATAACTCCCCGTAGTATGATAAGAAGTAAGTTTGACAATGAAAACGAGGCTGAGGTCAAAACCTGGTGCAACGAAAATTCGGGAAAGGTGTAATAATAACAGAATTAAGGAGTGTTCACTGCCCATTGTTTGGCAAGTAAGCAGATTGTTGATATTGATAATTCCGAATGATGTGCAACTGATAATAAAACGCCATCAAATCCAAATTTTTAAACATTTCATCTTGGAATGTCGAGAACCAGACAAAATTATGTCGCATTAAACTAAAAAAAATGTGCTTTCAAAATATATAATAAAGTTATACAGGGTTCTGTTGATAACCTTCAATATAAATAAATTCCCTTTCAGAGTGCCATACATTGAAACAAGAGATTATAGAAAACTAAATATATATAACTGAATTTCAACTTCCAGAAGATTCTGACAAGACTGCAATAAAAACGTTGTTGTGATCGTGACGAAGTAAAAATAAAACCTATGAACTTGCAATTTTACATAATAAATAGATCAATTAACTTTAAGTGACACTTAACATTCAATGACGTCAATAAAGTAACAAGACAAGACGTAGAATTTTGCATTTATTTCGTTCTTTAAAGAAAACAGGAAAAAGGCGATTTTAATTTGATCATTGAAGAGAGAAAATAAAAAATTTAAACTGATGTGGATTTGGTATTAATCTCTTTCTTTGGATAAAACGTTCCTTGGGATAACGATACCGCGATGGTTAACACTCCATATACAAGCGCAAAACATTATTACCGAAAAATGAGCCATATATATTATGAAATTTACGTTCAGCATATATTCTTTCCAACACTTGTTGTTACCTGAATTGTCCTCAAAATGGAATAATAAAAATCTACGTAAATATCCTATAAATCTCAAAACTATATGGAAACTGCAAATAAATATAAAAAATAACAAACGTGAGAAAAAAAAAACACAATCGAATTGTCCCTTCCACACTAGTCCGTTGGTTTGTTTTTAAAAAAATCCTCCACAGGTCTCTCCACAATTAAGAGTCCTTCTGATACAAAAGTTTTCACGCGTACGATTTTGCGAACATCAATTCAACTTTCGTCAACTGGAAAGCTGCGATTTTTCGATCGCTTAACATCTGGCCAATTAATATATCTTTGGTAACGCCAGTTTCACTGTCTTTTGTTGAACATCTATCGTACAGATGTATGCTCACATTATTGTCTGTAAAAGCCTGTTGGAAAAAGAATGCCAGCACTAGTTTGAAACATTCATAAAATGTCGTACAACAAGGATGAAAAATTCTTCCCTTGAAACATGCAATAACCAATAAAGGAAGAAAAGGTTTTCGATCCATCTTATAAACTTACCACGATTTGTGCAATCAACCGCTTGTTGGCAACAATTTGAAAGAAAGATTTCTTTTGTTCCAACGACCACATTTTCTGGCCAGATATTGCAGTAGGTCTGATACCAGCAATCGAAACTTGACACGCTTGCATTGGCAGATCCACCAGATCAGCTCTTAACGTTTTCAAACTGGGAAAATGGGAAGTACATAAAATGATACGTCAAAAATTCACGACCAATTATTTTGCAAATGTGTTACGAAAAATCCTTCCTTTATTTTGCCAACCAGAACCTATCAATGACCATATCAATGTCAGAAGTTCTTAATGACAAATCATAATCATTAGAAAATTCGATAGTTTGGAAACCTATAACAACTTATTGTTCATTTTTTCTTTGATCTTTTCAAAAGGCAAATTTTAATCATACACTCACTTTGATCACATGGCATATAGCAACCAATGCACCGTATTCAACCATTTGATCAAAGTGAATGCAAAACAAAATACAGTTATAGATAAGTTTAGTTATAGAACTTAACAACTGACTTCCAAACCAGGGAATTTTCCCATGCTTATGAACAAATAGTACCTTATACGTAGTAACAAATAAGCTTTAAAATCACCTCAAATATTTTTTGACGCAGACAGACAATAACATGAGTAACAGTAACCTAGGTGAACCAACCTTCTAATAGGCAAAGTCTCGGAATTGCCATAATCCACAAACACAACCTCGACAGTTTTATCAGCCTCATTCACCTTTTCCACTTTTGCTCGATAGTACAAATCATCATCAGTATATTTTCCAACACAAGCCATCCCTTGCAGACATTGTAAAAAGTAAATTGAATCAATTATAACATTTATTTCAGATAGTAAACGACTTTATCACCGTAAATGATCAAACAGACGCCCACTTTCGAATAAACACCCGTTGTCAATTGTCGCCCGTTAATTCAAACGTCAATAAACAAACATGCTCAAATAATACCCATGTCCGATTAAACGCCCGAGGTGTGGTGCTTGAAAGTAATAAACACTCATGGGCGTTTGAAATTAGGGAAAATTCAATGCTCTTAGGTAAGTCATAGGAAATGCATAGGAAATTTTCAATTTTAATATCGAGTTAAAAATGCTGGTTTTCTTCTAAAATCAGCAAAAAGAACCTTAGATAATTATTGAAAACAAATACATACCTGAACAAACTCATGCTCGAATAAACGTTAGATTTTTAAATAAACGCCCAGTGCGTCTAATTGGCCATTTACTGTATGTTAGAAACAACAATACTCACCGACGACAGGTGGGGTTCGTAACGGTTGGTTAGCTATGTAGTCATCCGAATTAATGATTTGACTGATTTCATCTAACAGTTCCAATTCCTTATAAGCATTAGCAGCCGTGTCATCGCAACTATCATCAGCAAACATTTCACCATCTCCACCATCAGGTGGATAGCGTTGTATAAAGATCAAGTCTGGCTGGTTGACTTGAGTCACTTGCACGTCAAAAAACACTCCGATATTTGGCAACGTTTGTTGTGTGTACCATAGATAACTGGAGTTGTGCATAAATTGAACACCAAGTTGGCTGTTCACACTGTCAGCAGGTGGTAAATTAGAACCACCACAATCATTGTCTCTTTCATGCCCATATCGTCTCGCACCAACATCATTTGAAATCATAAGGTCAGCTACGTCTGTTCCATCTTTCATCTCAATATACGCTTCATATGGTGGCAACATAATCCCATCATTCTAAAAACGTTCAAAATTCTGTTTACTTAAACTTTACTTTTGACTAATATCAAAATAACAGACAAAAAAGATCAGTTACCACAATTCGAACTTTAACATTTTCCCCAACAATTGTATTTGTCAATATCTCGTTCATCTTTAAACATTCAGCAACATCCCTGCCCTGTGAAAACGTAAAACACAAAACACAATAATGAATACGAAATTACATAAGTTATTTGGTTAGAGGCATACCGAACTACCCAGGATATCACGCATTTTGAGTGCGAACACTCAGGGTAAGTCACAGTCTGCTCTCACTCAACAGACATAAAATTTTACCGGTGTGATTCCCGCAAGCCGCACTGATATACACTGACAGGGCACATCAATTGTTTTAGCTTCTAATCGTAACTCGTCAACATTTACCTCCTCTGTATTCCCAAAATCCACAAACTCAATCTGAAATTTTGTCAACAAAGGTTGAATATAGTCTCCCCTCAAACACGAGGTCGTTACACATATAGACCAGCACAACCAAATCAACCATTGCAAAGCCTAAAAAAAATTTACCATGACTGTTTTGTGTGACAACACTTCTGAAATCTTCACTCTATACCATAACTCATCTTGAGAAAACTTGCCAACACATGCTTCACCGATGAACAATTGGTCTGTTGTTGTCGGGGGCGAACTAGAAATGCCTCCTTCAGAATTTAGTTGCGTCATGATATCTGTGAGCTTATCATCTGAAGAAACAAGGTAAACTGTGTTTAAGTAGATAGTTTTACTAAAAAACAACAACAAAAAGTCCTCAGACAGATTTCTGTTTGTCTGTTAGTAGAACAGGATTTCAACGTTAAATGTTTCTCGAATCCGCAAGAAATAACGTTAAGTATAAAAAAATGTCTATTTCGCATATCCAGCTGAAGAATAGAAACACCGTGAAACACTTCTCTCATAAATGGAGAAAAAAGATGAAATGAAATGTTAAAGAAATCACGTGTACCATTATCATCCCTCACATGCAAATAAATGGTTTGATCGTCACCAATGTGTAGGCCAGTGGCAGTGAACGGTCCTTGTGAAGGTAACTTAGCAGGTAAGTAACATGGAAGAGTAGGAGAAAGAGGCGGAACTTGAAACATATTCTCTGAAACTGGGTTTACTGGAGTTGTTACATCGAGCTGTTCTGTCGAAGTATTGCTACAACATAAGCATATACACACCTTTGGAAGGGAGAATTGAAAACTTTCATTTCAATTATTTTCACAATAAAAGACGTTTTCCATGTCACACAGAAAAAACGTAAGTTAAATGCACCTTTTTAGAAGACCTCCAACCAGACCTTTTGATATAAACAGTTTATTCATATTGATATCTTCAGACGTGGAGGTGTCATACAATTCAACAGACGCAGTATCGTTTTCATTCATATCTACGGAAAATCAAGAAAAGAAATCAACCACTACGATCACACTACTTTAACAGGTATTCCATGCAAAAACAAATCACTACCTTTGGCAACAGCAACGAATTCTTTATTTAAAAGTGTTTTTGTTAACGTCGATATGCACTGAAACAAACACAATATGAAAAATCTCCAGATAAATGATTCGCTTGTAATTTTTCTCTACACTTTATATAGAAAATTAACTCACTGCAGTTGACCACGTAGATGCTCCTTCAACAAAGCCAACTTGATCAAGTTTTACCTTCCAGCACTGTGAACACAAAATTAATATATAAATAAGAACAACGTTGAATCATTATTACATTGAAGGTCAAAATTGTGTGGGATTTTTTTGGCGAGAAAAAACTAATTTTTTCATGTACAAAAATATGACAATATACAATAAAATTACATGCTTAAGAATGATATAATGTGTAAGTAAAAACACGCAGCAATTGAGATATATTTTTCAGCGAACATGCTTTCATCAGTGCCACTTTCAACAGATGAAGGCATGTTTGCCAAAATACATATTCTCGCAATGGCTGCCTGTCTTGCTTTGCACATAATAAAGCCACTAACATACTATTATATAGGCAGTGGAAAGTATTGGCAACGCATGTAATGCTCTATCTGTATGAAGAGATGCCTTATACCTTACTTGATTGTTACTTGTTGCTATTATTTAATGTTTCTCTATTACTTAAAGAATAAATTCCACAAAATAGGTATTTAAAACGACACAACTTCAAATAGCAGACAAAGTTGCCGAAAATATCACTAAAACAGCCCAAAATCATGGCCGTCAAAATTTTATTCTCCGATAATTTTGTCCTATAAGATATAGCAATCACAGAGGTGCTGGTTCATAGACACCTTCTGACCAGTTAATAGATCAACTTCCATCGACCTGATGGTTAAATATGGATGGCTGGTGAGCACTCATTGGGGCGAAACGCGTCCCGTTCTGCTGAGATCTCTTCCCCATTTGACTGTGAGCATGCGTAACTTTTGCTATTATATTATATAAAAACCATATATACACTATTATGAACATCATGTATTACCCATGTATTATCATTTTCCAACAAACCTGTTTGGGTAACTCTAAGTACATATTCGGTATTTTTTTGATGTCTTCAAATGGGACAGTTTCGCTGTTACCATAATCAACATATTCGACATCGACTCGTGCATTGGAGTGAACATCTTTGAAAAAAAACACAAAAAAACAGGTCAACGAGGACACCCTTCTATGGCTTTCAAACATAGTAGCGCATACATTTTACAGAAACTCCATAAACCTTATAAGAATCAGGACACCCTGTCTTACGTTTTACAATGGCTCTATACCAGGAACGATCACCAGAATAATTAGCAGCACATATGAGATCTAAATGGAAATTGTTTATTCCAAAATATTCCAGCAGTAATATATATCTATATATCTAGATCTATATATCTATATATCAATTTTACTCCTATTATGTATCTTCAGTTTGATTGATAATTTTTTTTTAAATTTGTGAAAAAGTATTATAAAACATAAAAACACACACAAAAAAACAACAAATTCATGTTCTGCTTCTAAGTATCTTCAATATTATATATAAGTCATCAGGACAGCTGAAGGACGTCAAAAAATCTAATATATATCTAAACATAATTTTGGCTCATGGGGAAGACATTTTCCTAATATCTACACCAATTTGATCGAATTTAAACGAACTAGTTTTAAAAATCAACCAAAACGACAGTTGTGAGTAAACACCATCAGTCAATTATTAAGGACTTACTTTTATATGGCCAGTCAATTTTCCAAGCTTTTCTATTACGCCCAGCATAAGTTGTAGTTAACCTTCTTTGTTCTTGTGTTATAGTCGAATCCAGCTTAAAAGAAAATGCAAAAAATGTTCATAGGAGCTCAATACAGTACAGGTACATTACTTATAGGTTTATCATGCATTTTGATTACCATTAATGCTTTTTAGCTTCCACTAATGTTAGGGCAATAAGTGTTTCTATGATTCAACTTCAATACAATATAACCCTTGGTTTTTTCAAAAAAATGCTCAAAATTCAGTGGCATTTTCTCAACTTTAATGGCTGCAGTCTGCTCCTGCCATCCTTTCACTGTTGATTCTGAACGGTTCGGCACTGTGATGTCTTTTGTGCAGCCGTTATAACAATCATGGCCAATAAAGGGATAACAAATCCAACAAAACAATTTTATTGGTAAATGCAAGGCCTCTAGTATGGTACTGTTTAACTAAAAATGATGTGAAAACAGGATTGTGGTTTATTACTAATCCATATAATTTCTTTCAACTTCATCAAAGTAACTTACACATCATTTTCTCAATTTTAAACAGTTAAAAGCATTATATTATTTATATGCAGACAAAACTATACAAAATTCATGGTTACCTTCTGAATGAACAAGTTATGTGGATCTTCGATATGTGTAACAACAACATCAATGAACTTATTTGTTTCCAATGGCAGTGCTTCTTTGTATTGCCTTATAGATTGATGAACAACTATAACGGTTAAACAAGTTAAAAAAATACTTGAAATAAAAATTCAGATGAATCAGGAGCAAAACCATATTTCAGATCTTTTCTCTTTATACTTTCGAAATACTGTAATCATGAAATTGATCTTCGGGATGGATGTTCCAGCACAGGGAGACATTTTAAATTGGAGGAAGTTATATACATTTTGTTAAGTCCTGTTGGAAGAGGCATTTGCAATACTTATGTTATGCAAAATTTTCCTCTTTTGTGTCAAATTGTTGGTCATAAGTTCTGAACTAAATAAAATGATTTCAAAATAAAACACACTTGCGTTGGGATTAGAAGCAGAAGAAAAGAAAACCGCTACTTCAAGAAACACCATAGCATCCCGAACTGAAATAGGTCGATCATCGTCAATTTGTGATGTGTCGTCAGGTGGTTTTCGTAAATCGACATATAGTTTCCCATTTTTGCGTTGATGTATCTATTTTGTAAATAAAAACAAAAATTTTGTAGTATGGTCCAATCTTCTTTTTTCAGTGAAATTTTGTCAATTCAATAGTAGAGAAAACTATGAAGGAGAGTGACTGTTAGTTAAATAATACGGCTTTCCTTTTCCTTTTTTTCTCTCCAAGTTATTTCATAATGCAGTACAGGTCACGTAAATGAATGAACTCCTGCTCATATTTATGTAACTATTTATAAACATTGCGAAACTCACGAGGGGAATAATGTTTTTCTTCTTGTGCTTTAAATTTTTCTTCACAATTAACAAAATTTACTACTGTTAAAAAATGGGAAAAAGAGTTAACCTGTTAATGGGAGTATGATATCAGCGGTACGGATGTTGTGTGTATAAGATGCATGGTTTGTAAAAGATAGGATAAGCGTATTGAAAAAAATCAAGGGATTTAACAAAAACTGGATAAAACAGTTTAGGTGCAAAAATCTATTAAAAAAGATGGATTTAAAAGTCATGTCCTGACCAATCAACATAGAGGCTATTTGACTTGAACAACGAACCTCTATGTGTGCAGAAGTTTATGCTGAAACAGTTGCTGAAAGTGGTCCTGTCGGGGATGCTGTTAGAAGGTTGCAAGAGAAAGATAAAGCCTCCCTACAAGTTCAGCTTATTACTTAGCTAGGCACGAATGGCGGTTTTCAGATTACCCAAATCTTATAACGTTAGAAAAAAAGAATCATGTCAAAAATATTGGTAACAGCAACGTAACAGACAGGACAGCAGCGGTTTTTACTGATTACATAGTCAATAATTTATCTTAACATTTGTTTCTGAAAAACACTACGACTGCCAGAACTCCTAACTTTTGAACAACTGTGGACAGTTCTTCATCATTGAAGGCCATTTCGCTTATTATTAGTTTTTATTGTTATCAAGCCCAAAAGAAGCAATATTTTCAAGTTCAATATAATTTTGGAATGTCTAGTGCAATTTTTTCCTTCTCTTTTTCTTCTTTAGGCTAATGGACGGTTTCTTATAATATTATTGCACACAAGGAAATCTTATATGGAAGGACTTATATGGAATTTTTATTCATGTACATGTACATGATTTTTTTACGTAACGTTAAGAGAATGAATGAAAACCATCAATTCTGTAAGCCCTTATACATAAAAAATTAAGTGCATGTGAATGCGACTTTATAAAGAGCAAAATAATAGTGTTTTACTCACATTCATCAGCATGGGGCGGTCGCCTGTTAATGAATTAAATGCCCTGATAGACTGCTCTGGCCAGTTCATTTCCTATAACAAATTATCATAACATGTTCCCAAACAGAAACCTAGCCAAATACAATTAATATGCTGGTGGATCAAAAACTGACCTTGGCTGTTGGAACAATATCAATCAGAGAGCATGATAATGACATTTCCGGCACATCCAGGAATTCACTCTTGATCAAACGCAATCTAATGTCAAAAGTTTATTTGGCTACAACATTTGAATTTTTTTATTTAAATTTGTCCCTATGGTTTTCTTTGAAGGTTGTGGAAAAAATTGAAGTGAATCCAATGTTTAGACTTCACACTTTTTGTTTATAAGAATAGTTTTTTTGTCCTTTCATTTCAGTCTCAGTATTCTGAACTTTTTGACAAATAAATATCAGCCTCATATATTCTTAATATATTCTTAGAAAATTACTTCTTTTCAAATTTCGTGCATCATACAAATTTTCATATCTACAATAAAAAGCTGAGCCATATTCTTAATTTATAGGATATTCTTAATTTTTGACCCATTATATTATATACCCAAGTATATATTTAAAAAAAAAAGCGTGTATTGCAACTACCTGCTAAGAGAGAGTCTTTCGCTATTTCCATAGTCAACATACAAAACCTCCACCTTTAATCCATTTTGCCATGTTGGCGACATATGTGGGAAAGACGGATCCCATGTACTAACAATTCTCGCACGATACCAATGATTATCGCCGAGAAACTGAGCGCACACATACTGACCTATCGAAGCAAGAATAAATAACCAATACAACATAAATACTCAAAAACAACATACCATATATTCTCAAAGAGCGCCTCCCTCGAATTAGCACTTCCAGTAAATACGATAAATGTCACAAAATTGTTTACATGTATGTCTCTCTGAAATTCGAACATCCAAGGGATCGTACATAATGGTTCAATTTATAGAGAGTTGGAATTATGGAGGTTCGTTTACATAGAAATCAGAGATGAAGGGACCTTCCAAGTCATTCGAATTAAGGAGAATTCAAATTTAAGAGGTTCAAATTACAGAGGTTTGACTGTATTATCCAATGACATATCAAAACAAATATTTTCTAATGGAGAAGGTTTTTTGATAGTCTGCGGTTTTCCAGATTTTCTGACTCCTGATTGTGCTTCGTGATAGTGGGGTGGTAGATTAAGGGAAGTTGTTAACTTCTTATAAATCCATTATTATTAAGGCAGAATAAAAAAGTGCATATTTACCCTTATCAATTTTAAAAACGTAATGGTTTGGATTGTCTTCGCGTTTACAATAAGTATTCAGTGAATCCATCATAACTTGCAATCGATCCTTATCAGAAATTCGTTGGATATTAAAGTTTAACGGATCTTTAACATGTGTAACAAACACTCTCTCATAAGTACCTGCAACAGAACAGAAAAACGAATAAACAATGCAAGGCTGAAGACCCAATTTTAATATGAACCACAGGAGTGTACCTGAATAAAAGGAGAGTGTCGTCGGTGTTTTCAAATTTAAAAGGTTTTCTTCACTTAGAATTTCATTAGCTTTTATTAAGTCTTGCTGAATCACTTCCTTTCGATTGACTTGTTTCAACAGCAAATCCTGTTCTTCTCCTGGTATTTCTGTTATTTTTCTAAGCACAAACCTAAGAAGAATGCAGTTGACTATGCCTTTAATGAAATTGAATGTCATGGTGAATGTAAAAGAAATGACATTGTCTTTTCACAGAGAACTAATGATCTGGCTTTTCCCTGGAATCCTGGATTGAGAAAAAATAAATCTTTACATTATAAAGAAGACAGACATAGTTCCAGAAACACAGTATACCTGCTTTCATTCATTTCTTCTATTCTGCCAAAAGTGCCAATTGCTGTTATTGTATTTTCGTCAACGGAAAATCTAAATTTGGCAGGAATTAGAAACAGTAGAAATGACGCTATAATGACAAAATATACACAACACAGGTTTCCCTGAAAGTCAACATTGAAGATGGATTCAGAATGGTATCACTATTCAAGGATTCTGTTTATGTTCTTATAAAACATAAGCAGTAATGCAAATCGGAAAAAAATAATTTATTTATAAATATAAACATTTGAAAGTAATAATCATGTGAAATTTCATTGGCTTAAAATTCTGCATTAACGAGATTGAGAATTTTGTTCAACGCAAACCTTGACGTCACATTTTTTTCAGGCCATAATTGTACGACACAAGGGGATTCAGTGAATTTTTCGAAGGTTTCCATGAGCTAAAAATAAGCACAAGCAGTTCAATAATATCATGTAAAATTTCTGTGACAAAATAAACCATATTTACGATCGTATACTTTCAGTGATTTCATCAGCAATACATGTTTGTCGTTTTTCGCCAATTCATAATCTGCAATTAACAAAGAGAAAACCGTCACAAAGCTGCAGTAAATTTTTCCTTTATCAGCATACTGAAGAACCAGTATTATCTCATTATCTGCATGTAACTCCTTGAAAAGTACAACACCAACCTTTTAATGCTGCAGATAAGAGCTTCCTCTGTTTGGATAAGTTTTCGAGCTGTTTGAAGAAAAATGAGAACTGTACTCATTTGAATTATGACAACCTCCTGTGTGTTTAAACAATCAGCAATAACAATTGATAAAATGAGATGTGAAAGATCAATAAAAAAACTTAATAGTCAAATTTCTCTTCAGCTGCACATTTCGCAGGAACAGACAACTTTTCTCATTCAAGTCCAAACCCTACTTAATTATTTTTTGGTCCAGATGTTGTCTCTGTTCTGTCCTGGTTGTAAAAGCCATCCCAATTTGAAACGCTTAGCCACTCTGTTTACAAACAAGGGAAAGTGTTTTTAAGTGGGTCAATGAGATTGAACTGTTTTCAATCTGGATGGCCTGTTTGTAAACGGGACACCCTGCATCTAACCAGATTGGAAACAGTTAGGTTTTTTTAATTATAATTTTTATAATTATCAGATCGCATATCTTGTTTTGAATTTTTATTTTCTCATTTTGCCTGCCAATTCGCTCATGGTGAGGAAACAATACAAGTAGATCGGTACTCATTTTAATAAACAAAGTATCTTTTCACGAAAAAAGATCATTTGCTACATAAACACCTTGTCTAGAACCTGAAACTACTCATATAAATTGTGATTGCAAACTGTGTTGATTTTGTGAAATGGTGTCAGGTTATCGCGTATTTTAACTTTTCGGTTCACAGTGTGTTATATCTAACAAGAGAAGCTGAGCAGCATGGAACGGGAGAGCGAACAGGGCTATTAATAATAATGCATATAGGAAGTTGAGTGAGGTTTTAGCATATTTAATAATTTCAGCCAAAAAACAGAATTATTCATTGATGTTTCTCACCAGAATATTTTGATTTAGAATTGACATTTCGTGGAGGAACACAAGCTGGTTTTAATACGGGACGCTCTAGCTCTCCCATAATTAGTGGTGACTTCTCCGCTACATTGTTGTGCACAATTTGACAGACAACTCTCCTCTATTCTTCTTTACGTTCTTCAATACCTTCTGAGGAAATAATGTGAAAGAAAGGCTTTTCTGAAAAAAATCTTTAACATGAGGGAAGCGTTTCCAATCAGGTCAGAATTTATCATAGTGTCTCAAACTGGGATGAATCTTTTAAAATCGGGACAAGTGTTTTAAATCTGGATGTCCTGTTTACAAACAGGTCACATATTTAATCGAGCCACAACATCTCCACAATAGAGAGGTTTGACTGTATCAATGAAATCCTTATATAAAAAAATCTCAGTATAATTTTCATTTCATTTTGATAACACTTTAAAAAATATTTTTCAATGTTCTTATTAAAACACGAGGCATTTATCATTTTTGAGTCAGTACATCTGCATCACTTATAGTTATAATTTTTAGACACCTCGGTTATCTTGTCGATGACACTAATGGTGGAATGGTGTGCACATTGAGGCCTTCATAGATGCTGAAATTTTACAGGGGGTATTTGTTTTTCTCTTATGATCTTAGAGGTTCTAAGATAAGTGGCACAAATTTAACTGGAGAGACTACAGGTGGGGAAATCAACAAACCATATCAGTAATAGAACCATCTCTTAATGATTTTTCTGATGCATCTTTCATTAGATCAAGCTGTCTGAAAAGATAACAAAAATGATTTCATAAACATTTGTTTTAAAAAATTTGTAATAATAAAGCTTGTTAAAAAATTCTCAATAAAAATATCATGTCAAATTCAACAAGTTATATATTGATGTTTTGCAAGCATACCTTTTTTGAAGCAAAGTATGAAAAGCATTAAATTGGTCTTGAATTTGAGAAAACAGGAGGTTTGTTTGATTCATTTCTTCAGGAAATTGTTCAAAAAGAACCTGAACGAAACAACATTTTTTCAAATAAAATACAGAAAAGCAAATCAATCAATCAATCAATCAATTCTCTTCAAAAGAAATCCACAAGTTCACCAACTTTTTTAATTGGCTTTTAATGCTTATGTGAATTATAATATGAGTTTACCTGGCTTGAATAGTTATACCATTTCAATATTGTCTTAGCTTCTTCAACTTTGTTTTCTAATTCATGCATTGACTCATCTGCCTGAAGGATGCAAAGAATACGTAATTCATACAGTTATAGTTCACCATTAATTCACTTATACCAGGACAAAAATAACATGTCTTGTCATGTCCATGCAAGAAGTCTGGTCATCAGTTGTTTTTCTCTAAATGGCGAGAATTGCCAACTGTCATGCTCATTAAAATGTATGAAAACTAACAAACAGAAGTAGCAATAAGAAAAAGATTAAGGTAAAATACACAAAAACTTAATAAAGATCCTGTCGTGAAGGCTGCACAGTTTCTAAAAAAATACAATATTTTCACTTTGGTCAGCAAAACGTGTGGAATTCTGATTTTAACTGCATCACTTGGATAATGGCCAGTCCTCTTGAAGATCCTTATTTTTCACCTCTGCGTGCGTGTTATTAAGCAACGGTAAAATAAATCATTGAAATTAATTAGTCATAAACTTACCAATTCAGGAATTGGTATAATATCATGTTGTTTATGTTTTTCCAAGATTACACACTGTGGGCAAATGTACTCGTTCAAGTTTTTATCATAAAATTGCAGAGCCCTTCCATGATGAATCTTACAAGACTGATCCTCATATCTGAAACAAAAATTGACCATGGAAAATACACATCATCATCGCCATCCTAATTATCATACTAACAGAACAGGTAGAGATATGAGCTGTTACCAGGAGGATAACTTTACTGAATATACCTGGGACAATCAAGTGGTAGAGGTGTGTGTTTATTCAATGTTTTTGAAGCTTTGTGAACCTACACAAAACAAATGAAAGAAGAATAACACAAATTAGTTAGCAAAATCTCTTTTGAAGTGAGCAACATAAATACATTAGTATACTGTAAAACTCTGACTATAAACCCTGGGCTTATATTGAGTCACAAGGCTTTTTTGATGGGTGAATATAATGGGTAGCTTATATATGGAACATAATAATATATAACCATTATAATAATATATATAATCAGTCAATAACCATTATGGTTATGGAAGACTTACATATAACAATGAATAATGTCAATGTCATCAGCAAATGTAACGTGAGAAAATCGTTAAAAAAGTGGTGGGGGCTTATTATATGTTTCCAACTTTTGGTCTGACTTTTGTAAGGTTTTGATATGCCCATATACATGGAGTTATAGTCAAAGCTTTACGGTATTATTAAGAAAACACAATATTTGAATGAGAACCCATGATGGATTAGGCACTCAATTTAGTGTCACCTGAAGTGCTACCATGGTTGGCATTGAGGGGCAGGAAATTTAGAAATTAAAATCTTGATTTCTTTACACACTTCATAATAGTATACGGTACCGGCATTGATGAAACAGTGATTAAAAAGCAAAGAATGAAATAAGTGATGATCATTGGATGACTTTTTGATGGTTTAGAATCTGTTGGGTTCACTTTTTATAAAACCAGAGAATTGAAAATAAAAATTGTGAGGGAGGGTTCTTCACTTTAGATAAAGAAACCCCCAAATAATGGGGGTCTTAACCTAAAGGTGTTATTGCCTCACCTGAGCAAAACATTCATCACAGAATTTGCATCCTGTACAATTTTTGCACTGACAAGTGGCTAGTCGTCTTGAACACTCATCGCAAATCGGTTCTTCGGAATAGAAAATAATATATAAAAAGACAGTATATTAAATAAAACAATTAATCTGGCTTGGGAAAACCAAAAGAATTTACTTACCTTCAGATGGTTGAGTTATGTCCTCCAAATCACTGAAAACTGGTTTTCGTAAATTATTCTGACGTAAAAAGTTTCCAATGCCATTAAAAGCAGAGACAGAACCACCAGGGCTTCTTCCGCTGTAAAAAGGTACAGAAGGTATGTTATGATCTACATAATTCAGGTTTTAGTAAAAAGGTATCAGCAACCCTTTTAATTTCAAAGAAAGAATGATTGCAAGATATTGCTGCCATATATTATGTGATTGACGGCAATTCGAACTTTTATGATGGCATTTTTTATATAAATCAGGCCACAAAATTTTGGGGTATCGATCGGCCCGTTATCCCATTGTTTCCCTAAGCTTCTATTAGGGTGAACGATTTTCTGTTACCGATATACATAAATACAACATCCATATTTTTTTTTATAAAATAAATTTTTCTTTTTATTCATGAAGTCTCTGTAAAAAAGAGATCTTCATTCACCCTTCAAAACGAAGTTTACGTTAGTCTTGACGCCTTGGCGTCTCGTCTAAACATGTGCATACTTCGTAATGATAGTTATTCCAGACAACTTATGTCTGCGCTGATGGTGCAAGTGTTAATATGGGGAAATATAAAGGTAAAAGGTCTAAGAGTTTCAATCAGGATTAATTTTCCACCTTGGTCAAACTGTAGTGAACATTTTGGACTACAAAAAATTTCAAACCTAATTTAATGTATAGGATCAACACATCCTTTCACTATTTGTGGAGGAAGCATGAACATGCTTGTGGGTTTTTTTTCTTTAGGAGTTTGCACTTTACTTCAGCAAAAGTGTGAGTGGCTGTTGGTAATCATTGTGCCAATCACAAATAGGAATTGGCTATGAAAAGTGCATTTCTTGCTGATCCAGCTTTCAAAGATGTTGATAAAATCCTGCTTGAAATGTATTTGCTGACACGTGACAGTGGCAAAGTCAAACCACTTTATTGCCTTATGTCTCGATGTGATGTTTGTAGTATTTGTCAGATGGGACATGCTTCCAAAATCATAAATACAGGAATATCAAAGCTCTAATTATTAACTACATTCCTATGTCTATGTTGATGGAAAACTACGTGGAAGCCGGAAGTCAGGTAAGTGGAAACCTTAGCCCTTGTTTTTGCTCTTGTTTCAATTCCAATCCATGCTGTTATCACACTTTCTGAGCCTAGGATCCCCACCTCGAACTCAAACCTTTTGCAATTATAAAAGGTCTGAAATTGTACTTCTTGTTATAGTTTGGTATTGCTTCAATGGTTGCAAAGATGAAGGGTTGGTTAGCAACTTGCCGAATGTATAAGATTTTAGCTTTGTTGCAGTTTTACAAAAAACACTATCAGAAATGGCTCACTTGACGTATACGATGCAGAAACAAAATGACTTAGTCACAGACATGTGACAATTTGAAACAATGTTTGAAAAAACGGATGAAATAGTGCAAGAAGATGTTGATTTACCATTTGAAACTTCACAAGCACAGGATGGGAATACACTGGTAATTCACCCCGAGGCAACTAACTTACCTGCGACCCAACACTTTAAAAATGTCAACCAGTTGTCTGATAAGCAAAGAAAACCAGCTGAAATATGTCTCACCATGTATCGTGAAAAATTTCAAGTCAGCGACAAGCATCACGGTAAGCAAACCGTTGCGCGTATTTTGGAAGCCCTGCTTCCGTTCATTATATCTGCCATACAATATTGATTCGTCTCTTTAGATGAACCAGTATACGGGGTAATGAACTTCATTATAGCAACCAGATGAGCGCCCTCTCGGATAGTGATTCCATTATTCAATTAATTGAACCGATATTGATTTTTACGACAAATCGAATTGTAAAAACATGGGCAAATCAATCGAATTTATGTTTACACTCTCTGATTTGTAGTAGAAGATTTAAATTGTTTCAATTAATCAAAATGATGTAAACACCACTTTCATTGTTGTAGGCCATCACACAACAAATACCAACTTAACACCCACCTTTCAATTGCAATCCGCCGGTTATACAACAACAATCCAAGCAAGTAAATGTTGGGAGTGATGTTCTTTATGCCGCTTTCACCATTTGGTTCTAACAAAACAGGTTTCTATGCGGATAAAAGATGCAAAATGTTTCTTAATTATGTGTAATAACTTCACAGTGACCAAAGTCAATTTCATTTCAAGATGTGCATAATAATTAACAACCCACCCCCATCTCTCCTGTCAGAAAGAAAATACCATACAGACCAATATGGTTTATTTTCTCTGAAGAATACACATAACACCTATTATTAGCCATAATCTGTGGTCCCATTTTTATGTTACTACCCTACCCTGGCTTATCCACACAAAAGATACATTTCAAAATTATAGAAGTAATAGAAATTACAAGATCACTGAAAACTCAGTTTTGAGAAAAATAACTACATTGGGCCAGTTGAAGGAAAATTTCACGCACACCAACTTTAGCACAGTCCAAGTAGCGAATTAATGCTTGATTTCTTTGTTCTGCATTCTCCTATTTTCGTTTTATTTTGTATTTCCCCACTCCTTATCTCGAAGCCATAAGGTTGGACAAAGTAGTGCATAACTGCAACATCCTGAAAGTGATTAATCTGTAGTACATTTTGTTAATACTTCTAAGGTTGCTAGGTGATTTATTTTTCCTTGCAGGCGGTGTGTACAAGTGTAAGGAGAATTAACTTAATTAATTTTCCTCTCCTCATATTATTTTTTTCTTAAAGATAACAAACTGTTATAAAGGTTGTGAGAGTCAGCATATTTCCATCATCTCATGCAATGGGGTTTCTCAACCTGAATGTGAATCACTTTTGAAAAAACAATGTTTCATTGACAATGCTTGACAGAAGTACAGTCTCAATAATTTCTCTGAAATCTTTGACAACAATATGGGAGTTGGGCAATATGACTGCAATTACTATGATACAGAAGAAAATGGTCACCTCAATTGCTAAAAATAGTCTCTCTTTCTTTCATATGAATATTGCCCTATTTGGTTCTACATGCTGACGAATGAACTCGAGCATGACTTTGGTATCATTATGTTACTTTTATGGTAATGTGCCTGCAGATTGTAAGTTACCGAACCATGATGTTCAACATATCCCTACTGAAAGGGAATGTTCTCCCATGTGTCTCTTATAACTTGACATGTAGATCTGACTTTGACATTATGTCAAGAGAAGTGGAACAAAGATTCATTGAAATCCCTTGTAAACCATGAAGGATGCATAGTTGGATGCATCTATGGACATCCTAGCAATAGGAGGACAACACAAGTGACTTCAAAAAAAATTATTAGCAACAACAGAAAAATCTGGCCAATGGTGGTGACTGTCAGTCACCTTTGAAGGTTTATTTTGGGTGAAATAATAATTGATTTGATGAAAAAACCTTACCAATGTTAATTATTAAGCTAAAACACTCGATCAAAATAAACAAGCAATATGTGAGTAGATTAGGGTGCAAACTCGTATTGATACAACACACACAGTACAAGACAATAAATAATACATGACGTGCAATTTCCAATCTATTGATGAATCTATGTATCAAAACACTTTATATCAGTGGGAATAATGTGCTTTGGAGATATAGAGGGGATGGTCTGCCCTAAAAGGCTACGAGGCAAAGTGATATATGCATAAACTGAGGGCTCCGATGAGACCTTGTGTATGTATGCATGTGAAGTAGTTACACTCGTAATAAATAGATTAAATCTCCTAATATGTGTAAAATATGCGTATAGAAAAGAAAACAAATGCCATCTTAGTTTTTCTTAATCAAAAATGTAGCTTCTGGTTATTCTCTATGATGTGTAAAAATATGTGTTAAACGTATCTTAGCTAGGGTAAATTGAAGCTCAGATCGCTGCCTTTCATATCAGACCTGAAGAGCTGATAGCCATCAGTTTTCACTTCTGCATATTACAAGGTATGCCTCACTTATTGGGAAAATTATTTGGTTCTGATCATGAAATAGAGTCAGCGATGACATCGTCCTTTGACTAGACAGCCTTGAGCCTTGATACCACTAATATTTACATATGAAAAATACAATAAGCAGTCTTATAACATTGCAGAGATTGCAGAACCATCATTCCCTGCAGGGTTGATCATTTTTTTGTGTCATATTACATTTTGCTGCTTCCATCCCAATGATCAAATTTAGGATCAGCCTAGTCACCATCTGGTGTGAATCGAACCCATTTTCTTCAAAAATCTGTTGACTTTTCCGATGGATAATGCTGCCAGTATTTGTCTAATAAATCATCCAATAGTTACCACTGACTTCTTTGTTTGGAATGCAACATTCTGTTTAATGCCCAGGGCATATAATCAGTCATTTACAGAACCTCATAATCACATACACGTTAGTGTTCCAGCAGACAGCATATGCACAGGCACAGATGAAATTCTTAGGCACATGAAATATCTCCATGCACTACATGTATAATTACTATGATCAAGAATAGGAGCGATTGTAACCATAGAAAAATATTTTATTTAAGAATACATACCTCACAAGAGAAGCAATTTATTTCAGATTTTAGCTTGGCAACTTTTATGAGACAACCTTCACAGAATGTATGGCCACATGGCAACAGCAAAGGAATCTTTGGACCAACTGGACGAAAATCTAAAAATCACAGTATTCAAACGTCCACTCTGGGTACCTTAGGTGGTTGTTGTGTACAGGTGTTTGTTTTATAAAGTGAGCTTTCTACTAAATACCAAACATGGGGGTGGTTGAAAGTGGTCCCTTTAGACAGGTGGTCACTTTATAAAGATGGTCGTTAAAACACCGGTTTTACCGTAATAATTTTTTTCAGTAATAAAAATACTATTTGAAAGTAAAATCATTATGCATGTTATACCTTTTAATTCATAATTATTCTGACAGTGTTCACATGTGGGTGTTCTTTGCATTTTCAAGAATCATGTATGTACATTGATAAAGCTTCTCTATCAAAAAAGTCAATGGTTAATAATAACTCTGCCATGGAAACAAAATTTCAATTGGGAATACCATTTTTACTTTTTGTTTATCAAGATTGTCAGAAAAATAAAAAATATACAGCCCAAAAGAAACTTTATGTGTCCGCATAAGCTTTCACAAAGAGTCTTTTGAAGTTAACAGTCTTTTATTTGACATGCACTTTCATGTTCAATTCAATCATGTGTCTAAACAAACCGAATAGAATACAAAAGATTTTAATAATGGCTTCATAAAACTGTACACGAAAGTCTTATGTGTTTTCATGTAAGGATTCCTTTATGAATGCCTAAAAAGTTTCTTTTGGGATGTACTATCCATAATACCATATGTGGATAAAAGTTTGTGGTTTTCACAAACTAAAATTAACACACACATGGCATGAATGATTCTGCCAAATGGAAAAGGGCCTTTAAGGTAGAATATGAGGTAAGAAATATATTCATTCATTCCTTCACGAAAGCGAGAGTAGTTGTGAATGGAGCTCATTCCACTCCAGTTGATGTCACATCAGGGGTTGTCCCAGGGAAGTGTTCTGGGCCATTAATCTTTCATATCACACACCAGAACAAGGTCATTTGCTGATGACACTAGAGTTATTGGAAGTACTAAAACAGCTAAGCTGCTTGTCCAAGGTTCAAGAAGATTTAAATTCCCTTTACTCTTGGACTGAAGAAAATAACATGTTGCTAAATGATGAGAAATTATGAATGTACCTACTATTTACACCCCACAGGCACAATTATTAACACCTTCATAAGAAATATACATATGTCAAAACATTTAACTATGGGAAATGCTAAGAAAATGAAAACTTTACTCTCTGCAACGAAAACAATAAAGATATGAAATAATTTATGTTAGGAAAGTTTTGGAGAAGAATATTCCTAATATAAACAACAAAATCAAATCTAACGAACATCCGTACGGAAATGATGGTTGCAAATGGAAAATCAACATCTTCTTCAACAACATGTTCAATAATGTCTCTTATCAAGTATTCCGGATGAACCACTGTTGCCTGGCTATGAATATATGAATGAGTAAATGAACGAATAATGCCAATGAATATAGACCCTGACTCTGTGTTGCAAAAATGGTCTTATATTATTTACCTTCAAGTAAAATTCATTCGTATCCATCATGTTTTTTACCTCTCCATTCAAATTTCATAGTTCATGCCCAAACTTCAGAGTAATGAAAGGAGCTTCACTCTGTTAAAGGGCATGTTGTTTAGAATAAACTAAATCATGATCATGTCTGCTGGTATAGAAAACAGCAATAAAGGAGGACGACATCTCACCACGTGATTTCTTTTTCTTGAGTACATCCTCTGGTTTTATCAAACACTTGGAGAATATTATCAAACGTAAACTATATGCATTAACAACTAGGAAGCCAGAAGAAATAAGAACATAAAAAACCCGTCATTTTCATGATTGGGGAACCGTCCTCTCCACAAGATCTGCAGCTTGTCGTGCGCACGTTGTGCATTGGAAGTTTCCATGAAAATTTTGACGCCCTTACAAATTTTCGGGCGCTTTTTGTAATGCTCACCCATTACTCAAAAAAGGCGAGTTTTGATGCCTAAGAACAGAAAAAAGCACACAAAACTCAAGCGCTGAATTTTTTAGCTACCTATATTACTTTTTATAATTTCGAATTTTATAAGTCTATTATTTGAGACTATTTATACAAAATTCTCAGAGTGAAGCTCCAACAACAACTGAATATCTCCATATACTCCAAACCCCCATATCTCAGAAGTTACAAAAAGCTGCTATTCTGCACTCAGTATCCTGCGAAAAATTAAACGACTTACCCCATGGCACGTAAGAAAACAACTTGCCGAATCACTGGTTAAATCAAAACTTGATCATTGCAATACCGTATATGTCCCACTCACACGTAATCAGATGGCTAGGTTACAAAAAGTTCAAAATCGCTACTGCACGACCAAAGATGTTCTTGAATTGAAGTGGCTCCCTATCAAAGAGCGGATTGAAATGAATCTGGTTAATCTTTACTTCAAAGCTTTGTATTATCAACAATACCCAACATACCTCAAGTTGAAATTTGCTGAGCCAAAAAGAAATCTACGGTCATGCAACGACACCGGACCAAAAATCATAAAAAACGGACACATAAACGCGTTTAAATCAAGAGCAGTATCTTTGTTCAATGAAATTCCAAGGACAGTTCGTGAATCGCCTAATGAAATATATTTAATATAAGTATAAAAAAACATTTATTTATTTTAAAAATATGCATAAGCTTTTCGGATAATATCCATCATCAGTGCAGTAGAAAATAAGATATTCTCATTATTCTTATATATACACACATGGCTCATTTATTACCTTTAAATATATTTAAGGAGTAAAACCAAGGAATTTTATTTTTACTGTGCTTTTTCTCGGTTACTTTAATCATTTCAAGCATATATGTTCCGTCTTTTTCTTGTTCTTTTGTCTTTCTACAGTGTTTATCGTTATTGATTTGTTTGTATTATTGATATTATAGCACGAAGAACCATTGTATATAAATGGATGAGGCAAATAAATGTTTATTTATTTATAATTTATAATTTATTTATTATCTATTATTTGTATTTTATTTCGACGTTAAATAAATCAAAATAAATAAATAATTACTCATGTTTACCCAACCTCAATGGAAAGCGTTTTCTCAAAACGTCATATCCATTTTCTGGAAATACAATTTTGATCAGTCGAACATTTATTATTGCAGGGGACAACTAGCAAAATATTTGTTTGTTTGTTTGTTTTTGTTTTCGGGCAATTTGGACCACTTCCCAGATTGTATATACGGCAGGAATTTCAATTTCAACGGGGGTTCTCTTCGCTGCCGTCTATCGAAAAGGCAAGAAGCCTTTGGGAACGAGGTTGATTGTGTACAAACAATTTAAGAAATTCACTTTTCTCCAACCCACGAAAACAGAAACCAAAAAGCAGAATTTCAGTTTAAACGCCTATAATATTTTGTCCAATTTACCTTGGGTTTTTTTCATTTTCGAGCACTTATATAGTACTACTTTACGTTCGTTAATTCGGTGATTTTTTAAAAAGTTTCAAGTTATTTAACATTATTTCGTGGTTTTTCATGCATTTTATAAAAGATTTCCGGAAAAAAAAACTTTTATGGAGATGCAATAAGAAAGCTCTGCGTGAAGCCAGAATCCTTAATCTGGCCAGAATGTGCGTTTAGAAAGCAAAATAACTACAACCATATACAAGATATGTATTAAAAAAAAAATGTTTTGTAGATTTTAAGTAGCAAACATTATCTAATGCGGCCATGCAACTTGTAACATAACAAAGTTTTCCAGGAACCCGTCTGTTGAGTTGATTGATTCCTCAAGTAAAGTTATTTAAAATCTGCAACAACCACTTTTTCTCTGCCTTGGTCAGCCCTGACTCTGGAAGGCATACCATACATATTGACACTGTCTTTAAAAAGAACTTAAGATAGTTTCAGACTTAATATTATCAGAGCATTTTAATAAAACAGGAAGGAGACTGTAAACATCAACAGCTCCAACAACGATAAAGAACCATCTAATAAACTTGTGCTAGTTTGGTCCTTGTACTTAATATATTCGCCTATGCAACCTTCCTGTTTTACGGGATTCTACTCGTAGTTCATCAACTCTGTGAAAACTGTCTCTCATTCTTGCTCGTGAAACAGAAATTTCATCTGCTCATAGCAACTCAAGAATCATCAACTCGTCATTATGCTCATCAAGATTTCGCAACTTTTCCAACTTCAACGTCAAGTTGAAATCACGCTTCTGCAACAATATTCATTCATTTTACGGTAAATTGTACGTTCAAACACAGATAGAATAATTGCAATTGATGATATAAGGAAGTATCCTCCAAAAAGGTTTCTGATGTTTCTTCTAGCAAAACCAACTTTTGTGCACCACTCCACTTCCCACCCCACCCCTTGTTCAAACAGACTTTGCTGTTTGGAAATCTCCATGAGTGTCACACTTATGATGCAGACGGATTATCACAGCACGATTAGTAATTCAAAGATTGTTGAGCAAAAACATGTCATTTCAGGCGAAATATTCTCTTTTTTGAACGTTTCAACGTTTTTGAATGGTGCAGTACCAAAAATCATTTTGAGGCGAGAGATGCGATAATAATTATGGTTGATGGTAAAAAAAAGGAAACAAACACGACAATCACGTTATTCATGTGGGGCTACCTTTAAGATCTGTAACAATTTTTCTTCTAGCATTTTGCTGATATAACTTTTCTGTTATTCAATAACAATCATAATTTTCTCTAAACTTTTTTGGGAAAATTTCCTACGCCAGAAAATGAATTTGTAAAAATCAATTCTTAGGCCGGCTGATAGGGTTTAGTATGCGTGGTAGAAAAGTTTTACCGCTATTGTCATGTGAAAACATTAAGCAATTTTAAGCACTCAAAGTTCGTATTTCCAAACAAAACAACCATGGGGGAACGAGGACCGTCTATGTACATCGCAACATTTTATCTACATCATAACACTTAATCTATATCGAAATCATTTATTTATATCGTAACAATTAACATAAAGTGATGATAAATTCGCACTGCGAGAAATTACAAGTAAAAGAAAGATATCCTCCATGCAAAGAAAGAAAATCTACCAATTATTGTATTTTTTCTAGCAAGAAAATAGTTTTTGCTACCGTTGACATCTTTATCTATTAAGCAGCTTCATCTCATTGCGTTGAAATCTCTGATAGCGCTTTTGTTTCGACTATGCACCATTGAAACTTTTGGCAGCTATGGTGTTCCATTGATTTTGGTTTACATGGACGAGCTTATACGAATGTTTATGTTTTACAATCAAAGAAGTCAGAAGAAATGTGAATTGTTTATCAATCTGCGACTTTCATTAATATACTTCATTACTACTACATAATGTTATTAAGATGTCTGATGGACGTTTACAGCATATTTTGACGAGTTATGAGGTATTTACTTGATACAAGTTTTGCGAAAAAAAATTGCAACAAAGAAAGATGTCGGAAAAATGTTGAAAAATGTAGAGGAAGAATATCTTTTCCCTCAATTCTTATAGTTTCATAGTTGAGTCTGTAGAAGTACCTAAGGAATCAGAGTTTTAAATTGGCTACAAAGTCAACGGAGTATATTGATAAACATTTCTAGTCGGTTGTTAAAATCTCAGAAGCGAATAAAAGCATGTTTTGTGTTATATGTGCTTGATATGTGTTTATATGTGTTACAAAACTGCCAATAAACTGAGGCGTGTTTTATTTGAATAGATCGATAAAAGTTGTATGTCCTTCTCTTATTATACGTCCATGGTTAGGCACACTCCAAATCAATGAATTAAACAATTAATCCTTAAATAAAGCATACACATCGACACAGTGTGTACCGCTATTATCATCTTCGGACTGATCAAAAAGGTCTTCTCGATACCAAATATTCATAACACCTCCTATAACAACGTATCTTGGGCTTTCGTGATCATATATAACGATTTCTGGGGAACCCTCATTGTATCCAGAAAGATAATAACCTTCTCTAAAATGCGAAGTTGGAAGGAAAATTTCCCTGTTGGAATTCGTAATGAATACTCCAACATATTCATCGGCAGTTGTACAATCCCAAAAACTCCTTTTTGATGTATCTGTTGTACACAATACCCAGCCGCTTTTATGCACGAGTTTTATTCCCGCCAAATAACCATTCTCTTGAAGTGTCCAAGAAGCATCACGTGTACCATAACAAATGTCATTTGCTTGCATCATCCAATTTTCTAGAAAAAAGGATGTTGAATGGAAAATATTGTTAAAATTGGAAAATATAAAAATAAAGTTTCATTTGCAAGAAAGGATGTCAACTTATTAAAGAAATTCAGAAGATTTCGCGAATTAACCGGTATGAAACGAAAGATGGTTAACGTTCAACATCTTTAACTAATTTGAACCATTAATAAATTACAATTGTTCCTCATTAAGGTTTTTCCCAGGAATTTAATTTCGGGAATCGGATGTCCACTCGGGAAATTCAGAAAAATTTCTTCCCCCGATAATTTCTGACATTAAAGTTGTGAAAAGAATGGTAATTATACAAAATATATAAGCCACAATTTCCAAGCAGTTCCAGTGCAATACGAACTAGAGACCGGGTGGGCATAGGGCTTCCTCCAAGTGCTCTTATTGTAACCAAAACTGTAATAATAAGAAAATGCTTCCTCTTAATATTCTTGTCTTGTGTTGAAGGTACGTTGCACAATCCTTTAATTAAATTTGGCCCGAATCACCTTTTCTTGGCCAAAATACGAAAAACGATTCACATATTTAAAACCAGAGCATGTTTCCCCAAAAGAGGTGCCAAACATTTCCTGTACCTTTCTAAAGCTTGCGCAAGCCGCTTTGGTTCGGATTCTTTCATATTTCGAGGACCTTTACTATGGAACACAATACCTGAAGACTTGAAGAGAATCTTTACAGGCACTTAAAGGCGTCCTTCGCACATACTCTCTGCAGACATTCTGCACCTATTTATTAGTGGCATCATGAACATTTTTTATTTTTTTATTTATTTATTTTTTTTATTTATGTGGTGTCAACTTTTAAAAAAGAATAATGAAGGACTTTCCAAATTTGGTTTAACTTATGCCAAATTCTTCACTTCTGCGATTTGCTCTCACGGCAATGAATGAATGAAAGTTTTAATTTGCGAAGCAGAAATAAGATCAAAGTTTGTTAAAACAAAATTATACAGAAAGAAAATTTAGGACTTCAATCGTGTCATTCTTGTTGGTGCGACTGAAATTTCAAATACTTTTATGCAAGACTCTGTCTAGACTGAAAATTCTTAATATCTGTGACAAGAACCTCCCAGATGCATTTTGCAAAATCTAGCTTCCCAAAGATAAATCACGTTCATAACACTGGATCAAAAACTAAATCATTGCCAAGAACTTTAACACTAATGTTAAACTCTGGTCAACGCATAGTATAATTATAATACAGAGTGGAACACTGATAGCTATTATTCAACTTTTTCATTGTATAATAGATATTGCAAGCAATTTTTTAATAGTTAGATTTAATATGGTCTCTCCCCTTTAGGAAAAAGCTCAAGTTTAGCTCTCCGTGCATTCGCCATTGAAATTGGTGTTACACTATAAAACGAAAATGAAATTTAAGTTCTCTCGCATTACCGTCTTTGTTGTCGTGGTAGCTCCTTAAACAGTTGAAAATCCCTCGGGTTTAGAATAACTAGGTATCATTCCGAAGAGTAATTTCTCATATAATAAACTAATCAACATTAATGATAAACTATCAGACTTACCATACTCACAAAATTCTCCTATAATTTCTCTCGGGCATTCACATTTGAAAATATTATTTTGATAATCAGGAATGCACGATCCAAAGTTACAAACTGTTCTATTTCTAGAACAACCACTCTAAAGAAGAGAAAAGTAGAGAAAATGTCAACACTGTTCTCTTTGACAGGCAACAGAACAGAAGCAGAAGTTAGCAATCTGTGAAACTGAAACTATAATTTAGTCCATTTGGTCCAAGAATTTACAAAACTTTCAAATTTACAATCACACATAAAAGTTTTGATTTCTGAATGAAAAACTAATGACGAACCACTTTTTCGTAGTGTTGAGAGGAACTACTGACGGCACAGTTTCCTTGATAGCCAATACTCCTGTTAGTAAGCATGCACATTAAATTGTGACCAGATTCCCTTAAAGAAAATCCAACACAGCTTTGTAGGGAATTTTGGCATTTATCTGCACAATAATATAGTGATGGTACAGTAAACGCCTCATAATGCTTGCATAATGTTAATGTAAATCGTTTCAGTTTTATAGCTTGTACAGTTACTTGTCCTTGAGTGGTGTTAAATACACTTGTTTGGATCGAATGGCTTGTTGCCAGTCAAACAAAAACCAACAAAAACATGCAGTTGGAAATCAAATTTGTCGTTGTTTTGGCCATATTTCAGCAAAACACCAAAAGAATAAAATTTTACACTTTTACAAATTGAAATTATAGTGTTTCCCGACTAGAGGGCTTTACAAAATGAAAAATATGCTCTATTTTCCGATGAATTGTTGATCATTTTATATATTTCAGTGTCCAGTTTGAATTGAATTTGTCCATGATCATTTAAGATGGATTCGTTTCTTTTCAATAACTGTCAGGTAATATTTTACTTAGGGAGAAAGTGATCGGACCCCCGGGTAATTACATTACTAACTAATGTTAGATATTCGTAACGTAGCAATGGTACCGTGTCAATGGTGCTTGCACCACTTTGTACATTGATAAATTAATTTTTAAATAACTTACCAAAACAAATTATTTATAAGTATTGTCTACTGCGCACTTATATTGATCACATGACATATTACAAAAGCCGATGGACAACTATTGCGAAAAACAAACTGTAGCTGCGCTGGGGCGAAACGATGTACACATTTGTTTAAATCATGGTTAAAAAACGTTTTTTTCCCCGTCTCGTCAGTTGTTCATGAGCAATTAAAAAAATTCAATCTAAATAGCTGATTAAAACTAAAAGTTTTATTATGTTTTGAACCAAACCAAAAGCATTAGAGCATTGGGAAAACTGGAAAACATTTGATATAAAATTTTACGTTTCGCCGCTTGTTTGCAATACATTTTTGTAAAACAAGTGGCGAAACAATAAAATACGAAAAAACATCGAAATGCAGGTAAATCACCAAGTAGAACTAGTCCCCTTTGTTTTCAGCCATTAGCTTATCAAAAAGTGAATTTAGGTAAATGTCAATTAATTTCTGAAGTAGACATACATGGATGACGGTAAATACAACCAACAATTATGATTTTAGATTTAAAACAAAGTTCAATGAATACAGACTCGAGTTCTGTATGCTGGCTGAAAGTTCAGTTCTCATTTTACAATCAAGAGAATTTGAAAATATACAATAAATGACCACCAGAATTTGATTCAGATGGAGTATATTCACAGGTATATTAGCAAACTCTAAGTACTCACGTCTGTTATATTGTTCCTGTGGAGACAAACGGCGTTAAAGATTAGTTATTCGCTTCAATATGAATTCAGAGGTTTTATGTGCCGTGGGAAAAAATGACGGACATGGAGAGTATGACAAAACTTGTACTTCATTCCGAAAGTGCTTCAATTTCCATGAAAATTTGCATGTAGATTGTAATTTGTTTTTCATGTTTGACCAAAAAGGGCAATTTGGGCACAATTTGGACCAAATTTCGAAAGTGCTTCAATTTTCATATTTTGGCCAAATTAGGACGATTCGGGAAAAATTTAGTTATAGGGTTGTTCAATATACCTAGTAAACTAAGAGCAGAATAATAGGAGGAAGCTTTTCCTTATAATTTACAGTTTGACTTCAATAAGCTCACTTGCAGAAAGCCTTATGACCGTCCGTGTTCTAGTTTTCATACTGTCCAAACCTAGCTATACGTGATTTATTTTCAAATATGTTTTTTTATATATTTCAACATCGTTTCAATGGTTGTAAAGTTAAATTTAAAGAAGCTTTGAGAAAATACTAGAATAATATTTTCATCTATTACTTAAGTGTGTACATTTGTTTTGGAGGAGTGGTTGTGCGTCTTTCAATTCAATCTTCTGAATTGTTTAGAAAGTAATTGTAAGTTACAGTAGACATTAGAGTCAGATTTAGTGCTAAACGCTAAATGCATTTAAATGCAAAATATGAAATAATCCGTTTCCCTCCTTATTAGTATCTTTTTAGGGTGTTTTAGTTTTTTTTTCGAATAACTAATATTGATTGATGCAATGACATACTAAGTTAATTGTAGGCTTGGATAATGTACTAAGAACAGTAAGAGCAGAATATTAAGTAGAAAGCTTTTCCTTATTCTATTGCAGTTTGGTTACAATACGCCCATTTGCAGAAAGTCCGCCCGTGCTCTGGTTTGTTTTCTTTGTTGTTTTCTTTGTTGGGATAATCCACTTTAGTCTGGACTGTTGCTTAGCAGTTGCTCTGTTTTATGATGATTTCAATCTCGTGTTGCTTATAAAAAATGCATGGGGAGAGAGCATGGACAGAAAGCAAAGCGGAGAGTGGGTGATGAATTTATGGAGCAAATATCTACTTATCGCAATAAATTGTCAAACGTATTGGAGATGATTACACTTCAAAAAATCATTTGCCCATGATGATATGTCCACGGGTGTTTTGTGACACCGAATTATTTTTCCTGGAATGCTTCTGAAATGTTCTATTTATTCAATGCTCTACTCTCTTGTGTCCTTTGATATTTTAGATGTGCTTTTCCATTTGGAAAACATTTTGATTTTGTGAAATAGCAGAACAGAACTTTTACAGATCTGCTTGGTTTTAATGGGTTAAAATTTCAAGGAAAAATCCAATTATTTAGCTGCTAGCAATTTGTTTGCTTTATTTTTGTAATGAAATATGGTTTCCTGAATAAATCTTTTCTAGGGAAAAGGAAGGGGGATTTACAAGGAAATTCCTCCACCGGGTCAATTTGAGCCCTTAAAGTTGCTATGCAAGTGAATTTTTGATCCAATTTGAGGCCTTGATCCACATCAAAGAGTCATGGGTATTATCTTTTCTTATTTGCAGTTAATTAGGTATATAAATCTTGCTTATATGTACAGATATTATCAAACATGTATGAATTAGAAACGTTACCCAGAGAACGACAGTTCACACCTTTTAGCTTTTATTCGATATTATCATTAAAATATATTCATTGTTGTACCTTAAGCCAAACATTTTTGTGCAAGATAGTTTTGCCATACTTTTTAATCAATAAAATCTCGATCCAGTGTTATTTTACAGTTAATGGCATTTTTATGATTTGGCCCGAGTGCGGAAGTTTGATGAAAATCAAACAAACGTTACAATTCGAGAAAATTACTCTGATTATTTTAGATCATAAAGTTACGAGAAAATGATGACAACTTATTTCATACGTCACAGTCAGATGTCGAAAATTAATAACAATCTTTGCAAGCTTCTTGAAGGTACGATAAAAGAACCATCAAAAAAAATTCTTGATAATTTCTTCCTAACTTTTATTTTCACCAACGTTAAAGTTAATATGCCGTATCTCCTCTTATGAGTGCCCGATGTTACGTGGATTTAGGACTTCAGGGAATTAAGATTCCAGAGTCCAAGATCCTTAGGGCTTTCATAGGCGTATGCAGGGTCATTCAAAAATAGTGGAGGAGCCCAACGTTATGATATTCTTTTCAGTTTTAAGTGTCGATTAGGTTACTTGCACGTTTTCCTTTTCTACTTTATATGATTAAACTCTCCTCCAAATTTTGACTGAGCTCTAGGTACGCCCCTGGGTTTTTAATACACGAGTGAATCAGGTATGAGTTCGTGAATGGGTGTCCGACCAAATTTCCAACCTAGTTTCATTATGAACTCATTTTTCACTGGTGATTTTTATTATAATTTTGTTTTCTTTCGTTTTAAAAAATACTTTTTTTCTCGATGGATAGTTAAATCAAACGTTATCAAAACGTAACATAAGAAGACGCTTCCCCCGGCATTGAACATAAGAAGACGCTTCCCCCGGCATTGAACTGTGATTGCAAATCTATTACTCTTTTCAAAATTTCTGCCAAATTTAAGGACGGGCTTCGCGTTCATATCTTGTTAGCCTTTATTACGCCGACTCTATGTCAACCCTGGCCCAAGCGTTATTTTAGAGAATTCTACAGGTTATATTATCAGACGGCTTTTTGTGACGTCAAGTCATAAAAATTAACAGCCTACGAAAAAGGCCTACAATAATCGAATTAAACGAGGCTTTCAGTTGCCACCATAGCGTCAGTTGCTTTGGACGCTCCAAATCAAGGTAGACGTTTCCATGGTTGCTGCATATGTAATAATGAGACGTGTGTATTTAGCATACATGGTTAAATGAAACACTTAAGCTACCCACACGAACAATTTCGTGATAGAAGCTTCCGATGTGATAATTAGTTTCTTTTAACACAAAGTATTTTCCACATTTTTAGCCTACATAGTCACAAAATTATTTACTTATGACTTGATTGTGACACAATTACTTTTCTTTGTAAGCGTGTATATACCTTATTTTAGATTGTATTTCATACACTTATTCAAGGGTTGGGGTTGTCTTAATTGATGCAGGCTTTAAATGCTCTAGGACTTCTTACCCAGGACCCTCGTTGATATCAGAACTGCAGACGCTATCCTGCATAGACATTACTAGAGAAATAAAATAGAAATTTACGGAATGCAAATGTTACAGGTTCCTGTATATAATTTTTTGACATAATTGACAAATTACGTCAAACTGAGTAGGAGAAAAATGTATTTTGATAGATTTGTCTTTAAATACAGAAACTTTCGAGAATCAAGGTTGGAAATTTAAATTTTTCTCCCTCTTCCTCCCATTTCAAAAATCATGGTCACTTAGACATCAAATATAATTGTTACTGATGATTGATTTGTGACAAATAAAATCAATTTATCAAATCAACGTCTGCTTAATGATTTTCGACTTTTTGTATCACAAAAAAACTTTCGCAAAATCAAACCTTTCCCGAATTTCAGTTTAAACGCCGATATTTTGTCAAACTATCTTACCCCGCCTCGTTTTGATGGCTTCTATTGTTTTTACGTTAATTACTTAATTGTATATTTTGATAACTGCAAAGTGCTGTGGGACAATTTGTTATTATCGCAATTATCGCATCAAAACGAGGCAGGGGTATGATAGTTGGGCGAAACATTTAAAACGTTTAAAACGTTGGACGTTTAAAACAATTCGGGAAAGGCGTATTCAACATTTTCCGTGTTTTCACTTTTGTTTGAATAAGCTGAAGTTGGTGGAAGTACCACCGAAACGTTCTTAAATCATATGTTTGCGAAAAGAGATTAAAACCGCGAAATTTTGCAAGAGAAACAAATTCTCTTCTCTTATAACAAGTTACTACCATATAAATACGATTTCTATGGTAATATTTCTATGTTACTACCAAACATCGACAATTATAAAATAGCAACTCAGTTCAATAGATTGCGTTCTAAAAAAACTGTTACCGTGTATTGTTCAATTTAGTGCCAGTGAATTCTTATTGCGCTGATTGTAAACTGAATGATTGAAGAATCATTTGTAGTATTCTTGTCACATTGCCAAGCCAAGTCAGTTCGGACTGTTTGAACTTGTCCTGAAAAAGTGGCGCGAAGTATTGCTATCAGCTAGTTTAATTGGCATCTTTGTGATTAAAAAATGCTGTGCAAGAGGACTCAGCAAGCAAGCGGCAGCAGATTTCTGTTTCAGATAACGAATTTTTTTATTCAATAACAGCTTGTTCATAAGACACTTTTGAAGTGAAAGCTTTAGATTTGTTGCTCAAAAGAAGAACAAGAAATTTCCATTAGTTGGACCTTCTAACAGTTCTTTAAGGGCTCTACTTTGATCTATCCGATGCACCAAATGGTACTTAAACACCAGTCTTTATTGACTTGACCTCAAATTTGGATCCAGTTTTCATATCAAAACATATAACAAGTGTCTCTCACTTGAGAATACTTTTTCAAAGCGTACGTTGCATACACTTTTAATTTCATAGTTCAACTAAATTTCCAGTGAAAAACTAAATACGTTTTATTTGGAATTTCCCCCAAAAGGTTCGAATCTATAATGATAAAATGCCTTTCTCCAATTTATGTGAAATGGCTGTGGATGGATATTGTTCCTTATTGCATATCTAAGTAATGTAATTTGTTATTTTCCATAGATGGTTTTAAGAACTTCAACCAATCACGCAAAACCAATTGTGACAAATTATGATATCGTAACAACCTTATTCTTTTTCTTCCAACGGTCAATATTAATATACAACATCTGGTTTAGCAAACATTATTGTTTTTATGCTTTAATATTCTCCTTTTGATACTCAAGTCATATAACAGACAAACACTTTTTTTTAAGTAAGACCAATTTTATATGAACGACAAAGCAGGAAATTGTCGAAATTGAAAATTCCCTGCCACTTTTAATGATCAGATGGACTGTTGCAACTAAGTACGAACAGTTTAGTCTCAAAGTCATTGAATGTTTTTCATTTCTTTTGTCTCCATTTTCATGTTATGTGATCCACGTCGCCACGTTTCGGTATTCTCTGCCGCTATTCTTGTGAGTTACCCTATGCCTATAAATTACATCTTTTACGAATGGCATTTTGAAAATGTTGTTAATGCCAATACATGACATTGATGGAAATCACACACACAATGAAGATTTGTTCAAAATATTCATTTTTCATGAAATTGACATGTTATTATCACATTAAAACGTTTCCATGCTAATTCCCTAATCGACATCAATCACACTACTCTAATTTTTGAAGATTTTTCAGATTTAATAACGTTATCTAAATCACCAACGCGATTGTGAAACGATGCTGATACGGGGCAATAACTGTAAAAACCTGTGAACAAATAGCAAAATCTTTTGAAAGTTATAAAACAACTATCAAGCCGAATCTTTTTTATTCAAACGTTATGAAATTACACTTGAGATAAGCAGCACTAAATGACTCCAATACGTGGGTTGATAGAAAAAGTATTTTCATGATCCATTTGGTCAGAATACACAATTGTATTCAGAATAACTTTAATTGATATAAGCTCGATATGAAATAGACACTTAAAACTTGTTGCTGGTTGTTTTTAATGTAGCAATATTTAGAAGTTTGTTTTTCTATTCCGTTTCAGGAAAATTTTCAATTAAAATACTGACGCATCTGGCCAGTTTATTAGAACATGTCTGCAAATTCCAGCAAAACCAAGTTTCTGAATATTGCTACGTAACAAAACAGCAAAAAGTGTCTATTGATATCGAACTTTAAAAGTCAAAGTTATTCTTAATACTTCGATGTATTGCTTTAACTTTTTTGATACTTTGGAGAGTTTCCAAAAACGATTTCTCAGAGACGAAATATAAAAAGGACTCGAATTTAAGGGGAAATTATCAATCATTGGATGTAATTCTTTCTTATAGGATAATATATTCAAACACCAGATATTAAGAAGCAATTTGTAACTTCTATATTTTCCGAATGTGTTTAGACACCGTTTTATGGTCTATGGTCCACAAGTAAGGTATAGCTGAAATCCCCAAAAGGGCTAAATACAGTATAATCCTGATAACTCACAACTTCGGATACTTGAACTTTCAGTAACTAGAACTATTTTATCATTCCCCTTAAACATAAAAGACTCTCGATAAGTCGATAACTCAAACATGCGGTAATTCGAACAAATGTTCATCAGCCCGATGGAGGTTCCATTTGTCGGGAGTTTACTTGCGGTATCTTTAATTGTTTGGAGTTAACCATTTAAGACGCACAGAAATATTTTATTACCTCTCTAAACACTTAATTGGTTATTTTACGATTTCTTGAACGATTTCTCTCTTTCTCCGGAATTTCCGGAAAATCTTTTCGACACTTCCTCCGGTTGATCATTAAAAATAATCTATTGAAATCGATGTAATTTCCAAACCCAAACGGATCAGTAGAAGAATCGTATTTCAATAGACCTTTTTCATAAATAACGTTGGAGCAGCCATTATCTCGTTATCAGTAAGTTCGTTTTCGTGCGTTGCAAAAAAAGATGCAATACCTGAAGGAATTCTTTTTAGGAGTTCTTGTGTCGTTCCTCTCATTCAGTTATCTCTTTAATAAATCCAATTACCACAATGCAATGCTCTTATTACTCTCTTTGGGGTTTGTTTAAACACGTCCTTTAATCTCAGTTAGAATATCAGTTTTGTACATGAAAACTTTTCATTATTTCATTGAGACATTTATATTGATTTTATTGCATTGTGGTAGTTGTATTATATATAAGGTAAACAGGGGAACAGCCAATTGTGTAATTACAAGTAACATTGACTACAGAGGCCTTGGCTACTGTATTGTTTTTTTATGAAAAAGATTATCAATGGCAGGCCGAATATGTTAAGGTTCCCTCAGTGTTAAGTTTTTCCACCACGCCATTTATCTCACTAACTACGAGATACTGAGCTGTTTTATATTACTCATCTGCCTGTTCTAACCATTATTAGCTATAGATCGCAACACAAATCCAATATTACTTTTGTTGTGAATTAAAAAACATCATTACTGTGGATATATTCTGTTCTGACATTTATTCTTTGGCCTCCAAAATTTCCATTGGACTATTGACCAGCTGCATAAAGATCGAGGATTGATACGCTTACGAAGGTGAAATACATACTAACCTTCGTATCCTCTTGTGAGAATTACATTTTTCTTGTAGGATACCATCACAATGGAGATCAGCAGTGTTCTTACCAAGCTGGTAAAATTCCCGAAAAGAAATGGAAATATGTTGCGTGATTTTAATTCCTGGATTTGTGATTCCAATATTGAAGCCGCTTTATTGAAATTTTGGTGAAAATATCTCAAAGAATCTAGAGTCATTATTGTTTTTATCCATTATGCGGAATATATCAAGGTTTCATAATAAATATACACTCTTCTATAAATAAGGTGGTATATACAATAGGAATAATATAAGTTTTCAAATCGTCACTAAATTCAGAAGCTTTTCAATTAAGCTTTGTCAGAACGCAACTATGTATGCTTCCAATTAACACACACGCGTGTCTTCTTCTATTGATCCATTTATTCATCTTTTTATCGTCCTCGCATATGTATTCAATTTCTGTCAAAACCTGTCTACACCAGGAGCATACCAACACCAGTGCGTTATTAGCGGGAGAGTTGCGATATTCGGAACACAATTGAACGTTCCATTGCATGCTGGATATCCACAATGATCTTCATCATTTGGATCGCAGGCTGCTTGAAAATTATTTTCATCACATGTAGAAGCCGTTGTTGTCGGTTCAGTAGTGGTTGTCGGTTCAGCAGTAGTTGTTGTAGTTGCAGGCATCTATGACAAAATATAATAAGACGAATTACTTAACAACTTTTTTAGAGTTTACGTAAAAACTGAGTTAATACTCTGCAATGGAAGGAGAATAGCATGTGAGAATTTATAAGCTGTTTTATTTACATTGACACAAGAGGAAGATAGCCTCATAATCAAATTCGTATTTGATGTATACTTTTTCCTTACGCCTAATGATCGGTTGCATCAAATACAACTTAAGAAGATTAAGTATTCAGAGGAAAACCTCACCCCAACGCTCAGCATGGCTTCAAAAGCAACTTTAAACCTTTTGCAATAAAATCTTATTTTTTTAATTTTTAATTTTATAGGGTTGCAGCGAGTCCCATATCCTTCCAACTCGCATATATCCAGAATAAGGCCTTTTCATAAATTACGTCACATCTGTACAGCCCTTGCCTCATTTCAAATCGTGACAAAATAAATAATATTGATTATAAAATTTTGTTAGTAACATACCGTCATTAGCAGTTGCGATGAAAACAGGAGAAACGTAACGATACCTAAAATGATTAATGGAAACAGTTGAAACGACGTCAAATAGAAAAACAATATCACGTGAGTCAGATTTAACACGTAGCTATAAAATACGACAACAGCGCGGTGATAGTATTTTGTTTTCGAAATACTGATATTTTTTTAATTTCCTCCAATTCAAATATTTTGATTTGTGGAAAAAGTTGATGAAATATTGGGCTGAAGATAGAATGATATATATCATTGTCAGATAATGTTTGTTTTGCCTCTTGATTTTTTATGTTTAACATTTGACCTTTGTCTATGTAAATGAGATGCTGTAATGCCAATTTTGAACTTGTGTCGGTAATTATCAATTGAAAGCGTCTTTTTTTATTTTTGATGAAAAATACATTGGAAAGCAAATCAAATTAATTTCAAAATCATTGAAAACTGCAGAGTTTAAAATTTTGTTGTTGAAGCTGTTGTTGTTGTTTTTGTTTTTGTTTTTGTTGTTATTATTGATGTTTTTTCTTTATAATATCCATGCGTACGTTTTTAATAGATGCGATTCCCGTATCCATTAAAAACGTACGTGTCTTTAAATTTGACGGTAGTGTACTGAGAAAGTAATTATGGTTTATTTTGGTTTCTCAAACTTTATAACACGCTCACAGAATAGATATAATAAAAATCCAAATATGATACTTACTGTAAAAATGGAAGGATTTGATGCAAGCCATAATTTCTTTTACTGTTACTTCAATAATTAAAATGAACAACTAATGCTTATAATTAGGATTTGTTGACTATATGAGTGATTTTTTATATCTGAATGATACTAAACCGTATGTAATTAATATTTTAATGAGCTTCCGGAAAGAAGAATTGTTTGAAATCTAATTACTTCGAGCAAATAGATATTGTTATGGTGCTACATTGTATAAGAATAAAAACTAGGGGAAAAAATTGGAAGGCGAATCGCTACAGAGGCGTTTTTGTCGGCATAAAAAGGAACTGGCATAGAAAATTGTCATGTTCATTCTCTGTAAAATCGCCTTAAAGAGTGGGAAATATTTTTAGCTGCTTCATTGTTGTTGTTATTATTATTATTTTTTCTAAAAGAAACAGGGATGCTGTTCGTAAATCAACTTGGCGGAAACCAGTTGAGCTTTGTTCTAAAAGCAGTTGTTTGATGCTTACTCTAATTACAATTTGCTCAATTTTGACAAAAGGTAAATATTCAGCTAATGTATTTCTATCTATCGGTGAGCAATATAACTGGGAAATGTAAAAAAGGATTTACTGTGTTATAAAATGATCATTTACTATAATCTCAGAATCATTAAGATACAGAGATTGATGCGATAGTAAAATTGGCGGCCACGCCACACGCAATGTCTTCTCAGCACATTTTGTTTTTCCTCTGCTCGTTTTAATTTCTGATTATTTCGGCATAATTACTCTTCTGCTGTAATTACTGATGCATATAGATAAATTTCTTATTGTGGGCGCTTCGAAATATTTTCACACGTTCACATTTAGCTTTTTTTTGAAGGTTCACACGCAGATACCATCGGAATATTGCTCATGAATTGCGCACGTCACTCGAATTAATAATCAATTGATTTTTGTTTAACATAGAAACTTCGTTATCACTGTATAAACTAGTTGATACCAACATATAGAAGACTTCCACTTCCCACGGAAACACAACCGTTTTTCCTCAACATTTCTAAAAATAAATCAAGTTTTCCTATTTCTTTCTCTTGTTTTGTTTTAACAAAAACTCAAAAGCAATATTTCTCGCGAATGAGTGTTCACAGTGTAACTAGGGAATATATATAGTTTTCATGACAACAGCGCTTAATTACCAAGTACACCCAAATAATATGACGTGTTATATTGATCACGTGATTAAATAATATAAAATATTATTCAATATGGACAAAAATTACCTCGGTAAGCGTGAAAACTTTTCAATGCTCTACTTGGCGAGATCTCGCCCCTCTTGAGAAATGCTATTAAAAATTACATTGCGTTCATATGAGAAAAAAAATTTCCCGGGAAGTGGGATCTCGCCTATTGATCTCGCTAGGCAGGAGAATATTTTCCTCGTACGAACACAGTTTCCTCGTTAAGCGGATAAGTTTTCCGGTGTCATCGTAAATTCTGACTCACCCTAAAAAATGATTCCCCAGTCTAATAAACTAGTGTAAAGTAACTCCCCAGTCAATATTAACTGGTGAATATTGACTCCCCAGTTATTTTAACCTAGCAAACTAGCGTTATAATTTCCTAGGAAAAACTAACTCCCCCAGTGGATTTTGACTCCCCTTTCGGATCAAAAAAGAAAAAATATAATGTTATACGAATCAGTCATACTTTTTGAATGTTTGAAGAATGAAAAAAAGTGAACAAAGCTATGAAAAAATTATAAACACGCTAAACATGTCGAAGGGCAATTATTTGGCTGTAAAAGTTTCGGTTCTTTAAAAAATTTTCAACACTCCAAATATGGCATATGGCATGCTTGGGTTTCGCAGTAAATAAAAGAATTCAAAAGAATATTTTCTATGGTTTTAAATGTTTGAAAACTTGGTGCGCCATTTTTCATTGCTAATATTCTACCCAACATCTTTAACAAGAGATGTTGTCTTTCTCTCAATTCAACACAACAATCGAATGTTTCGAATAAAACTGCAATGACTTCATTGGGGAGTTCTTGTCCACAGTTTATAATAACTCCCTCTCTGATTTTTTAAGACCGATTAGGAGAGTCCTTTTTAACTAGGGGGAGTCATTAGGGAGTTAGTTATTTTTTCTCTGGTTTGGAATGACTGGGGGAGTCACTATTTTCAGGGAGTCAAAATAATCTGCTACACCGGCTTACCGAGATATTTTCTATCCATATAAACAGCCTTGTGCATCGAAGTGCAACGAAATTGCACTAAATATATTTCTCTTCACCATGAATATTTGACCTAGGAGAATAGAAGATCATGTCTATCCTAATAATACTGACAGGTCAGTTTTTGAAAAAGCTAAATTTAAAATCAAAGTTGTTCCATTTAAAAAATATACGAAGAATGGATTGAAAGTTACATCATAAATATAATAAAAAATTGATTTAATAATGTTGAATAATTTGCCATATGTTCCGGAATGGTATTTGCATCCTTTCAATAATCTGAAAATTAAATACAAATTTAGCATTCCTGTTTGTTATTGATTTACCTTTGCCTTATGGTGGACTGAAAATATATATATATATAAAAAAACTAAACTGTATCTTGAAAAATCTCTCAATGGAGTAATGAATGTTTTTCATGAACAAAACTGATATTCTCACTGCCATTTAGGGACATGCTTCAACAAACCCGAAAGCGAGTAATTAGAGCATTGCATTGTGGTAGTTGTATTATGTATTAAAGAGATAACTGAATAAGGGGAACTGCCAGTTCGGGCAATCAATTTTATTAAAAATAAAAGGAACAGAAGCTTATGTTTTAATAAGAAAGTATGAATCTAGAAACTTTCTTAGTACTCTATATTCGACTGTACTAACAAATAGTGACCATCAGTGTGATTATATCTCTTAAATTGATTAGTTACATCGACGTTCTTTCTCAATTAAAACAGGGTTTTTAAAAAGTCTGAAAATTATTTTTACATCAGAAACAACCACAAAAATTACAAACTTGCATATCTCATAGATCTTAAATTGGGATTGTTTTATATAACTGTAAACAACTTTTTGGCGCAAACATGGAATGTGGTGATCGCATGTCTTGACATATTTTGCGATGGGTTTTTAATGAAGGATCGTGAATAATCGCTGTTAATCTAACTTTTAAAGGTTTACTTAATTGCTTTGAGTGACGTTATTGCCTGAAAATGATCTTGATATTGTACCGTTAATCCGGGAGGGAGAGATAAACAAAATGGATGTGATTCAATTATAGATATAGTTGAAAAATGAAATTTAAGCTAATGATGCTTCACACTTGTTGTTAAAACGACTGAAGTATTGAGGTTCACTTCAAGTTCTCAATTTCTATAGCTGTAAAAAAGAACCTCTTGCTATCGATAACCTAATGGTTATGAAGTTACTCAAAAGTCTTAACATTTGATGATGATGATTTCGTTCGCATGCATTTCGAAAATGCTTATTTTCGAGTTTCTACAGATACCTAAATTATCCGAACATGGATTTGAAAAATTGTTCGGATGATCTAAAATGAAATCCAAAATACACCCATCCAGGTGCCATGTAAACCTAAGCTTTTCGACATGAAAATTGAAGATTTGATCTTTCGACGTGAATTAAGGGTATATGGGTATATGATAGACCTTTCCCGAATTTCTGTTGAAACAACGTGTTCTGGCCTCGTTTTTAAGATCTTAATTGCTTTTAATTATTCTACTGAGGAATTGGAATAAAAAGTTGGAATAAAATTGGAATAAAAATATTTGCATGCTAATAACGCTATTAAGTTAGTAAATCGATAAAATGCATAGAAACGAGGCGAAACTAAGCATTAACACGGTGTTTAAACAGAAATTCGGGAAAGGTGTATTATGGGTATATTCTTGATTTCTTTAAAACTCCAAAACGTCAGCCAGATGATTACTTTGGTTAATCGAGGCAAGTTTAAATGAGAAAGTATAATTTTTCAAGTTTCTGCAGATAGATGACTCAATAGAACAATTGTACAATTGAAATATGCATCGCCCACTTCTGTTGTACATTGATTTCCAATTATTGAAATGAATTACAATCATCTATCTTTTTATTTTCAGTTATGAAATTAGAATTTTAAAGTTTGATTTTGAAAGCTGATGATGTCATCGATACCCCCTTGACAATAACCGTTTAAGCGTTTCAACACAAACATCCCGATTAGACTAATAACTTCCTTTATGTTGTTTCCTTGATTAAACAAACAAAACGAAATGATGTTAATATCATTTGTTTCTTAAATCAACAAAATTGATAAATAAATAAAAAAATCGTTACAAACGTTTGCTTGTAATCATCGTAAGATTTTGTAATGAAGTAAAAACAGATTCATTTGATGTTGTTGTTTTTTTTACTTGATGTCTGTTTGGTTTCGCTTTCGGATTTTAAACTTTCTTGCAAATAAAATGTTGAATCTGTTTTTCTTATGTTTCTTCTATCTTGCTTGTAATACCATATTAGGACGTGATTTTTGGTAAATAATAACTCTTCGCAAGAAAACAACCCATATACAGTACATCAAGAGCGGAAATTCAATCAAAAATCATACCATGTTGCATACAATGAGTAAAAAGCTATATTTGATAACATCAGCTCTATTTGTTCGTGTTATGTATAATCTTTTGGAGAAAAACAACACGCGGGACGTGCTATAATTATCAAAATTTACAAGACATAAATTTGATTGATTGGATTAATGACTCCTCGTATAATCGAGGTTATTTGGCCCTTTTCGAAGAAGAAGGATTCGTTAAGGTTACCAAAAATACGAATGTGTCATTTTGAATTGGACGACAAATTTTTCCACTGACTGAATCTCGATACTGATCTTGTACAGAGCGATAATGAAGTTGATTGTCCATTCATTGCAAAACAAATATAACCTCGCGTAAGCAATTTATTAATGAATCATTAGCTACCATTACAAATATATTGGATGGAATACAGAAACTAAACATGAAACTGTTTGTTTTTGGTCTTTAAAAGTTTTATTTTTCCATCAACTTATACCAAATCTATCAATATCATAAGCACGTCTTTGGGAACGAATGAGTTAGCCCCGTAAAATGTGTGTTGAATAAAAAGCAAAATAATAGACTGGACAAACCACAACAAAAGATGTACGTTTTATGACTTCTTTAAGAAGTGTTTAATAATAGCTCACAATATCGAGATTGATGTCAAAATTAGCTGTACTTTCTAACTGTTTTTTTAGCCTGTGCAAAACCAATATAAGAAAACTGGATTGCAGTCATTCAAAGTTTGTTAGCCATTCGAACTTCGAAGAAACCAGATCATAGGTCGCAGAATATGCAACGAACTTTTTCGAGAAATGTGAGAAGATAACTTTAGCTTTGTCTTTGTGGGTTCTTAATTAAACGAATATATTTGATTCATTAAGCAGTTATTCCCTTTCTAGATGAAAAAAAAGTAAAACAAAAAATAGTTACCGTAAAGCTACGATTAACTCCCACCCCTTTTCTACTCGAATACCCCTCCCTCTCCTCACCCCCTACTCCAATAAGCACCAAAATCAAAAATATTTGTAGCAGAGTTTACAAGGAAAGAATTATCCAATAAAGCAAACACAAGAAAATAAGCGACTATGAACGAATAAGCCCCTAACTTAAAGTCCCTCGTGATATACACGGAAAATTGTGTTTTTTGAATGGTATTAGCATTACGTCAAAATATGACGAAGGCGTCTCATGAATAATTAATGAGTTACAAACCATGACAGATTCCCCAAAAACTGATACTATTTTGGAAAGTTGTGCATTATTTTGTTTGAATGACTTAATTCGTGCAGTAAATATAGCAAAAGAATCTTGAATGTGGTCTTCACCTCTAAGTTTGGCCCAAAAAAAGCATTTTGAGATTATTCTCATGAGCCAATTTGTTGAATTTCGTAATTTTTGGTCAATTTAGTTGATGCAACTGAATAATCGAGTCTCGCCAATATTGACAGCTCCCAAGTAACAGCTCAAATGACGCAACGGTCCTTCAGATATCGTGTTTTCAATTTAAAGAATATATACCTTTTGAGAAAATTAACTAAAATATATAAGGAGTTCCCTAAGGTTCCCTACGGTTTTTTGAAGCTAATCTACTGCTTCAAAAATGAATGTTACAATTCGGTGCAACAAACACCACCCACAAACGTGCTTGTGACATTTCGCCAAAGTGACAAAGGCCTCAATATATGACATATATGAAGTGTTCACTCGTGAAATAAAATATGTTTGCACAAAATGCATGAATTACCGCAATATGGAAAAACATGGAAAAAGCATGGACGCAAAATCTTTATTGTACACAATAATACCCTATCCGACCAAAATTTTCGTCACCTTCTAAATGTCGTACTTATTTCCGGCAAAGTTTTGTCCAAACGGTACATTTCATTCTCCGTCTTGTGGCAACGAAACCTATGAAAGGTGTGCTGAAGGCAGGGTGTGATGAAACTTTGTCAACAAAGGGAGGCAGTTGGTTTGCAGGTGTTAGTGAAACATCGATACTGCATCCGAATAAAAGCATACTTTTCATTGAACATGGTTAGTTGACCATGCGTCCCATGCTCCACTTTATGTGAAAAAAAGGAAACAATTTCTTTATTTCATTTATTTTAGTAAACATAAATTAGGTTCCTTAATTTCAATATGGTTCTTCTTCCTATATATAAATTACAATAAAACAAAAACAAAAACAAAAACGAATTCTGTACAATATTTAAAAATATTGAAGGGGAAACTGGTAAATAGAAATATAAGGGTTGGTTAAGACCAGTTAAGTGGTATAAAACAGATCTGACGGGACAAAACTAATAAATGAATATAATTTTATATACATTCACATGGCTTGATATAAATATATATATGATCTCCATGAATTTTGTCCACTTTGGAAACGGGATAAACAATGAAACTCAGATCATAAGGCGCTCAAACAATTCATAAAGGTTTTTCTCATTGCTGATTAAAATCTGAATATTATGTGAAAAATGTTTATCAGTTGAAGAATCTATCAACTAATTTGATAAATTCATCATAGTTTAGGGTCAAATTATATTCTGTTATTCATGACAACAGGATCTGTTTATGAATACCAATCACGCTCGTTATGTTCAAGTCCTGTTCCGTCCATTTGTGACGTAAATGTGACTAAAATAAACGTCCGAATAATTCTGCACAAACATCATTTTATATAGGTTATTGATTTACACTCCTTTGTGTATATTACCGACAGCTAATGGCCTTTCAAAACGAATTTCCATTCTCCAAAGAAACAAAGTAGCAGATATTAATTAGCGTCAGACGAATATAAGCTGTTCATTAAGCCGCAAATGATTCGCATTCTAAATAAAAACGGGTTTTGCAATTTCCAGAGTGATGGGGAATGTTGTGAATGAAAGAGGCTCACTGTAGTAATTGATGCCAACAATTGATATTTCTGCACTCGCTTACGATGGCGCTTCACTTTTGTATTCCGAATTGAAAGACATGATGGTTAATTTAATAATGATGGTTAATTTATAATTTCTATTTTATGCTTAATTTTAGATCTAAACCATTGGCAACTTCGATTGTACTTTCGTCTCCTAAGAAACTAAAAAATAAACAATCGGTCTACTTTTACAATTTCTTATAGGAAGGGCTTTATGATATAACTGTTATCCATTATTTGCTGGCGCAACTTAAAGGGTATCCGGAACTATCCAACAACGATAAATGTTTAGTCTAGTGACAATGCTAAACACCAACGCTAAACACAAACTGTTTCCCACCTCAACTCAAGAATGCCACTGTTCTATTTCTCATGATTATTGATAAAGAATGGCTCTGCTCGTCAAAATCTGTACATTTTAAAATGACGCCTTTTTTATATAAGCAACATTTGATAAGCAACACGAGGTTCAATCTGTCGAAAAACGAATCTGTCGAAAAACGAATCCGTCGAAAAACGAATCTGTCGAAAAACGAATCTGTCGAAAAACGAAGCAAAACTGATAAGCAACAGTCCAACATTAAAGTGCATTTTCCCGGTAAGCCAAAAAATAAAAGAGAAAGAAAACATTTATGTTGTTTTAAATATAACTTTATTAAATAAAAAGATGTTCCTCTTCTTTGAGTTTGAAGGTTATTTCTTGTGAGGTATCTTCAAACACTCTACATTTTCCTCCTACTAAACCCTACTAGATAGTCAACAAGCAACAAGTCAGCAAAATGATGGGTGTATAAACTTTGAGCCTCAGCCAAAATTTTGCTTTGCTTATGACAAAAAGCGCGTATTCCATATCTTAACGACCATTTTTCGTATAATGGACGTAAATTCTCGTAAAAATAAAACACGTAAAAATATGAACCAAGAAACACAAAACAACAGGATGGTGAGATATTCTGGCTGATGAAAAAGGAAAAAGAAGAAAAATCATTTTGATCGTACATTGTATTTCCTGAATTACTTGTCGAATGATAGTGTGCTGTGCCAGTTATTGATGATTCAATCGATGTGCAGGAAATTCATTACATAATTTTGGTCTTGTTAACATTCCTGTTTACAAATTAAATAAACAGATTTTTCTGGCGTAGATGCAACTTTAACAGAAAAGCAGTAAATCAAACATATATAGCTTTTCAATACACCTCTCCCAAATTCATGTTTATATGTCGCATCCTCGATTCTGTGTTGAAAATTAACGCAAATTGTCCCACTGCGATTTGCTATTGAGCAAAAAATATAGCTAAATAATTACCGTGAAACAATGTCAAGCATCAAAACGAGGCCTGTATGGACAACTGAGCCAGGATGCGACATATAAACGTGAATAATGGAAAGGTGTATACGTGCTTTTCAATTTCTTATTTTTCATCAAATTTTACCATTCCTGTTGATTTTAAAACGTATTATTAGAACGTGACGATAACAAAAGTATTTTGTTGACAACCCATGTGTAACTATTAGTCACGTAATCGGTAGTTAATACAATTGGATTAAGTTGAGGATACCATTTTATATCGTGGTACCATTGCATACAGAAATGGAAATACGCTTCGTTAACCTGTTACAACGCTAAAAGTAGGGACTCGTTGTCTAGTGTATGCATTTCACGCAAAGCCTCGTTTTTCTAGCATTGGTAATTGTATGTGTAGAAACTAAAGTCGTGTTGACACGTTGACCTTTCCAAAGCCAAATAGATTTCGGATACGTGTGAAAAGTACAATTTGGTTTGTATAATCTGGAATTATATAAAAATTAACTTAACTATGTATTCAAAGGTATAAAAGTATATTGGTCACGCAAAAATTTTCTGGAGTTATAAAATCCAAACGCGAGAATACAAAGCAGCCAGCTGAAAACAGATGTCCTGTATCTGAGCTGCAGTAGGATTTTTTTCTTCAAGTGCTTTCAAGATGTGTGGATTAATTTCGTGAACTACGTTATCGGTATCCTCCTGGAGAAATATAAGCAACATATGGAACATAAGTTTAATTTACAAAAGTTCTGGTTTTATCCGTCATAGCGGGTTTTCTTACTTGATTGCAATTTACGTTGAATTATTCTGCGATCATATACTATGTCCATAACGTTCCTCTTTCTTCGACTTCTAAGTCAACTTCCTAATTGCAAGTCGTTGGGCAGAACATCCAACTACTACGGGTGGAAGCCTAAGGACTTAAAACTCCCCGTTACTTACTTACTTACCTACTTACTCACTATTCAAGTACATAGTCATGCAGCAAACATGTGTTCAATAACAGTATAAAAGTCGAGCATTAAAAGTATGAATAATTCTAGATATAAAACTGTGATATTGTGATAATGTCATTCACAAAATCTGAGTAGCACGCTGAAAAAACTTCCAAAAATGGGATGGCAAATGTCATTCTTCTGCACAAAGACATTTGAAAGGGTGATCATGTCTATGGCAAAAACAACCTGATCTTTTTGACATGAAGCACCATGAAGCATCATCAGATGTATGATACCACCTTAGACAGGAAAGCTGCTTTTGTAGGGGTGACAGAAGCTGATCGAAAACAAAATTATAATAAAAATCACCAGTGAAAAATGAGTTCTTAATGAAACTAGGTCGGAAATTTGGTCGGACACCCATTCACGAACTCATACCTGATTCACTCGTGTACTAAAAACTCACAGGCGTACCTAGAGCTCAGTCAAAAGTAGAAATAGAAAACGTGCAAGTAACCTAATCAACACTTAAAACTGAAAAGAATATCATAACGTTGGACTCCTGAACTATTTTTGAATGACCCTGCATACGCCTATGAAAGCCCTAAGGATCTTGGACTCTGAAGTCTTAATTCCCTGAAGTCCTAAATCCATATATATATATATATCAGAAATTGCTTCAATATTAAAAATCAATATCTTCAATCTTTCAAGACCATGATTTTCAGTGATGATGTCAGCTAAATTTGGGCAAATATTTCAAAATAATAACAAATGTATAGGATAACAAAATTAGACCTTACACAGAATTGTTTTCAAAACGTGTCAAGGATACCTTTTTTGCATAACCAAGCCTTTCAATGGGGCTAAATCCACCATATAAATTTTGCTAAATTTCACAAAAATGTTTGACTTTAGGTATAACAATGAATAAATTTTATGAATACAATCTTATTTTAGTATTTTAAATTTTTATCAATACTACTAAGTAAAAAGGTGTGGACAGTCGTTCTCTCGGAAGCGTTTCTAATTCATACATATTTGAATAAGAAAAGATAATATCCATGGTTATTTGATGCAGATAAAGGCCTCAAATTGGATCAAAAATTTATTTGCATAGCACCTTTAAAGGCATACTGAACTACCCAGGATATGACGCATTTTGAGTTCGAACATTCGGAGCATGTCACAGCGTGCTTCATGCATAAGAATTATGCGAACCAGAAAATACTCTTTGTTTATTTTGAAGTTATAATAATTTTTATTAATCGTCCATTTCATTAATTTGTTGACCGTGGAAAATTAGCTGGTCTGCATTATTTCCACAATTCCTCATCGTTTTCAAATCAAAACAACATGGAGATAAATTAAAAGAAGAATCATGATCAATTTTTGGTGGCAATATTCGATGCACACGGACACAGTTTAGTGCAGCGAAGATAATAAAAATGTTCTGTGTAATACTACAGAACTTCTCTTGGTTCTATTTATCTTTTTTTGAGCAATCCAGAAAGACACTCACTAATAAACTTTTTCCAGAACTTTCTCATAAAAATCATCATTTTTCTGCTAAATGAAAAGCGTATTAGAAGAAAATTTACACTTAAATACTATATTTTTGGTGAAAACAGCTTAGTACTTTCTGTTTGTATATTCTCTCTATTATTAAGAGACCTGAGGTAGTTCGGTTTGCCTTCAAGGGCTCAAATTGACCTGGTGGATGGTTTTCCAGGTAAAGCCCCTTCCTTTTCCCTTGAATAAATTTATTTAAGAAACCAATGAATTGAATTAATAGAACATTTCAGAAGCATTCCAGGAAAATTAATTCAAAAACCGAGGTCACAAAATGTCGACATTTCATCATGGGCAAATGATCACTCAGTTACGCGTTTGACATATTATTACGATAAGTAGATATTTGCTCCATTAATTCAGGTGCAAGTTATAATTTTCCCAAAAAGGGCCTTTTCTTAAAAGAGGGTTACCTTATACACCTCGTACCCATCCACCAAAACCCACCATCTACCCTCCACTCTGCCAAGCACTATGCCTATCCTTTTTGCCAATACATTTTTTTATAAGCAACACGAGATTGAAATCATCATAAAACAGAGCAACTGCTAAGCAACAGTCCAGACTAAAGTGGATTATCCCAACAAAGAAAACAACAAAGAAAACAAACCAGAGCACGGGCGGACTTTCTGCAAATGGGCGTATTGTAACCAAACTGCAATAGAATCAGGAAAAGCTTTCTTCTTAATATTCTGCTCATACTGTTCTTAGGACATTACCCAAGCCTACAATTAACTTAGTATGTCATTGCATCAATCAATATTAGTTATTCGAAAAAAAAACTAAAACACCCTAAAAAGATACTAATAAGGAGGGAAACAGATTATTTTAAATTTTGCATTTAAATGCATTTAGCGTTTAGCACTAAATCTGACTTTAATGTCTACTGTAACTTACAATTACTTTCTAAACAATTCAGAAGATTGAATTGAAAGACGCACAACCACTCCTCAATCAAATGTACACACTTAAGTAATACACGAAAATATTATTTTAGTATTTTCTGAAAGCTTCTTTAAATTGGTCAAAATTGTACCCAAATTGCCCTTTTTAGCCAAATATGAAAAACAATTTACAAATTTGAAACCAGCACTAGTGCAATTTTCTACATGCAAAATTTCATGGAAATTAAAGCACTTTCGGAATGAAGTATAAGTTTTGTCTTACTCTCGTGTCCATCATTTTTCCCATGGCACAGAAAACCTCTGAATATATTTTGAAGCAGATGTATGTCTACTTCGGAATTTATTGACATTTACCTAAATCCACTTTTTGATAAGCTAATGGCTGAAAACAAAGGGGACTAGTTCTACTTGGTGATTTACCTGCATTTCGATGTTTTTTCGTATTTTATTGTTTCGCCACTTTTTTTACAAAAATGTATTGCAAACAAGCAGCGAAACGTAAAATTTTATATCAAATGTTTTCCAGTTTTCCCAATGCTCTAATGCTTTTGGTTTGGTTCAAAACATAATAAAACTTTTAGTTTTAATCAGCTATTTAGATTGAATTTTTTTAATTGCTCATGAACAACTGACGAGACGGGGAAAAAAACGTTTTTTAACCATAATTTAAACAAATGTGTACATCGTTTCGCCCAAGTTTGTTTTTCGCAATAGTTGTCCATCGGCTTTTGTAATATGTCATGTCATAGTCACAAGAAAGAGATAGTCTGGAGACAGGGCCGTATATCTGACTTTTTAGCGATGAAGCTGAAATTGGACGGCCGTTGTAATTTAAATGCAAAATAAAGCGACTAGATATGGCTGGTGTAGGGGAAGATTTCTTCTGTGGTGATGATCTCGATGCTATTTTTGCAGTTATTGATGATAATGTACTAGGGGAGCAGCAGGATAACAATTTAAAGGAAGAACTTGATGTTACCGAAGCAATTAAGTGTACAAAATGCAGCAAGATATGCCTCAGTAAACGAGGTCTTAGCCGCCATATTATTACGAAGCATAAAGATGAAAACATCGATAAAAATAAAAGTCCCAAAATAAAAGAAAAAATGCCTGAAGAAATTCTACCACCCTTCAAGTTCAAAAACATTGTGGAAAAATGTATTGCTAAGCTAGTAAATGAGGAGTGCTATCCAGATACCATTGTTAATGAGCTGAAAAATTACATAGGTGATATTGAAAAAATCAAGCATACTTATAATATAATTAAGGATGTTATAACAGCTTTCAATGGTGATTCAGAGAAGTTTTACCCATCATTTTATAAGTGTATTCGTGATGCAGAAAACGCTTTTATCGATCTCAGCAGAAACTGTTCACTTCTTGTTGCTTTCGAAGCAGCTAATCATGTATTAGCTGTGTTATCAGGAGCACACTATGAAAACAATTCAAAGACTTGCGATCAAGATGCTATAAACTTTTCAGAGAAAGAAAGGTCTATAATTGGCTACCTCAGTGGTTATGTTTTTGGAAAAACATACCGTTCGATACGTTTTTCAAAAACATTAGACCAGAAAAATATTTATTATCAACAGTGTTTATCCTTCCTTCTTGCTGGTCAGTATGTAGAGACAAATGCGTTACCTGAGCATAAGCTTGTTAATACGGATGGGGATGGGGCTTTGGAAAGTTACATTAGATGTAATCAAAATTTTTTCAGTGGCTGAAATAACTTTTCGAACATACAGTAAAAAATGTAGCAATATGATTGATAGTAAAGAAATGGTCCATGCCTTGTTGAAACATACCACAATTCAATCAATGGTTTCAAACATAAGAAGCTCAGCAAATATCATTGTCAAAAAAGAAATAGCCATGAATTTACTTGAAGATCTTCTTTCATTGTATATACGCACCAGAACCTACTCATTCTTGAAGGATAAACAGCAGTTGCATAAAATGAAGTCTTGCCAATTGAAAACGAAATCTCTCAGAAAAGAACTAAAGCAAAAGTCATCAACCTTGGATCATGGTCACTGAAGTAAAGTGTTGCAGATTTCACAATAAAACAGCTATTTTTATAGCTACAAATACATTAAAAACATATTTTTGTGCTATTGATACTAAATGGGTTTGTATATCTACTATACTTTATCCTAAAGTTTTTGTGAAAATGTTTTGAAATTCTGTTTTATTATGAAATATGTAAAAATCTCCCTTTTTTGGTTCTCTTAACATCTATTTTATGTTGGAGATGTATGTCAACACTATGTTGACTTTCAAATTATGAGTTTTCAAATTATGAATTTTTATTAGACTGTAATACATACCTGGAAGTTCTTGGAAGTTCAACCAATACCTGAATAATGTTTTTTAAGTAATATGTGGCTATAAAAATAGCCGTTTTTGTTTGTTTCTTCTTTGTGTCGTTACTTTAGAGACTTGTCTTCTTCTTCTTGCAAGGCACTGGATCATCACAGATTTCCACAGTAACATTATCAGCTGAATTTCCTGCTTGAATTGGTCTGAAGATTTTTTGATTTCTGATACTGTTGTCATTATAGCCAAAATCACGAACAGATGGGTTGTCTTTGCGAGCACCCATTGACCGTTGACGTCCAAAGTAGTTTTCAAGAGGATCTTGACAAAAACGCTCCGTCAGGACATATGAGACACCATTTGACAAAAGATATCTAACTAATTCAATGATTGAATAAACTGTTACCTTGATTCCTTCATATGTTTGCCAAGAAATGAACATTTTACTTTTTGCATTGGCTGTATAATTTCCCGGACGATATTCAATACTTTGTAACCATCTTTCAAAATAACCCATAAATTCACTTGTAAGCCAGGTGAAACGATGATCATCTACCGATGAAAATGGAATCAAAAATGGTTTTGATTTATGCAAGCCTTCAGTGGTATTACGAATATTCATTATGTCGAAAAAACTGTCCATCATATAGCAGAAAGTTGATGTACCAGCAGCTTCAGGTGGACCATAGTTGTGAAGAACTTGACTGACAGTAGAGCTTAAAACTTGAGCTGCCAATTTGACATTCATTACAGAATAAGATGATAACTTGACATGGTCATACGTTAGTTTGGGGAGAAGATTCACAAATACCAACTGCTTTCCAGAAAAGAGGAAATATTTGACTTGATGTTACACCAGTTGTTGCAAAGTTTGCTAATGTGAATTTAAATGGATTTACAATGCTTCTGATCATAAAAACAAGGATATGTGTGGCCAATTCATCAACCTTTTTTAATGTGGCATAATTGAGATCAATATCTCCAAGGTCAACATACCCAATCAGCTCACCTGTGTGCTTATCCCACACCAAGTTTTCTTGAATTTTGATTTCATCAAAAAGTAGAACAACATACTTTTCAATGTCACTAAATTTTTCAACTTTTTGAATTAGCTCCTGGATTATTTTTGGATTGAAACCACGCTGTGGATGAATATAATTTTTGTAATCCCGAAGACGTCGTTGACTTGGCAGGACTAAAAAGCCTGTTCCAGTTTTCGAATTATACCGAATGTCTTCATAAGCTTGTGGTGACTTTGCAGAAAGTGCTAAGCAGTATCGAATGATCATCGGATGATATCTAACAGATGTGGGGGAAGCCGTGATGTATTTTTGTTGCTCTTCCCAGAACAATTTCATGAATGGTGAAAGAGCATGTGCATTGTTTGACATTATTGACTGAAAGTCCTCATTCAAATCAGCATTTACTGCAACAGATGATTTTTCAATTTCTTCTTGTAATTTTTTCATGTTCATTTTCAATAATTTTATTTCAGACCTCTGGTTTCGCAGCGTTAACTTTATACGTTCTGGTGAAGTGAGCGATATAGGTGCATTTAACTTTGCTGGTTTAGTAAGAGTTTCTGCTTTTCTTTTCAGAGCTTTGTTTGATTTTGATATGCTGTAACTTTGCATTTTAATACAGGCTTTGCAGGTGTCATCTGATTTAATCAATACCTCGCATGAAAGTGAACGGTTATATACAGTTTGATGTGTAGGCTGTGTGATATCAGTGCTAACAGGAGAATAATATTTTGGTATGACATGCTGCTGAAAGTCACGACAAATTTCATTAATTCCGAAACATAGCTGATACTGTGACAATAGCGATACAAGTTGTGATAAAGTAATGTTTTTAACTGTTCGGTCATGTGAAGTGTATACTATGTGATCAGTTGGTAAATTCCAGGCAAACACACGGATTGTGTACTTCAGTGACTTTTCAACATAGATTTCAAAATGAGGAATACTATGAACTTTATCATGACATGTGACTGCTACATATTCTGGTCTTTCTTCAATTTTCCAACATTCAGGAAGTTTGAGAGCTTTTATACGTGCAACAAAATTGTCAAATGTAGGGTAGAATGGTTGTGGTTCAAGAACAGGAGCAACAACTTTCTTCATTTCTATGACATGTGCAGACTGTCTTGGTTTGGTAATTGTGCTATAGAAAACATTAACATATATTTATATGTATATTCTATATATTATTTTATTTGTGATTTTGTCAAAACAGGGGGAACATGTACCTTGTTGAAATAATACTTTTTACTGGAAGATTTAATGTAGGTAATGAACCAGGGATAAGAGTAGTACGCTTTTTATCTGAAAAAAATAAACTTTAATGATTAGATTTGATTTCATGATTTGTACTATCACAGTATTAATGAAGGGTTAATTAAAAGCTTTGTATGTACTTACGACGTCTGATGTTACTCTCAACGAAATGGAGTTCACAAACATGAAGACTTTTGTTATCAATTTGTGCTTTCAAAGATTTGTCAATAACACGATCTTTAGTGATAATATGGACGAGATTTTTCCGCCATTCTATATCAAAATCATCATCTCCGCGAAGAAGGCCAAATATTGCAACATTAGGAGTATATCTTGAGGTAGTACAGCCAAAAATAGAGCAATTAGCGCCAGGCATAACTGCTTTTCAAGTGCAAAACCACAGTCAAACTTAAATTTTCCCGCTGTTATTTGCATTTATAAGTGGTCTGGGTTCTAAATTCTAGCGGAACGCGAGTTTGATTATAAAAACGGCCGGGTACGGCCCATATCTCCAGACTATCTCTTTCTTGTGACTATGGTCATGTGATCAATATAAGTGCGCAATAGATAATACTTATAAATAATTTGTTTCGGTAAGTTATTTAAAAATTTATCAATGTACAAAGTGATGCAAGCACCATTGACACGGTACCATTGCTACATTACGAATATCTAACATTAGTTGGTAATGTAATTACCAGGGGGTCCGATCACTTTCTCCCTAAGTAAAATATTACCTGCCAGTTATTGAAAAAAAACAAATTCATCTTAAATGTTCATGGACAAATTCAATTCAAGCTGGACGCTGAAATATATGAAATGATCAACAATTCATCGGAAAATGAAAATTTTTGTTCGACTGGCAACAAGCCATTCGATCCAAACAGGTGTATTTAACAACACTCAAGGACAAGTAACTGTACAAGCTATAAAACTGAAACGATTTACATCAACATTATGCAAGCATTATGAGGCGTTCACTGTACCATCACTATATTATTGTGCAGATAAATGCCAACATTTCCTACAAAGCTGTGTTGGATTTTCTTTAAGGGAATCTGGTCACGATTTAATGTTGGAGTGCATGCTTACTAACAGAAGTATTGGCTATCAAGGAAACTGTGCCGTCAGTAGTTCCTCTCAACACTACGAAAAAGTGGTTCGTCATTAGTTTTTCATTCAAAAATCAAAACTTTTATGTGTGATTGTAAATTTGAAAGTTTGGTAACTTCTTGGACCAAATGAACTAAATTATAGTTTCAGTTTCACAGATCGCTAACTTCTGCTTCTGTTCTGTTGCCTGTCAAAGAGAACAGTGTTGACATTTTCTCTACTTTTCTCTATTTTAGAGTGTTGTTCTAGAAATAGAACAGCTTGTAACTTTGGATCGTGCATTCCTGATTATCAAAATAATATTTTCAAATGTGAATGCCCGAGAGAAATTATAGGAGAATTTTGTGAGTATGGTAAGTCAACGGAGACGGTAATGCGAGTGAACTTAAATTTCATTTTCGTTTTATAGTGTAACATCAATTTCAATGGCGAATGCACTTGAGCTTTTCAAGAATATATACTTCTCACGTGACAAAGATAGCTATGCAAAATTGAGCAATGGAAATCATTTTTTGGAAATATCTGGAAGTAAAAAATCTGATCAAGTTCAGATAAGACCCAGAAGTTCAAAGACTTCAGACAAGTCCAGATAATTCTGACAAGATAACACTTTGAGGAGGAGTTCTGGCAGCAGATATGAGATGATGCCACCAACAAAGGACCTAAAAATAAATTATATAAATGTTATACAATCTCAGATCCACTAGTGATCATTTTCTAACTAATTTTCACAAGTATTTTTAGAAATTTTAGTGGGAAGAATTAATGTGATTTTGTTTTCATTTTAACCTGAAAAAACAAGATAAATTTATTAATATAAAAAGAAATTCTGCAATATCCCATATTTTGATAATCTTATCCCAAAGGTTAATGGGCAAAAATTCACAAATTTGAGGTCAAAAGGAAGTGTCTTAGGAATATTCGGCTTAATTGCAGTTCACTCCTGGAACGATTATCTTGCCCTGCAAAAATGAATCCTAATGAATCATTCTTTGGAACCATTACAGGTCGATAGTCTGATCCATAGTAACAGTTTTCGTGCAAATTTAATTTCGCGAATTGAGATAAAATAAACTTTTCCCAGGAATTTAATTTCGTTAATTTCGCGAATAATAAGTCTTCATATTTTTTAAAATTAAATATTACCATGTATATGTTGACAGACATTTAGGCAAATAGTATCCTTTCCTTTCACAAGAATTTAATTTTGGGAATACGTGAAATCCATTTTTTTCCAGTGAAATTTTCTTACCACCATGAAGTACATATTTGGTATATATACAGTAAAGCGTGAAAGAAATTGACGCACCTGTGAAGGAATGAATTTTTACATAAAAATGCAAAAGATTTGTAAAGTCTGTTACATGAAGTCATTGTCTTCAACACGATTTGATAGGGAAACCTAACAGTCTGAAGTGGAAATGTAAAGTTTCTTTCTTTCTTTTGGATAATTTTTATCAAATAAAATGATAAAAAGTCTTTTATTCTCGGATTTGCTCTGACAAGTTCAATAGAAACTCCATCACAGTGTCATATTTTTGTGGGTGAAATTTATAAGAGCGTAGTAGGAAAAAATGGAATTTTAGTGCATAAACGAATTAGTTAATACACTGATATAGTCAAAACAACTAAAACCTTCAAAGAAAAAAAAGAAGAAAAGATTGCCGGCTTACGCTCCTTCACGGGAAAGAGATTACCCAATATCAAGTTTCATATCAATATCAATTATTTTCTTTGATTTATTTGACTGTAAATATTAGTCCAAATTGTGTGTAGGGGTGCTGCTGTTTAAGTTTAATTTTTGTCGTCTCCCAACAACCATCATTATCCACTATTTAAATTTTCATTAAAGTTTTTTTTTTAATAAATAAGTCTTAACACAAGACAGGACACCACCCAACAATTTTTAAAAGTACAGAAACTGCCACCACAACCAGGGGCGGGCACCATCACTCTCTACTCCATATTATGTGTGTGGTGTGGGTGTGAAGTGAATTTATATAGCTAAGAGAACTTAAAGAGAACTTAAAAGACCACAAAAAAGAGGAGAGGAGGGACAGAAGAGGAGGGAATAAAAATCGAAAATGGGATCGAACAGTTTCTCACAAAATCAATGTCATTATAAAAAAAGCAGTAAGAATTTTCTAACCTTGAGTGCTGCAAGTGTTGTTCTCTGGAACACAAATTAGGATTGCACGTTTTCTATATTTTAGGCTGCAATCACAATAATTAAATTACTTTATATAAGTTGTAGTTTACCATTCATACATTAACCACGGTTTGTAGACAGCCTCTATTCCAATGTTTTATGGAATCAGCCTACAACTGTGGACAAAAAAAATTGGAATTACGTACGTACCTAGGTACGTATGGACGAACGTACAAACACTAATGAAAGATCAGCTGCTTTCCGCACTGACCAACAAAAACAAATCAATGAAAATGCATTTTCCATTATACCATATTTCCTTGTGTAATGCAGCAACAACAACAACAACAACAACAACAACAACAACAACAACAACAACAACAACAATTAAGTTAATTAAGTAGGTAAATAACTCTTTCAACTGTTATTCATTATAAACATAAGTTAAAAAATAATAGAAAAAAAATCATCATCATCATCATCATCAAAATAGAATCTATAAATTCAAGATGAGTCTGAAACCTCTTTAAACAAATCCAAACACAAAAAAACACGAACGAAATGAAGTTGCTGATATTCACGCGCGCTGTTATCGCCACATCTTGTTTACTACTGGAACGGAAAGATTGGCCATGGTACTTCAAATCATGATTTTTAAATCCCCGTTTTGAAAGCAGGTTTCCATATAGGGGAGATTTTTCCTTCCCCGGTGCGATATTTTGTTTTCGACATGCTTAATAACCAGCTGATTATCAGAGTTTGTTTACATCATGATGTAATAGTTATGAAAATGTTACGAGTATCTTCAAGGGTAATTAGCGATAAAGAAAAGAAATATCACCTCCAGTGTTTCCTTTGGGATTATTACGGCACGTGGTTTGTACAGTATATCTACTTTGTTATTCCACTGCTCCGTGTTTTATCTCTAAATTGTTTGGAAAATTGTTTTGTCGAATAAAGAATATATGGCTGAACACGGACGTATCCTCCTGTTCCTTTTCTCCTCCGTGTATCTATCTTCAAAGTAAAGAAATGTCTTTATCTTTTTAGTACTAATGTTGCTTGGATATTGTATTTCATATCTTACATCCTTTAGGACGTAAATTAGGTTTCCTTTTTCATTTATTGGATTGTAAAGTTGTTGTGTCGAACTTAGATGAAACTACCTTACCTACTTTAAGGCAAGAAATTTTCATGGCATGGAATTTTCATAATTTGATGGAGATCTATAATCCGCCGAATTAAAATGCTACAAAATTCATATGAGAAAAAAAAAGTTTGCAAAATTTTTGAAAAATCTTGATTCGCAAAAATTAATGTCACAAAAATTATCAGGAAAATGGAAACAAATACAGTTTGTAGTTTTGGACTCATCAAAATAAATGTTCATAAAAGTTAATGATTTTAAGGTATTTTAGTCTTCTTCTTTTCATTGAAATCTTTGAACTTACTGCAAACTCACTGTGTATTGCACATTTAGAATCTTGAAATGAACATATTTCAGTCAAAATGCAAAAAATGAAAGGTTTGAAAACAAAAATATCCACAAATTAAAATGATGCTATAATTTCCGGTGGTTCAGGCACAGTAGAATGAATTTAAAAATGGAAATTCCCCTCTACTAATTTAAATAAACTAAATTATGTTGAAATGAACATAAAACACACATTAACACATCAAAAAGCAAACAATTATATATACCCTGCTCTTCTCTGCTAGTGGCGAAGCTGTGCTCCTTTCACTTTTTTATTTATGGACAGTCCATCATCATCACAAAGTTTACACAAAATCTATCAGAATACTTGCAAATAAATTAAATCAAAGGATTTTATTACCTTGAAGTAATATTCTATCTTCTTCACTTCACTTCCACTCCACGTTAAAAATTTCTGTTAAAAACGAGTTCAACATTGTTATTAAAGTTCTTGGCAATGATTTAGTTTTTGATCCAGTGTTATGAACATGATTTATCTTTGGGAAAATAGATTTTGCAAAATGTCATCTGGGAGGTTCTTGTTACAGATGCTAAGAATTTTCAGTCTAGACAGAGTCTGGCATTTGCAATTTCAGTTTCACTAACAAGAATGACGGGAAAGTGAAGAATTTGGCATAAGTGAAACCAAATTTTGGGTTCTAGGAAAACTCCCCCCTGGATAATTGCCCCGCGGAAAATTCCCACCTAGGATAATTGCTCCCCGGACAGTGCCCCCCTTCCCTGGAAAATTTCCACCTAGGATAATTGCGCCCGGAATATTGCCCCTGGGTAATTTCCACCCCATATAATTTCTAAAAATATCCTCCACGGACAATCCAGAATACTTTGTTCTCCAAATCAACAATTTTAGTAGCTACCTTACATTGAAAAAAAAAGTTTCCCCAGGTCTTCAAATGACACTGTTGTATATTACGTCAAAAACATGATCGACTGGGGATGAGTTACAAGCTTGCTCTTTAAATATGTTTCCACAGATTGGAGGATAAGTCAACCAATCAACTCCAATCAACTCCAGCTAAACCAATCCTGTGCATCTTTTGAGAGAATTACAACGACTTTTGAGAGAATTACAACGACTTTTAAATATAAGAGTTCTACAAAACACTGTTTATGTTGAATTCATACGCACTTAAGAGAAGCTGCCAATAAGTTTGAACTTGTATTTGTTGAAGTAGGATTGATTTGTTACTCCAGTCTTGTTATACCAATCTTTTATTAGATGGAAGGTATCGTTCGATTAAGGAACTGTTTTGGCATTTTGCACATGTGCTGATGAAGAACCGTTACTCAGTTTTGTATTGGGGCCTTCGATTTCCTTTCTTGAATCTTTTAATAGATTAATGCTGCCTCGTCCTACAATTGAACAACCATTACCACAAGAGATAAACTGTTCGGGTAAAAAAGAAAAAGACCATTAAGATTAATTAAGATTAATTATGATTAAACCATTAAGATAAATTGCTCGAGTAAAGTAGGTAAAACAAGAACTGGAAAAGAGATATTGATATTCACTTTAAACTTAAGTATTTCAAGTTCGTTTATTTATTTTGGACCTATTTTATGCAACGACCTACAAACTTGTTGCTTGTTACCTAGTTACATTTTCATTAAGATGTTTAATAGAAGAGTAGGTACGTGATGAAAATGTTCTCTTCGTTGTGTGATGATGATTTTCTGTGTTCTCTTCGTTGTGTGACAATGATCTTATGTGTTCTCTTCGTTGTGTGATGATGATTTTCTGTGTTCTCTTCGTTGTGTGACAATGCTCTTCGTTGTGTGATGATGATCTTCTGTGTTCTCTTCGTTGTGTGACAATGATCTTATGTGTTCTCTTCGTTGTGTGATGATGATCTTCTGTGTTCTCTTCGTTGTGTGACAATGATCTTATGTGTTCTCTTCGTTGTGTGATGATGATCTTATGTGTTCTCTTCGTTGTGTGACAATGATCTTATGTGTTCACTTCGTTGTGTGACAATGATCTTATGTGTTCTCTTCGCTGTGTGATGATGATCTTCTGTGTTCTCTTCGCTGTGTGATGATGATCTTCTGTTTTTGCTCTTGCTCTTGCTCTTCTGTGCGTAAAAGTCCACAAGATACTCGAATTTACCGTATGTCAGCTATCTAGAAAGGAATCTAGTTTATTCTTTGTATAAAGGTGAATAAAAGATATTTTCTAAATGTTATGAAGCTTTTCGTGCTTTTTTTATTCGAACCTTGCACAAATTATAGGTTAGCTTACCCAATTGATTGGAATAAATTTACCACCAGAAAATGTCACTGGTGTTTTGGGGATTGAAGTGGCAGATTGATCCTTTACTGGAAGAAGTGAAACTGAGCAAAATATATATTATTTAGGCTTATATGATCTGTAATAGAAAATTCTTAAAAATAACTTCGTTTAACTTTCATTGGGATATAAGACAAAATACTTAGGTGAATATCAACAAACAAATCTCGATTTGTTATACCCTAGTAGATCCATCGAAAGTTTGAAATCATATATAAGTTTGAAAACTCTTCGAAAAGGCTGCCTTACATATAAATCTCCAAAAATTTGTCCAGTACAATTCGTTGTCTTAAAATCACGTTTTACGACTTTGGTTACAAGATAATCACAATAAATTTTATAACATATTGTATATAATACATGGCAGACTTTAAAGAGTAAGTTACACAGAGTACGGACTACGTATGACCTTTGAAGTCGAAGAGACCTTTGAACTCCTTTTTTATCTGTCCTTTCACAAACAACAAATTGTTCTTTCTATTAATATAATAATACAAGGTGCCAACAGTATTAGTATTAGTATCAACCATCAGTATTAAGGTTGCAACAGAAATTTTTGGCTATTCTGAGTTAAAAAAAATGATTTCAAGTATATATATTGTATATTCCTATTATGAATTCCATTCACAAATAAATAAATAATTCAACAAAGCTAACTGGGTATAAATTTTATATTGGTTCCACTGTAGTGATCGAAAATTTAAGAACACAACCTTAAGGTTTTATGCCATTCTGACTATTGAGTGAAACGGTAAAACTATGTTTTTACCCGGGAACCCATTCAATATCTTAAATAAAATTAATCGAAAAAAGAGATCTTACCTACTCAGGACATAATAGAGGTTCCACTGATCTAGCAATGATATAATGTACCCACTACTTAGGTTATAAATAGAAGTTCATTCTTCTGTTCATAGTTTCCAATTTTGTATACCATGATTTAAAACCATGATTACGCATTCCTTTTCATCGTTATTTTTATTTATACTAAATCCAATATTCTAACCTAAAAAAAAAGAAAAAAGAATCATATAGAAAAGAAGTGCGTAGTTAGCACACGACAATAGCAAAAATGTCTTTTCTTTTCAAAACGAAAATAATTTTGACTGTTCTTTGCGCTCTCACTGTTATTATAATGGTCTAACTTACCTCGAAAAATTTCTCGGATTGACTTATAAAAAAATGTTTTAGCGTATTAGGCCACCGTACTACCGTATCCACCATTTTGTGTGACAGACAGACAGACAGACAGATATTAATATATAGGATAAATTTATTACTTTATAAACTTTGATCTAAATAACAAAGTGACCGTCATAAAATTCTCTCACAATTTTATCATTGTTGGAACTATGTTTTAGAAATTTTCATCACAGGCAAGAAACAAAAACAGCCATAATAAATTTATCTTTATAACTGATGACAGCAATCAATGATTTTTTAAGTAACGCGTTTTGTTGACAATTTCCATCTTATTTCACTCCATGACAGTGTTGGATAAGGAAATATTAATAATCAATTCAGTTTTCTACTAACATGCATTCGCACCTTATTAGCCTATTAAATGCTCATTACACACTTCAAAAAGTTTCTGTTGATTTGATTCTCTGCACAGTCATAACGACAATAAAATAAGATTTTTCTCAATACACATTAGCGCTCCCATGTGATATTACGTTAGAAAGATAACGTTGTATTAATGTTAAAAACCTAACATTAAATTTGACTTTTTAAGTAACATTATGTAATGTTGTAAAGTTAACGTTAATAAGCTGCGTTAATTAAACGTTAGAATAACATTGGGTCTGGGCGTGAAGTTCCAGTAACAATTTGACTCTTCTTGCTTATGAATAATGATGCACCTCATTTTGTTAGTGGTTGGTTTCTATTAGGTGTTTCCTTCCTTCCGTTTTCCAACATGTTTTCTTGCAAATATGGGTCAATGTTGTCTGTTACTATGTTCAATAACCGTAGTTAGATAATTGTTAACCTTATTAGATTACATTTTTCTAAATATCTCCGGAAGTACTATTGTTAAATCGCTGACTTTTCCTAAAATATGGAGAATTCTGGATTGAAGTCAGATCCATGAGTGGTGTTAGAGCATAAGGGGGCGCACACCTCCCTCTTCCTGAATAAGTCCATAAGAATGGATTAGTCTAAACTAAAAATGTCCAAAATCTTTGTTTTTCTTATTTGCAGTTACCATCCAATACATCCTAATATTAACTGTAGATATGAAATAGATGCTTCAGTCGGAGAATTTGACTTACAAATATTTATTCAGCAAATTGATGCTCTCAAGATGGCTTTTTAAATGTGTTTTTGGGCAACATTGTGGGCAAAGATGATCTCTACAATGTTTTAAAAAGCCTTTTCTAACCTTATGCTAACAAATGGTAAAAAACACTGTATCCGTTCATCCGTTCATCTAGTAAAAATAATGATTTAATGTTATACTAAACAGAGGATAAACGGATAGCAGTAGTATTAAGTCATCTTTAAATCAACAGTAGGAGATGGTATGGTATCTTTATTTATAGGTAAAAAACAATAAAAATAATATAAATTTTATATACACATATACACAATGGTTTAGTTCTTGGGACTAACTAAAATTGGCTGTAAAATAAAGCAAATAAAGCAAATAAAATTAGATATTGATAAAATCTAGGTTTGTTATTAAATTAGCACAAAGACGACACTTGCAATTTATGGACTGCATTCTCCGAACCCGATTGCAGAATTCTGTTAATGAAGATGCTTGCCTGACATGATCGGGGAGGGAACTCCATAGCTGAGCGGCAGAGAAATAGATTGAAGACCGTATTTTACAGTTCTCACTCTATTTTGAGGTAATGGTTGCGAATTTCTGATTTAATATCTATCATTTTTCTTGAAAGCGAACACCGAGTCCATGTATTTAGGATTTAAGTCATGTTTGGTTTGCCTGGAACAGTTGTTGTACTGATTTCCTATAAGAAGGTTCACTCTTTCCTGAAGGCGTACTAATTTATCCATGTAAACTTTGCTACTGAAAGATCAAATTGAGGGACAATATGCTGTCTCTGACGCAACAAAGGAGTTTGCTATAAGCTTAAGCTTTTCCAGAGAATTGAAACCAGTTATTTTCCTCAGTACAGCTAGTTTTGATTATGCTTTCTTAGAAATAGAACGAATGTGTTCTTTGAAAGAAAGGTGTTCTTTGAAATATATGGGGATTCCTAAAAGTTTCACTCTCGGAGATTCCTCCAGTATTGAAATTCAATGTAAGTTCATGTGGTTTTGCCTTTCCAAAAACTATAAGCTTACATTTTTCAGCTTTAAGCTGAAGCCTGTTTTGAGAAAACCAAGATGACACACATTCCAATGAAGATAAACGTTTATCTTTGACTATTTATTTATTTATTTCAATTCATTTAGAGTTGACAAATATACAAAATGTAGTACGGAATACTAATTGAAGTCAACTATTACAACACAAAATTTAAAAACAATAAAATACTAGAATAGAAACGCATCCCGGACCTCAGACGACACTCAGACCGGAAAGACAGAGCACCGTATGAGTGTACACAAATAATAGGTTTAATACGTTTTATTTGTGCACATCCACACAGAAGCCACATCCCTCCATTCCTGATTGCCCGGTGGGATCTCGCATGCCTCCCTATCAAAAACTATATGAAATAAGGCAGCAAGAGAAAAAAAGTAAACGATTCAAAGAAAGCCAAGGTTCTGAACGTAGATTTTGCATATTCTACAAGGACAATTAGTCGGAATCCAATTTTTTATTTTATTTTTGAATTCTGTAATTGAGGTTGCAGACTTATATTCGTTTGGAAGAGAGTTCCACAGCTTTGCTCCAATGTGAGGGAGCGTTTCAGAGCCATACTTTACAGTACGGATGTTGCGAGTTTCTATCTTTTCACTTCTTAAGTTATATACAGGTTCAGTGAACTTGAAGAGCTCAGTCATAATTTCTGGTCCGATTCCTTCTCTTGCTTTGTAAAACTGTGTAACAAGGGTGCGCAGATTGGACTGATGGATTGTTACGCTTTTATTTTTAAATAGAAGTTCTTCAAAGGGTGACTTGTAGTCTTGATAAATGATTCTTAATGCCCTCTCATGTATATGGTTAATTCTATTATTTAATGTTCTGCTATGGAACATCCATACAAGAGGGCAGTAAGAAAACTGTGAAGTGACAAAAGCGTTTATGATAAGTTTTCGTTGTTCGAATGACATTAAAGAAGATAATCTTGCTAATGCACTTACTTTTTGGCTAGCCTTTTTACAGAGTTTGTTAACATGCTCCTCAAAAGAGAGTTTGTTGTCAATGATAATCCCAAGTAGTTTTTCAGTTTTTGAACTATCTAACAATTTGTTAGATACCTTAAGTTTAGTGTCTGTTTCCCTATTACTAAAGAAACTAGACTTTTCTGGATTGGCTTTCATTCCATTATTTTCAAACCATTTGAATAATAAAGTTGCAGTTTTTTCTAAAACTTGCACAACCTCGTCTATATTTGCACCTGTTGCAAAAGGGGTAGTGTCATCAGCGTAACTGGCAATGTCTGTATTCGGTACAAAAAGAAACAAGTCGCATAGGAATATATTAAAAAGCAAAGGACCCAAGATTGACCCTTGTGGTACTCCATATTTTATTTTTGTCCATGAACTGTACTCATTATTTATTTTGACCCTTTGCTTTCTATCCGTTAAGTAAGATTTTATAAATAATAGTGCATTTGTGTCAAAACCATATGCATGCAGCTTTGCTAATAAAAGTTCATGCGGAATGCAGTCAAATGCTTTCGATAAATCAGTTAGGAGCGCCCCGAAAAACCCACCTTTGTCAAGAATTGTTTTTAATTTTCGATCATATTAATTAGGCATTGTTGCGCACTATGCCCTTTACGGAAGCCAAACTGGTATTTTGAAAACTTTGGTTCAAAAAATTCGTATACAGTATAACCCCGTTAAGTCGGACACGGTTTAAGTCAGACTTTTCTTTAAGTCGGACTAAAACCTTGTCCCCCTTGGGACTAAATAAGTAGAGTCTGACTTAAGACGAAGTTCGGATAAGTCGGACTCCCGATAAGTCAGACCGATTATTTCGGTCCCCTGAGAGTCCGACTTAAAGGGGTTATACTGTATTTGGTTATAAATGCATCTTTCATAAATTTTGGATAGGTTAGATAAAACGCTGATAGGTCTATAATTTTCTTTTTCTGTACGCGAATTTTTTTTGTGGGTTGGTGTTATATCTGCGTTTTTTAGCGATTGAGGAAATTCACATTTTTTTAAAGATGTGCCAAGATTTTCAAAGATAAAATTGCTGAAAATATCACTGTTTTCTTTGATAATACTAGTAGGAACGTCACCTTGTTGTTGTGCTTTTTTACAATCAAGTTGGGGAATATAGTTTTCAATTTCTTGTATCTTAACTTTTTTAAAAGAAAATATTTGATGGTTATTTGAATAATTTTTTATCTTTAGGATGCTTGGATGAGATTTATACTTGGAGATAATGGACTCAAGGTCACCTGCCGCGGAGGCATTATTATCTAGAAGTGGTGTTTTTATACCGAGATTATCAACAATGTTTCCAAAATAGTTATTGAAAATATTTGCAAGGTCTTTGTCATTAGACACTGTAACATCCTTTTCAATTAGTGTAATGTTTTCATGTTTTGTTGTTTTATCAGAGAAACATGGTTTTACAGTTTTCCAAAAAAGTTTATTATCAGTTACGCTTTTCACGTTTAGGTTGTTGTAGAAGTTTTCCTTGTTTTTTCTAACTAAAGAAACGCAAATATTTCTTTGCCTATTGTACGCTAATTTGCTTTCTATGGTTTTTTCTTTTCTATATTTATTAAGAAGTCTTGATCTTGTCATTATAGCTTTGTTGAGTTCCTTATTCATAAAAGGTGCTTGGTTATGACGTACAAACTTTTTCTTTCGAGGAGCATGTTTGTCTAATACTTTTATAACACAATCTTTAAAGGAATCAAAGTCAAAATCAAAATCTGCGAGATTGATGTCATTATTGAGTGTATTGATGAGGTCATAACGAAATTGGGAACTGTCAAAATTTCGGTATGCTCTATAGTTAATTATTTTTGGTTTTCTTTTGGGAAAGCTGGCCTTTAAGACAGTCACCGTTAATTTGTGAAAATCAGACAAGCCTGTTTCAATAGTTTTAGAATGGCAGAAACATCTTGGGTGATTGGTGAGAATGAGATCAATACATGTTGGCTTTGTTAAACTCTTAAAGCATGTAGGTTCTTTAATTAAAGACTTTAGATTATAAGTGTTTAAAAACTCATTTACGTGTTGATTTGTAATTTCAGCGTTAAAATCATCCATAATTATATAATTATCGTATTTGCTGGAAAAAGAATCTATGTTTTTGCATATATTATTAAGGTTTTGAGCAATGAGATTCGTTTTGGGATTATATGCACATATAATAAGCCATTTCTTGTTTCTTAAATTCAATTCAACATAAAAAATTTCAAATTCTTTATTTTCACATTTTGGTTTTAATAATTTATATGGAATATCTTCTCGTATGTAGAGGATCATTCCTCCCCCATTGCCATTCCTATCGAAACGATATGGAACACCATAGCCTTGTGTAACAAATTGGTTAGAAGGAAAAGAATCATCTAATTTTGTTTCTGAAATAAGCATTATATCTAGATTTCCATTAACCTGGTTTATTAAGGAATCAAAGTTATTTCTTAATGAGTTGATGTTAACATGCCCCCAAATGAGTCTATTTATGTTATTGGCTCCCATTTTTTCAAGAGTTGTTTTTGCATTTTCAGATGTCTCACTTTCACCTACAAGATTTTCTATATTACTTTAATTAGTTTCCGAAAAATCATCTATTGCAGAATATTCTTGACATCAATCTCCCGATTTCAATTTTCTAATAATATTAACAGCAAGTTTACCTGTACCCAAATTGTTTAGGTGAAGGCCTCTTCGCCCTAAACAATTGGAGGTAATATTGCTGTTATCAATTAGGTCAATAGCAAGTTCTTTAAGATGCCCATTTAAGTTGCTTACCGTAACAGCGGCTTTAGGGTTATCTGTTCTGTGAATTAGAGATGAAAAACCAAACTTACACTTCGGTAACGTAGCTTCAACATATTGTTTCAATGATAAAAGTTTGTCCAATATGACACGAGACGTTTCGTAAACGGCATTGTTCGTACCTACATGTAGGATTATACGATCGGGTCTCTTTTTCAACAACGGCTTTAAGAAGTCATTCATATCGTCAACGGTGGCTCCAGGAAAGCATAGGACCTTTACATTCCTTTTAGCTGACATTCTTTGCTCATCTAAGCCATAAAGTAACGAGTCACCGACAATAAGTGTAGTTCCAGGTTTCCACATTTGTTTCGTTTCATCATCCTTTGCAATGTCTTTAGCGCTGTTTTCTGGTGTTGTGTTTTGAATTGTGTTGTGTGAAATGTTAACTAAAGGAGCAATTGAATTTGTGTCATAATTAACTTTGTTTTTAGTGTTTGCATAAAACTGTTTTTTACTATCACTTTTGTATTTGATTAATTGCTCTTCAAGTGTCCTCTGACCTGTGGGAATTGGTGTGTCAGATGTTATTACATTATCGTTATCATTTATGATTGTATTTTTGACCGGCGTGTTATGAGAAGAAATATTGTCCTCATAATTCAAAATGGTGGACTTTTTTTCCAAGATATTTAACAGTTTATCAATAACTTTTTGTTTCTGTTCAAGTTCTTTTGTCAAAAATATAACTTCTTCCTGAAGATAGTCTTCCGGTAATAAACCACTATTTCCAATGCCACGACCTCGAGAATATGTTGTAGTTTCAGATTTGTCGTTTATGCTAGATTTGAGGTTTATTAACTCCTTCCAAATAGCTTCTTTGAAGTCAATAAAATCGTCTTGTAAGCGTTCAAACATTGAAAGATTTTCATCACTAGCTGAATCATTAACTACGGGCATACCTTTCGTCGTAGATGTATCATTGGGTTTGGAACACCGATACGAAATTCGTCCGTTTACACTAACCTTGTACAGAAGTTGTCGCTTTTCCATTTCGTCAAGGACTAAGGTTGTTTCTTCAATGGACCAGCCATGAGTGGAGCTGACATGTTCTGTTATATTCATCGAGTACTGGCCTTGTTTCTTCTTCTTTAAAAATTCAAGAGTGTTGATTATAAGTTTGATGTCGGTGTCGCTTAAATCCGCCATATTGCCTCATGACTTCATTGATACTCTTCCCGGAAGCGTAAATAGTGTTGTCATCAGCAAAGTTGGCAATGCTGATGTCAGCATCAATGAAATCAAACATAAGGTCGTTGATATAAATGTTAAAAAGGAGGGGTCCGAGAATAGAACCCTTAGGAACACCGATAAATGAATTTAACCAAGAACTTAAGGTGCCATTTATATCCACTAAGTTAATCATGAATGATACGAAGAGCGGGTTTTGAAAAGCCATATGCCTGCATCTTCGCCATTTTTACAAATAATTGAGTCATTTATATATAACATTAAACTATCGCCATGTTTGTCACGATAACGACGAAAGGGGGCATGAAAACCATCAATTCTAAATTGATTTGTTGTAAACGTTTCGTCAAGCTTTGTTTCAGTTTCAAGACTCAGGAATATATTCCTGTATGAGTTTACGTTAGTATGGCCGATTATTACTTTATTTGGGTGCTTTCCTCTAAGCTTTCTTAGTTTTTCTCTTCATTTCCCATTTGTGGTAAATGATGTACACGTGTAACAGTAGTCGTCTTTGTGCTTTGGTGATCATTTGCTAAAAAATCGGGAAAAATTTTGTGTCAGTATTGATATTATCATGACTAATGAATCCGATGTTTCTGTCTCTGCACATTTTCTGTACGTAGCTATTCACAACTTTCGCTTTATTTGAATTTTTGTCTGTTCTTTTGGAACAATATCTGATATTGAAGTCACGATTTCGGTTGTATAGGTTGTCAGATCAACAATTGATTCCTCTATTCTCCGTTCACTTTTATCTGATTGCAAGTGATCAGTGTTCCGGTTTTTCGGTTAAAATTGGTAGCAGGTATTCTCGATTTCTTGTATAAAGATGCAGTTTTTTGACATTTTTATGGCAATTTCTTTTCGCAAACATACGCTTTTCATTCTCACTGGTTAGTCCCGAATATCTGTTTAAACACCGTGTTTTGACCTAGTCGGTACATCCAGCCTTCTTTTATGAAATTTATTGTTTCAATAACGTTTAAACTTTATTACTTAGTAATTATCTATATTACTTAAACTCTCAGTAGAATGATTAGAGGGCATTTTTATGTCTAAAACGAGGACAAGTGTACTAATCAGACCAAAATAGGGCGTCGGGAGAGGAGAGATGCATTGAGAAAAACTCAGAAAAAAACAATTTTATTGGATTTAATTATTGACTTTATCATAAATGACGCGGGGCTGTTTTGTAAAATCACAAGTTTCTTTTGATTTAAACTTTTAAGAATTTATAGAATTCTAGTGGTTTTGTGCAGTGATGGCGTAGTGGTAGTACCTCTGAGTGCGCCCTGTATTCGAGTCTTAGTCATGTGGTCTCTGGATACTTCACTCCTGTGCGCTTTAAATGAAGCGTATCAGTCCTTTTGGAGCCATCGACGGACTGCACACTGGCCATCGTTCAAATTACAGCAATGCTACGCGTGTCTTTTTAGTTGCAAGCCAGAGAGCAGAAGAGGTTACGGGTAGAGGGCCAAGGCCTAAAAATTGGAATTGAAAATATGTGTTGCTAAATACTAAATACAGTTGCTGATTTTTTCTTTTTTTCGTGGACTCACTACTTAACCCACCAGTACGCCCCTCCTTTTTTCTTGCAAAATTCTCCCACTACAACTAGTGTTGTGGAGATTTGTAAATAATTGCATTAAAAACATCGGGAAGACACAGGAGGTTTGTGGAAAACTAGAATAGATTGTGTAATTCATCCAAACTGACCCGTTTACAAAAAAGAACGACATAAGTATTGTTGATCATCTCCATCAGGTCACGACCATTAATTATCAATTTGGTTTCAATAGATGCTTGAGAACTTTTTATTTTGCCTCACAGCTTTTAGCCCTTTGGATTCTCTTAACTTACCTACCATTTTTGACCGGGCCGATATTTTTGTTGATATATATAAGTAATACTTTAAGGATTTGTCACCTCAACTCCAATGCAACATATTCAATTTAATCCAGCAAAATTTTATCAGAGTCTCTGGATTAAAGACATATTTAAGACATATTTTTGCTGCTGTGCCCACTACCACCTGATAGGATTTTGCCAGAGAGTAAGTAAAGCACTCTACTTAATTGATGAAAAAGAAATCAAGGTAACATTAAATCAAAATTTCTTTTCCGAATGCCATTTTTTATTTGTCCCGCTAAACTGAGAGAATTTTTTCCTAAACTTAACTATTCTACGGTCACATTATATCTCTACTAGTGTAGAGTGTAAAAACATTTTACAGTGTTGCTCCATAAAATGATTTTACATGCTATATACCGTCATGATTAGTTATTATTTGAATTGGAAACATAAAAGTGTTGAGGGCGTTACCACACGGGCGGAGAGAACTGCAGCATTACAGAATGACCGACAGACAGACGACAGACTGTTTATATACAAAAATGTTGTGTTTGATCGATCATACAAAGAATACAATTTCCCCTATTTTTTAGTGCTATTTTACCTATTTAAAGATTTCAGAAGTTGAACAGTTAAACAAAAAGCTAGGTAGAACATTTTTTACCACCTGGCTACTAAAAAAGATTTAGAAAAGAGATCGTGGACAATGTATTCCCCTACCTAAACACAATTAAACTTCTGAGGTATAAAATAATACCTTCAAATTTCCCTCTTTAACTAAAGCAAACAAAAACAAACATACCTTCTGACATTTCTATCTTTCAAACTGATTTTTATTCTGCTATGAATTGTGGAAATGTTCAGAACTCAAAACTGCATTTGTGCATCATGATATAAAAACCATGTAAATATGTATATAACCATCATTTTCACTCTATTCTTGCATTACATTCATCTATACTATTCAATTTTATAATAATCTAAAACAAAAAGATATTAATCAAATCACAACAATATAATAATGATCTTGCTACCTTCGTTTTTCTAAGGCGAATAACAATCCACACACTACAATGAAATACCAAATAAACTGCTAGCTACACATTTCGGTATAGTAGTCAAAACTAACTGATACGAAAAAGTTACGTTCAGCCACATTAAAAAAAATAGAAATCGGTAGAAAATGATAAACTGATAACACAAACACATAACAGGTCTACATCGACTATCTCATCGGATAGAATAGTTACTGGTACTTATCAATGTGGTTATTCTTTTTTGCCGAACTTAAAGCGTTGAAGAAACAAATTAATACAAAAACAAAAAATTATACACACAGCGTCTTCATTCTTATTAAGAAATGAACGTTGAGAAAATTTGATGAACTTTCGAACGCAAAAAACATTGTATTGCGTTCTCCTCCGGGTGGCTTTATGATGTCTTCCTTTAGGCACAACACTCCATGAAATAATAAAAACCCGTAAGATGGAGCTAGAGATTCCCCTAATGGGAGATTCCCCCTATACTAATACGGAAAAATAAACATTCATTGACGAACTTCCCGAATGACAGGTTCTTTCATCCTATGATTCTTTATAGATATAAATATTTGAACGATAATCTTGATCTTATTGTGGCTTTCAACCAATTTGTAGGCATTACTCACGACAGGAGAAGAATGTTTGGCACATTTAATCAACACAAATTACCAAAAAAGAGAGTTCTAGTGTCTACTAGCACGCAAACTTTTTCATCTGTGATGTAATAAATGGTCCAGATCGTCATTGCGTAAACAAATGGATTTTATTTTTTGTAAACGTTCTTTATCTACTTCAAGAACGACCCATACTTTTGAGACTAAAATATTAAAACCTTCTCTCTTTAGTTTTTATCTTCCGTGCAATATAGTTATTTTTGGTTTAGATAGATACAAATATTCGCCACAAACGCAACTTAAATTTAACATTGAAATTCATTTCAAGGTGTTTAAGAGAGCCTTAAATTTTCTTCGTCGTCTAACATGGTGGATAACAAGGTTATGCATAATTAACCCTTATACGTCCCTGGAAAGATCAAAACCCGCAGCTCAAAATCGCCACTTCGTGCTGGACTGCTCATCCAGACGTCCTTTTCACGTCCGGAAAACGTTCAGACATTGTTAAAGACGCTCACATTGCGTCCAAACCATGTCGGGTATTTCTCTCGAACCAGAAACATCAGTAAATCGTTCTACCTATTCCGGGAAATGTCATGTTTTCAAAGAGCCTTCCATTTCTATGATACATTGCGTGTAATTATTGTTTCTGAAAATATATCAACCGTATTTCGCTTCTGCACCTACCTCCCTTGTGGCTTTTAGTATTTTCACGAAACATTCGCGTGACTTAAGTTATTTACTTTGTCTTTAAAATTAGTCATATTTGACAGCTTAATAATTATAACTTTAAAATAATTGTTACATGCCGGATGGTATAATTACGCTTTTCTAAAATTATCACAGACAGGAGAAAAGAGAAACTTTTTACAAATAATACGGGATTGTTTTCAACCATTTCCAATAATAGTATAGTTGATGAAATGCAGAACGTTGAGTTGCTCATGGTTCCTACTGCTCGCTACTCATGTTGTCAGTTTATGATGCAGATACGATCTTTAATGCACCACCATTTTAATTTGATGACTAAATGTTTTGTGAAGCTTCACAGTGAACTGTGAACAGGGCCTAAAGGCAGACATTTCTTCGCCTTTTATATAACGTACCACTCAATACGACAAAATGTTTAAGGAAGAGTGTTAGCAATTCATAAAGGATAGGGCTACCCTACAAAACGGGGTCGTCACGTGGTTAGATAACTTGATACTGGAAACGTGAAAGAATGATGGATTTTCTCGATTCAACATTATCGTTTATCTGCCACAAATTCTTAGTATCCTTGCTAAATTCCTCGTCTATGGCATATTTTTCACAATCGAGCATTCGAACCCAAACACCTGATACCTTCTCGTGAGGGCCATATTGAAAATCCATTGGGATGAGGCAAGAAAATGAGTTTTGGAATAGTTCTAACTATTTTGTCAAAAGAAAAATATGATGTGGACCTTTGCTTTACGGTGTTTTTCGTTTTCATGACCTTGTCTCGATTGATTTTTAGGTTATTTTTACACAGTATTTCCTCGTTAATTTTAAAGAACTGAAACTGCGGTCACGTATCGTTAAAGAGTTGATGGTGTTGTAAGGGGTGTGTAGACAGAAACTCAAGGCTTGCGAGAGCATGTTGTATTCTGAAAAACAAATAAATCAATAAAAATCCAAATTTTCAAACTAAACAAATCAATTAGCAGGGAAAAAGAAATTTTTTTTGTGCCGATTAGAGATAAGTCCTGAAAACTATATCCACCATGCTCTCTCCATAGACTGCGTCTTTAGTGACGTCATTGTCAGAGAATTTCTTTCACAATCGCGTGATAATAATAAACACAGACAAAGAAATAATTAAAATATATAAACTGCAAAAGTTTCTTTCTTAAAACCTCATTATAATACATAATCTATTAGTTCTTTTGTTTTATTTTTTATTACCTCACAATATCAAAATACAAAAAAATAAAAAAATTATTGCAAAGTAATATTTGACGGGCCAATATTTTGCACAAAGTTCAAACTTTCGAAATTTTTTTATTGATATTCGGTTCATTTCGTAACATGCGAGGGTTCTTATTTTTCTGATATCGTAACATGTTAATTAATAACTTGAAATAAGCTGCAATAAAAATTTGCACTGAAACGACTTATTTCAAGCTAAATTATTGTTTAACACAAAAGTTTGCCACATCATCAGTGATTGACAATGATGGACTTAAAGGGCACATGAATTGGGAAAATTAGGTCCAATAGTCTATACCGACTCCTCTGTGTGTGTGTGTAGTTACTGTTTGTTAAATAAATGGATCTGCCAGTAAACTTAACGCAGCCAGTGTTGTATTATAGATAGGATCACCTATGACTTTTAAGATAATAGTTAATCTTCTATCTTTTATAGTTAATCAAAACTATAATCCTCTGGTGGTTCCTCTTCATCATAATAATATGCCCTTCGAAGAAATTCGACGGAAAACTTAACAATGATCACGAAAGCTTTGGATTTATTGAACCGGGTCATATAATAACCCAATCTGAGGAGTACTTTAATGTCATAAAAAATGTTTAATGACCATGGAAGATGCTATTAGCCATGAAACCGGCTGTTCTCAAAACCTACATAAGAATCATTAAAGTAATCTTCCACAATTTGTGATGCATTTTTTTATTATTATTTATTTATAAAAAAATGTAATGCACAATTTCCTTGATGACGAAAATAGTTCCCAATTCAATATCAACTATTTGTTATGCGTATTTAAAAATTCCCTTAAACTGTCAGCTTTGATAGATATAAACACAACACGAGTGCCAAACCATTTGATTTAATATGTACACAGTTTATTTGTATGAAAAAAAAAATCAACAAAAAAAAGGTGTGTTAAAAATGCTTCTATAAAATGTAGAACTTTGAACCTTTGAAAACTGAAACATCCCAGGCTAGCCCTTAATGTAGATATCGAGTTAAAATACTATTGTAATGATTTCTGCTTGAATAACTATACTTAAACGGAGCACTGAAAAATAGCTGTGCATTCAGATGCTTTTAAAACTTATACACAGATCATTATTTCTAACGATAAATATTATACTTTCAGAACGTTACTTGAAGAATTCGCCAATGTTATCTTTATTTTTGATATTAATCGGAAATGACTTTGTTTCATTTTTCCCCTAACAATTGAATGTTCTGAATGAAGCCTGTGTCATTTCCCAACCATCAACTGAAGCGGTTAACAGATGAAATGTATACGTGTGTGTTTACTACTCAACTTCCTTCTAACAGGAATACGTGGGCACGTTCTCCATCTTGAGAAAGACGAACGTTTCCGAAAAGGTACTTATTGATACACATTTTCTTGTGAGACCAACATCAATAAATACATGGTTGAAAGATATCCATTTCACCAAAACTTTACAACAATTGCGTACTTAAATATGTAGCCAATCTGCACAATATCATAAAAATATTATAAATGGGAATAGGTTGAAATGTATTTCAAAATTCCACGCAGATAATACCCCCACAAAAGTTCCACTTTCCACTCCGAACATATATAAGTTTGAATCTTTTGTCTTCTTCCTCTTGGAAGTGATTACCAGATATACATAAACACAAAATTAGAACATTAAAAACACAATATCCCTAATCAAACTTCTTAATGGAAATGAGTTGTAAATTCATAGCTTTTGATTGTTATTAGGAAAATCTGAAAATCATTTAGGATTTTTTATGATGATTTTATGATTATAATATTATATATACTAACATATTTGTGTGATTAGGTTTTATTACTCGTGCACTCAATCTGTGCACATGAACAGCTAAATTTATATGCATTACTCGCAAGTATTATTACATTGCCTGGAATCTTTTTGTGGAGTGTGACTAAGTGTGTATTAGTTTTGATGAAAACACAAAGAAATTCGATGGAAAACCTGTTTAAAAGTTTATGGCCGTGTTGGAGGAGTATTTAGCAAAACAATGCAACGTTTGTCAATCTTGCCAAACTTCAAAAAAAAACAATATTAAAAAAAATTGTTACGTATTGACTTATTTGTCCACGAAGAATGTGCTGATGTATTACAAACGTGCTCATGTTAATTATAACACACGAACAAAGTTATGTCGTGAAATGGTTGTAGAGTTGTTCCAGCGTAAATAAAAATAATTATCTTAGAACTATAGTTGATGTATGCCAGTGGCGACCATAAATGATAAAATCTGCACTTTTCTCAAGGTGCAGAAAATTACCGAACAGCTGTTCTCACGATGATAAACACAAAATAAGGGACGGTCACATGAGAGCGCCATCAGAATGATTGATTTGTGGTTATACAAAAATGGCTCTCTAATTATCCAGTGACAGTAGCGTTGATTAAACTACGCAAGTGTAACCATGAGCATTAATACACGTCGTTAAAAATCAATAAATTTAATGTTCAGTTTAATGGCTTTTATGGATTTTTTTGTGCTGGATAATTTCTGAAACACATGTTTGTTGAAACCGCGTCATTCCTGAAAGCTGAATCATATTTTTCCTGTGTATTGTGCAAAATTGTAACCTTATGTGTCCCTACGTTTATATAAAACTGTCCCAATGTAAATACCAGAAAATCTGGGTTTGGAATCTAATGACATTTTTTGACTAAAAATTTAAAAAAAAAAAAAAACCCACATTGATTGAGAGTTTCAGGTCCTATATTGATGCCAATAATTTATTCTTCATTAATGTAATATTTTGATTTAATGATTTTGGGAAATTTTATGCATATCCGCGAAATATAATTTAGAGCCGAAAGAAGAATATTGTGAAAGGGAGTTTAATGTCATTATATGGTTCACTGCAAAATTATTTTTTTGAACAGTCTTTTTGGATTAAATTACCATAAATATAAATATTACTATGAACAGAATACTGGAAACTAACCAATTTCTCATTTCCTTAAAATAATTTTCACGACGAATGTTTGCAATGATGAATAAAAAAATTTATTTCGCGTTCGCGCTTTTACGTAACAGCAAAACAATCGAGGTATTTTAGAAATATTTGTTGAAAGAAAATTGGGAAACATTGAGTGTGTAACAAATAATTATTTTAATTAGAAGTTATTTTGTACATAATAAGATATACAAAACGATCATTTTTTGTATTTCCTCTTAATATTAATTTTATCAGTTTATCTCTGAGAAGTATCCCAGGGACTCGAAACGTTCTGAGTCACTCGCCAGCTATTCAAATATATACTTGTAAGACAGGTTCTATGGGAAATGTTTTAAAACTCGAGTTACGTAATAAGTTGACAGATCATCACGGCGTGACGTTAAAATTCCAATTCATGTAAAAGACACATTAATTTCGAAGTTTTGTCCTCAAATTGATTGAGTAATTTTTCAACTTTTCTGAAGTAAGTTGAAAATGGTAAATAGTGATAACATAGCGTTAACTGGTCAGGTGGAAGGGTGGTGGTGGAGGGAGGCGTCATTGTCATTAAATATCTTTTAGAATATTATATAGTTAGTGGGATTTTCATAAAAGTTGTCTCCCTTTATTTCATTTTTTGTGTTATGAGATTTTTGAATACAACAAAAGTCAATTCTAATAATTTAATCGACCGATTTTGTAATACAAAAATCAAGTGATTTTTTAATTATGTCCTCTCACTTTTCACAAGCGGAAATTGCTTTTTTTTGACTTTAAAATTCTTGAAAGAAGTCTATAAACAATAAACTCAATATAGATTCTTGTTTTCTGCAATATATTCCATGCTGCATGCAATCTAATAAGAATCTTTTGCACAAGGTATCATAAAAATTGAAAATGCCATTAAAATAATTTTATGAGTTTGACTGGTGTTTTGAAATCAACTTCTTATTTTCTATTTTCTTTTCTTTTCGAAATTTAATTGCTTGATTTAAAATGTAGTTATGACAGAAAAAAAATTAACATGACTTAATGAACAACATCCTAATTGTGTGGGTGACAGGAAGGTGAACACAGGCTAGACACCCACAAAAAAGATGGCCCCTATTTTAAAGCAACACGAATGGGAATGACCCAATGAATCGTTCATGTGATAGATTCTTTTCGCTCAAACTAGCAAACATTTTTCTATATTTTTCTTCATTGCTACACCTCATAAAAACCTTCATTCCGAACATCTTATCACTAATTACATATTTGTAAATATCTCCGCCCAAACATACGCCTATTCTTTTGTACACAATTGAATAATATCGAAAATAAATCATTGCGCTTATCTGATTGGTTGAAGGTAATAATACAATTCAACGCATGACAACTGATCAATTTAAGTTCTTTGACGGTGATCAATATATGAACGCATGCGCATGAAAACGTCTATTGTTTAAATAGAAAGAGAATATAGAGGTAGAGTTTGAAATTGTATATAAGTAGATTTGGTGTTAATTTGAAATTAGTTTTATGGTTTGATTGTAGTCGATGATAAATCAACCAAAGTGAACATCTGCTATCGAACAAACTCAACAAACATTTTATGTTGAGATATTTTAATTACTGTTGCTGCTGAACATTGATATCGGAAAGAAATAAAAAGAGATTTAGAAGTGACAGAGATTATCAGCTAACATATCTAGCGATCATTTTTCATTTCAATTCTACTTTTGAGAATAAAACGCAAATGGTTTGGTCAGCTCCTGACATGGAATTACCTAGAGGCATTGGAGCATCCGCAGAAATGACACCTAGTAGTTACCACACGTTGATTAGCCAAAAGACATCGTCAATCCTGTCACCTTACGAAACACCATACTCATCGTCAGCATATCGATTGACTGGAGGGAACAGCAGCCCGTCGTACATCAGACCTGAGTTAAGATATGGACAGAGCGCAATAATAACACCTCAAACAACGATGAATGATCAGTCGTCCTTTCACATATCATCTCCAGAACCATTGACGACGAATTCTCCGACAGGCGTCTCCACTGGTTCGTCGTTTGAAGCTTCTTCATATTTACCTAATCCACCCATACCTTCAACAACTATTTCAGCATATTTCAACACAAATATGGCTCCTCATCTCAACGATTACTCACAGTGGGGATACGGCAGTTCGAATCCAGGCAACTACTTATACGGACCTTATGGAAGTCCCTCGTTACCTTCTGGTTATAATTATCCTGGGCTAAACAATGCGGGACTTAATGGTAAGAATTCTATAAAATTCTCTTTTCTTTTTCATTTAATAATGAAATGTTGAATAACAAATTTGTTTTTTTCCTGTTCTTTGCAACAAATGCTTATGAAACAAAGTAGTTGAAAAAAGTATAACGCATGTTCTTGTAAGAAACACACCTAATAAAAGGAATTATTCGGAAAAACAAAAAAGTGACATTTTATCCATTTAGCAGAGAGGATATTTACTCCAAATTTAAGTTTCATTATTATATAAACAATAAAAAAACCCAAGCTGTATTTCATATTATACATTGATCAAAAAAGCCAGCCAGACGGCGTTTTAGTCAGATATTGATCATTTAAACTACTGATATTTTATCTTGAAGTAATTTTAAAATGATGATTTTCATTAAGTCCACATGTTCCTTTGCTACAGGTGAATTTTCTGGCAATTAGTATTTAAACTGGGCAGTTATATGACGTCATAATTCGTTACATAATTTTTCCGCGATTTTATGTATAATAAAAAATAACGCTTTGATAAAATAAAACGATATTCCAAATAATATATACATAAAAGTTCATAACGAGATTTAAAACACAAACGAAATGAAATTGAACAAAAATAAAATGTTTTCGATTGAAGTAATTATGTTTAAAAACGATCCATTTAAATCGTCACCGCAGTGATAAACTCCGTAGGACTATTGAATCGCTTCGGAACTGGCCATATAATCACTCAACTAATTTCTCTTGCTGTCCCGTTTAGGTGGTGTGCCATGGCTATGCAGAGATATCGATACAAAACGAAAACGAATGACCTATTCCAGAAAACAATTGTTGGAATTAGAGAAGGAATTTCATTATAATCATTTCTTGAAAAAAGAACGTCGATCCGATTTAGCGAAACAATTGAACTTGACAGAAAGGCAAATAAAAATTTGGTTTCAAAATCGCAGAATGAAATTCAAGAAAGAAACGAAAAAGCAAGGTGGACAACAACAAAAAGACAATAACGTCACTCACGATAATATTAAAGAGGAGGAGAAAGGACCAGATGATACGAACACGGACAAAATACAACAAATAAACTTGAATAGCTTAAGCATACCAAACATGTCGCATATCTGATTGTTATCATATAGTTCATAATATTATAGATGCAATGAGAGAAAAGAAATGGTTGATACCATATTAATTTTTTTTTTAAAAAACTATTTTTTTTTCAATTTTATTAGATGTAGATAAAAAGAAAAAAAATTTCCATTTCCTCATAAGAAAAATTTTTCCTTTTGTTTTTCAATTTTTTTTTCTTTATTTTTTTGCCTGCGTACATGGAAATATGGCAGTTGGTATCTTAGGGCGATATAAAACTCATTTCGTGCCATAAATGCAAATCCTTGTTTAGTCTGCTATGACTGACTGGCAAGCAGCCAATTACTCATGCACAAACGAATATATTGTGATAGATTGGTCCTTTTTGTATCTTATCCGAAACAGGAATCTCTTTCTTTTTAGGAAAAAAAAAACATTCTTGCATATAAATATATATATATAAAAAACATATCATTTGAACCCCCATAAAAAAATTGGAACAATATTAGTTGTTGCTCGAGTTAATTACAATATCTGCTGGTCAAATATACATATATTTACATTTAAAATTGGCACGAGCCTAAGAGTATTCCATTCTTTCAGTTTTCTTGTGTTTCTTCATGAAATTGTTTTTAACAAAGCAGCTGGAATGTTTAAAAAGTTATTGTGAATATATTATAGTTGGTATTATTATTATCATTATTATTGTATCATATATTTGTTGAGAAATTTAAAGCATTGAACCAATTGCAATTGCTATCGTGTTATTCCCTTCTTAATTTGCACCATCGATGTAGAGGATAACAATTAACAAACATCATCATATGAAACTGATTGGTCACTCTGTCAAAGGTTGAAGTTTGCGGTCAGTTGTTATGAGTAAACAACAGACAATGCGAAACCAAAATAAGACCATTAAAGAAAACATTGTGATTTTAATGTTTGGGACACACTTTCGAGTAGAATCGCTTCATAAGTGCCTTTTGATGCTTTTTTTAACATCCAAGAAACATCATATCTCAAATCATACGCAATCCTTTCTAAACTTAGATGCTTTACTTCCTTAATAAGATCTTACGTGTTCTGGAAACAAGAAATTAATATATCAAACCACTTGAAAAAAAGTATTTCGGACAAAATTTGGAAAGTCGCAATATTTTTCTTATTTCGGAAATATATTGATATTTTTCTCCAAGATTTTGAAAAGCGTCCATGAAACAAAGTTTAAAGATTTATGGCTCAATTGACAGAAAATAACCCGTTGAAGATAGCGCCCTATTCAAGCCCGTTATTGTCTTAACCAACTTTTGACGCTTGAACGCTCGCATTGACGCTCGCATTATCAGCTTGAGCGACCAATTAATTTCCTGCTCAATCTTCTATGACGTCATTCGAAATTCTGCTACACAATGTCGCATTAAAGATGAAAGAGGCGACTTTCGTTTGTCGAAATTATTAGCTATCTGTTCCTCTTTCTTCCTTATTTAGTTTGAAATACTCCATAGAAATATTGTCTGACTATAGCTAACTGCTCCTATATGTTTCAACAGTTCAAAGACTATTTGTTACACAATGACAGATATTCATATTTGTAACGTTTTATGTCCTCCATATTGGGACATTGACGAAAGATTGAACCAAATTTTGGAGATTACTCATAAAGAAACATTGCAAATTAAGATACTTTTATATAAAAGACAAAACTGAATGATAGCATATTTCATAAGAATTTATTTTCCCAACACCACGTTCAATTATGTAAACATTTACATAATTTTCACGGACCTTGAAGATACCACTAAGTTATTTTGAAGTTCGAGCACAATTAAACACTTTACCAAATTATCGTCTTAAATAGCAGAAATTAACGCTCGCAGTAAATCTATTCCTTTCAGAAATTCTTTTTCATCTTTTCAAAATTAAATGTCCGAACCCACAAATAACAGCAAAAAAAAGTTAACCGTCCAAAAGTCTGGTTTTATTTTTAATTTTCACTAAATGGGGATGATTAAAAACACTTATATATGTTTCTGAGAATATGGAGTTGATAAGACTTTCTGGGAACTTGGATATAGTTGACTTCTTGAACCTAATCATTGACAAACCAGGTGTCTGCATCATTCTTTTCAGCAGCTGATATGCGTGAAGTTCCTTAAAATACATAAATCGTCAGTTATTAATAACTTATAAGGTTTGTTATTGTATCACAAAGAAAATTTCGTGGTCGCGTGGATTAGAGACACACCTTCGCATATTTTCCGCTTGTTTTGATTTCATCCTACCGATATCGATTTTGGTTTGGTCTACTTTTTATTCACTTCAGGTCATGGAATATCAAAATATAATCATATATAAAACTTATAAAAAAGATTAGGAATTTGAAAACGTAGACTGGATATGAATAATCTTGCTTTCAATTATGCGTATTTATGGTTGGATTCCAAAAAATGAAAGTAAAAAAGAAAAAAGAAGAAGAAGAAACAGACGATGGGTTGTTGACTTTATTATTTTAGGTTTCAGGAAATTCTGACAAACGATGGCCCATTTTTAGCACATTTGTGATACGAGTTCTGTTTTGTTCGATTCGTTCGGTTTATTATTAGAAACATGATTAGATTTTGTTATTTTTAGTGGTTTTAAATTTGTATCAACTATTGTTTAATTAATCATCCACTGCAATTAAATGAACATTATGCGGAATGGCTTGTGAAAATTAGGAATTCCGATTCCAATTAGAGAAATCCTTTTTTCTGAGGAAGCAAGTAATTGATCCCATTTTCGAACGGATTAGGCTTTTCTGCGCATTGTGAAATATTTCGGTCATCGAAAGTATCATTCGTGAATGGAACGCATTTATTGAAGTGCCCATCCCAGAATATCACCTTTTTATTGAATGAACCTATTTGGGCGATTACTTACTAAAATTCTTATGTTTCAAAAGAAACACTAATAAATTGGATACAAATTGATATTTTCCATAGAACCGTTAGTAAAAAAATATGAAAATAAAAATACATTTTTCTTCCTATCAATTTGAATCTAAAAGATGACGCCTTCTAAAATCTTCAATTTTCTAAAATATATTGGGTTTACTAAACAGCTTCCCTTAACTGGGGGTAGCAAAGTAGCTTTCATTGTATATTATATGATAAATTGCTAATTTACTATGCTTATGTCTGGATGAACTTGGCTTCCATCATAAATAATTAAAAGCAAGCTATTGCTTACTCATTAAACCTTTGATGGCTGTGTGGAATTTCATTGCCATGATAGTAAAATATTTATAATGAGTTGGAATATTACACCCTGGGCAGATTACTCCATATATTCGAATTGCTGATTGTCATCATGTTGGGAAATAAAGAACAAATATAAAGAAAATGAAAAGAATTGAATGAACAGATTTCGGACAATGTTTGGACAATGAAAATTGGTACTTATTGGTCAAGAAAAAATTTAATATGGCAAAAAATTCTTTGTTGTGTGTAATAACAATTTCTTTGGGATATTTTCGACAACTTCTGATATTTAAGACTGCAATTCCATCTAATTCCATGTATTTCAGAATAAAAACTTATCACCACCTCCATTTAAAAAAAAAATTAATGATGAAAACAACAACAACATTATTTTTACCCACATCAATTCCCCGTGTTGGTTTCCGTTTTGGTTTTTTCGTTCAGGATGATAAGCTATGACACATATATTACGCGGTAACGACCTAAGATGTTTTGTATCGGTGTGTTTGTGATAGTAAAAAACACATGAGATCAGTTTTTTCATCAAAATAGGTGGAGGTATTCATTCGTTATAATTTCATCTCTTATCACCTCAATTCATTCTCACTTTCCATTTTGAGTTTGACTGCATATCAAAATGATTCCCAATCTTCCTGGATTTTACATTCAAATGAAAAAAGTGCAGAAAAAAAACAATATGGAAGATATGCAAACGTTTATTGTACCAGAAGAAGAAACGTTTCAGCAATATACTATATATATATCACTGAAGAAGAAGGCGGGATTCCGAAATATTGTTAAAAATAAATGTGTTTCTAATATATACATTATATTATATATACGTATTATAATAATAAAATCACACTAGTTGTATTAATAACTGATATATTCTCTGGAAGCATTTAGTCGAAAATATTTATTCATCTCTGTTTTCGTTCATATATATTGCGTAAGCAAAGATTTTGTTCTTGGAAAACTGACATGACACCATCAACTGATATACTGATGTTGCAATTTTGATTGTTACATATGTACTATATTTCAATTAATATTATCCTAATCAATTGTAGCTAATTAATATCTTGATAATAAACAGCAGTTTATTGGTCGTTTCGTAAACAGAAAAGATCCTACAAGCTGTTTGAATGTTGCAGCTGATGACATCTGAATAGGAAAGACTTCGTTGGAAATGGCCTGCTGATGTACCTTTGTCCTTAAAAGCATCGATAACTACTTTTAAGCAAATGATATGGAAGGGATATATTTTGATATTTCAGCTAGAGGAACAATCTTCATAAAGGTAAACTGAAAGTTTGAGAGTCTCTCCTTGCAATAACAGATTCGATTCCCAGTTGGACAACAACAACTACCTATCAAGGTCATGGACTTTTCTTATAAGGATATTCTCAGGATATTTTCAGCTCAATCCCAAGATTTCATCATCGCACACGTAAAGAAAAGATTATAAGTAATATTAACATACGAATTCTATGTTATTTTCCTCGCGGCTAAATGAAAAGGACCACAGAACAATTAGAATGCCTTCTACGTTTCACTAAGATATTATGGCATGTGTCATGAATCATGATTGACGAGCGTGCGGAAACACCAAAAGAATCCAACTAATCATTTTTGGACATTCTTTTCTGACACTTGAGGTGAATATTTTGGCAATACCTGTTGACCTCATTTTATGTTTACGTGTTTACCATGTGTTAACTTTGTCTGAAAATGTTTTACTTCTTTCTTGGGTAATTCAAAAGGATTGAATAATTCCATGAAAATATTTCTTTTCCGGCAACATATATTCTTGCTTTGTCTTTTTGTTTACATTTTGAGTGGTCAACACAGTTTGAATCTTTTTTTTTTTTTTAAGTTTTCATGCTCATCCATGGCTAATGCAAAATTTGCAATGTGACAATCCAATGCTTAATTAGATCAAAAATATAATTACACCATATCTCAAGAATGGAATATATCAATCAATAATAATTAATGATATTCCTCCAGTTCGTTTGCAAGTCGTTAATTTCCAGTTATGCTTGCATTGACGACGCAAATTATAAAGAGGGTGTTATTTTCTTGACAAGAAATCGATCTATCAGCAATCAAATCAAATTTGGCTGCAAAAAAAATTATGCTTAATTGATTTATTAGGTTCTCTTGAACATACCTTTGATAGCTATAATCAGTAAAAATATTTATCATTATAGATATCATTTGCATATCATCCTTGTTCCTTTCTTAAACGTTTTAACAAATTTTCTGGGAACAATAGCAAAATTATCTGATATTAAGCAACTTTTTATTTTTTCACCCCTTCTATTTTCAAAGTGCTTTGGTCATTTTTTCTAGTATTGATATATTGAATGTAAATCGAAGTAATTCATTCATATATGCAGATATTGGGAGATACTCAAACACTTAATTTCTTTTCCATTTTGTTCTCAATTGTTCATTCTGATACAAATCTAAAACTGCCGTCATATCAACAACAAAGATTTGAAGCAATTTTTGCAGATATTTTCACAATCATTCAATCCATGATACCACGTCAAATAGAGGTAGCTATGGAATGGAATCGACGCTAACGCAAAGCTTAACGGAACTATTTCCGCGAACGTGTAAGAATTTTTAAATTAGCGTGCAAACAATATTAAATAATTATAGCTCGAGAATAAAATAAGATTGATTTTAATATTTCAAAAAGCCATATCCTTTTCCTCCCTCCTACTGCCTACTCAGAATGCTATTTTCATCTGTTTCAATTTCATTATATAAAAGCAAGTTTCGATCAATTTCGATGAACATATGAATATGGCTCAAAGGCTCTTCAGCCCCTCCGACAGTCAACTTGTTAGTTAACTTACCCCTAGAGATACGTTATGCATTGCTCTTACTTGCCCACTGGCCAGCATGCGATCATGTGCATGTCATCTGCAAGCTTTGTTTCTGATACAAAGCGCTTTTATGCATTCATCTTGAAATAAAGATTCAACGTTTGATGGTGAAATGAAAAAGCAGAAAACATGAGCAAAGTTGCTGACACATCATTTAAAATGTGCAGGGAGACAAATGGACTATTTGAAATATTTATTTTAATGGGATAATAGTCTCGGAAAAATGTCATAAATTCAGTTTGACGTCATCATAAAAAAAATCTATTTAGATGCCCTATTTGATGCGAATTAATTTCAATGCTGTTGAATTCTGTGACAACACGATCGCTGGAATCTTGAAGAAAACTTTTTCAAAGTTTAAGGTTCAATTTTATGGTCTCTATGTTTAATGGTTGAAATTTGAGCGCGCTTCATCTTGTTGTATGATTTGCATAGGAAGTAGATTCGTTTCTGCAGCCACAAGGAAAATGCATTTAGGAAACGCATTAATGATGTCTGGATTAAACTTAGACAACAGCCTTTGTATTTACTTATAACTTTATTACGTCAGCTAGGATTATGATCGTATGAAGAAATTATCTATCAATCGGGGTTTTTATTCAACAAAAATGTGCATACGGGCGACAAAAAATACATTGTGGCGTCAAAAGCATCTAAAAATAGCATAAAAGCCACCGATCACCAGCGAAAAAAAAGTTGTGAATGTAAAACATTTACAACTTTTTTTGACTCAAAATGCTTGCCTATGATTCTTTTACTGAATTATTAAGAAAGTCAAAAGAAAAAAATCTCATTGGAAAAAGCTGTGATCCTCTCCAGAGGTTCCTGAGAAAAAAGAGCATGAAAATTCGTTTTAACGTGATTAAGGACCGATGACTGGATTTGAAAAATTATATTTAGGGATAATTGGTTGAACCCACAACAAGCGCTTCTTTCCAAGTACCAACAAATTTGCAATCTGTGTTTAAATTTGCCTTGAAAAAATTTGTCAAACATCCAGATCTGCGCTTCGATGTATTATACATACGTTTTTCAGTGTGACTTTGGCGAGACGGAAATCATGATATGTCCTTCATATCCACACTTCATAAAACTGTGGACTTGTTATACATTGGTGCAGTGGTTCCTGAAATCTAAAATGTTTGATAATGTCGTCATTGAAATGAACTAATAACAATGTTCACTTTTGGCTATAACAAAATTATGTTTATTTTTGTCATAAAGGATTTCAGTTCATTTCTCCATAACAGACATTTTATATTCGCTTGCGCTCCTGTTTCTCTTTAAAACATCGCAACAAACCAATATGGAACTTGTCTTTTCGTACATATTTCCTGTTGAATTGGAAATCGATTGTGAGAGAAATCTCAGGCAATAAAAGTCTAGCGTCACCCGGTGCACCCGTCATGCTTGGAATCAATTTATGACTAGACTGAAATACACCATTCAATTAGTTGGCTCAATTACACTTTTTTTTAACTTTTCAACAACTACTTGGATGAAACTTTATTTTGAAACAACAGCTTTGTTCCGATTGTTAAATAAACGTGCCAAAAAGATATCAAAACTATTTACATAACAAAACTATTACGCATGCGCACATCGCTTCGTGAATTCGTAACTTTTTAGTGGAGTTTTGAAGAATGTGTCGAGTGTCATGACAGTTTTTATGTCGAAACAAATGTAATGGAGTCGAAAACCGTATCAATTCCTCGTAAAGGAACTGAAATATATTCTGGTCAGTAATTTCTATGCCTGGAATTTTGATTGCTGCGGCCAATACTAACTATGTCGAAGATTTCTGTATCGGGAAAGACTAACAGCAGAAGGAAAATTTTTGTATACCAGGAAATGATTTTCGCAGCTATCAGGACCTTTACTTAAATTAAAACTGTACCTAGTAAACTGTAGTTAACCTAATCAGATCTACCTAGCTGCGTCTTACTTTGGATCTATCAGTTTCAAAAAATCACAAAGAAATCCAACATGAAATATTCTTCTTACCTTCTTCTTCTCGTATTCTTCTATCTCCCATTCTCATACCTAGAACTTTCCAATATACGTCTTACCGTATAGAGATTATTTTCCGCGTATCTGCCAAATGGGGTTCGTCCCGACGGATATTTTTGATTGGAGAGAAAATATTTGGAAACAAAATAAGGAATTTGCCATTTTCCTTTTGGTGACCCAGTTATTCAATCAGCCACGGCATCCTCAAACAAATTAGTACAAAATTCATGTCAGTCATTTGACGGAATCGGAAAATTGAAGATTTTTTTTACGCAATTAATTTTTTTTTTTTATGCATTTCATTTTTTCTGTATTTCGTAAAAATGAGAAAAAATATGAAAAGTATGAAAATGTAGATTTTAGGCTTTTAATTTTCAAGCTTGCATAAAAACTAATGGTGTTGTGATATTCACAAATCCACTTCACACCAAAATATGCTTGATATAAACCAGGAAGAAATGAAGAAATTGTAACCAACAATACTGTATTAAAACAACATTAAGTTGGAGATTATTCCTAAAGAAAAACCTTTCCCTGACTTTCTAAAAAATTCCGACTCTGCCTGACTAAGGTGAAAAAGATACTTCTGGTCTTGACTGTCCCTGACCCTGTGACCCTGATATTGGAGCAAAATGAAGACCAGACTAATAACAATTGCAAGTTACTACCTGATTCTGCGATTCGTTGTTCCGCTCCACGAATTGACTTTCAACTTTTTTTCGACATGGATTACCACTACATTCGACTATCAGACGCTGATTCAATTCCGCGATTTAAAGTGACGACTTCCATTTCGAGTCATGACGCCAGTGACGCCAGTCCAACATCTTGGCCATTTTTACATGTTTCATTTTATAAGCACCTAAAATTTCGATATAAGGCTGGGTTACCATTTAGCTGACTTAAAATCAAATCTGGCGAGGGCTGCACAGAACAGAAGTGATGACTTGATAATATTCACCATTTATGCAATGTATTCGAACGTGTCCTACTCATGCCGAGAATGAAACCTTTCTGGTTGTTCTGTAAAAATCAAGAGATGTGAAGATCTTAAAAGCAGTCAGTTCTAAAGGCCGTTTTCGATTAGGCGGAATCGGAAAGTCCGTTAAAGTCTGTTTTAATGTGGCTGGGATCTCCTTTCTTGTAAAGAAAACGAAAACAAGACTGATGTATTTGATGTTCTGTTGTTTCACCTCGCCGCAATACAACTTGTTCAAAGGGTATCTTTGATTCTTTAGGCAGAACTGAAAAAAAACTGGGAACGAGGTTTCCTACAACAATTATTTTGACCAATGTTATTTTTCATACCTTGATAGGGCGTTTAACAAAAAGTGTCGATCACCAGAGGGAGGCATTCATTTTCGTTCAAATTACTTAAATACTTTTACTGTTTTCGTCAAAAATTCATATTTTCAAAAGAACTTCTCAGATATCCGCGCACCAAACTACCACAAAATTCCTGTCGCTCACAGCCATCTTTCAAACAGCGAACAACATTCTATAAAGACGTGAGAACGCAAATGTTTGAACATTTTCCATTGTCTCAAATTTGGAGTCATAATTATCATTATAACATCTCAGCATTTCTCGTTCAACTAACGATTTCTCCTCACTAAAAACTTTATGATGCAAACCTTAAATTTCCTCTGGGTTAATGAGGTAACAGTCAGGTTATGCCTCGTTTTTTCAAACATTTTTTATGAGACTTGTCACCATAAATTTATAAAGAGAAGAGAGATTGTCAGTAGAACGTGCTTCCTATTAACATCAAAATGTTGAACAACAATCGTACGCTGCCTGATCGTGCGATTTCGTACGTGTCGCACGATCTACCGTTTCCATTTAAAAAAAATTAAGACTGCAAATGAAGCTGAAGCCAATATGACAGCTGTAAACAGACGACTGATAGTAAAGTAGGTTTTAGTAATGCTACTTGTCACGAGAAAAAGTTGAACAACGAAACAAAAGCACAGATTTTGGTTCGTAGCATATTTCAACAACAGAGACAAAAACTGGGAGAATATTATCTTTTACTTAATGAACTCAAATTGCATGAAAGAACTACACCAGAATGTCCCCTGATCGATTGGAACATTTGCTATCTATGGTCAGTCCTCTTGAAAAAAGTAGAAGCAGAAATCGTCGAATCAAAGAATTTTTATGTTTATCCGGGGAAATTGTTGTGCGAATGTTGTAAAGATAGAAGTTTTTGCTGGGTTGTACGACTTTTGTCTCCATAAGCCTCATATCTGTTGTGCAACATTTTTTTATGTTAATGGGAATCACGTTTAACACGCTTTATTGACTTTGTAACTTTGTAATATGTCCTGAAAACACATGTCTCAGGCAGGTTTTTTCAGTGCAAGACTGTCTACCTGGCACATATGTATCAATAATGAAGCGAAAACCAAAAACGCTTTCAGAGATTTCATTCATCACAATATATATCTCAACTTTTCTCTAAGAGATTTGATACTTATTTCTAACTCCTAAATTTCTTTCAAACTTTCTAAACGGAAGATTAAGGAATCATGGGACCAACATTGTGTTAAAAAGACTTTCAAGAAAACTTTGCAAATTCCAGGACTTTTCATGATGTGGCAAACCTGTCGAGACTATATCAATTTCAGTTTGATAAGCAAAGAACAACTAAATGTATTTACTGTCCATCAAACGTTAAAACATGTCTACCTGTAACAAAATAAGTTCAAATATATATGTTACGGGTAATATGATAAATTGGGAATTATGCATATTCCCCGGTTATTATGCATAATAACCAAAAATAGGTTTCTCTTTGGGTAATTTTGCATAATAACCGGTCATTTTCTATAATTCCCATAAAAGTTGGGAAATGTAACAAATATCATGAGGTTCGTTACTTTCACCGGTTATTTTACATAATAACCATTCGTTTTTGGGGAGTGTTATTTATCAACCTGTTATTCTTTTGTATAGGATGAAAATAAGATTAATGAGAAAATAAGATTTTTGTGCATAATATGAGGTTGTTTATAGAGTTTTGTGAAACAGTGTTGCAAGAAGAGAACTCAAGATGGAAGCTGTAATGAAAAGAAAGTTTTATCAAAAATTGAGTGCGTTGATCGAAAGTAAAAAGCACAACAATTCTTTCTTGAGTGGAGAAAAGTATGAATTGCTCATTCAACAAATAAACACCTTGAAACACGGTAACCGCAAAAAGGAACCGAATGATTACCAGCTTTTGAAACGGTACGATGTTGTTCAAATTGGAAACGTCGAGAAGCTGATATATCCTGTAGCTGAGGGTAGCACGTCAATTAAATACTACGTGCGCATAGAGGATGTATTCAATGTAATACATGAGGCACATGTTTCCATTGGCCACGAAGGAAGAAACCGAATGGTTAAGGAAACGGGTACGAAGTACAAAAACATCACAGCAGAATGTATAATGATTTATCTGAACTTATGCATTCCATGTCTAAAAAAGTCGAAAGTTCCGAAAAAGGGTTTGGTTATCAAGCCAATGGTTTTCAGTGAGATGAATTCCCGAGCACAAGTTGATTTGATAAATATGCAGAGTCAGGCGGATGGAGAGAACAAATGGATCTTTGTATATCAAGACCATCTAACAAAATTTGTGCAACTTCGACCAGTTACGTCTAAACGTGCACCTGAAATCGCTTACCAATTACTGGATGTATTCAGTATATTCGGTGCTCCAAACCTCCTACAAAGTGATAATGGAAGAGAGTTTGTTAACTCGATAATCGAAGAGCTTCGTTCAATGTGGGAAGGTTTAAAAATAGTGCACGGGAAACCAAGACACAGCCAGAGTCAGGGATCTGTAGAAAGAGCAAATAGAGACATCGAAGACATGCTGACAACATGGTTGCATTCAAACTCAACGAACCATTGGGCAGATGGACTCCGTTTTGTTCAAGTCATGAATAATAGAGCCTATCACGAAGGCCTTAAGTGTTCACCTTACGAGGCTATGTTTGGACAGCCGATGAAAGTGGGTTTAAAAACCTCAAATCTCCCTAATGAAACCATTAATGAAATCCAAACGGAAGAGGAGCTCGAGAAAACCATTTCTTCTATGCATGACGTAGATGCAGCGCCGGATTTCCATCCAAATCTCCAATTCATTGAAGATTTACCTAGCGAATCTGACAATCAGGTAGCTAGCAATGATGAAAATGGGCATGCCATAGAAACTGTAATGGAAGTAGTGGAGACTGATGAACGACAAAGGGAGATCGAAGGTGCAAGTCAAGATGAGATGGAAGAGGCTGAGGCACAAGATGCTGCTGCAACCGACGATGAACCACCACCTTCACCTTCACCTTCAATGATATCCCAGCGACAAGAGAAAATTAAAGAAAAAAGAAAAATGGCAAAATGCAATCTTGAAGCTCAGGCCTTAAGAATGACCAGGCAGTCACAAGAAAAGTTTCCTCCAGGAAAGGTAGGAGACACCGTCAAAGTACGTGTGCCAGATGTTGATCGTGGCAGATGCGACTCACGAAATATATTAGGAGTGATCACTGAAGTCAATTTAAGTAAAGGTTTATACAGAATTGGCACCAAAAAAGGAATGCTCAAATCGTGGTACGCTCGGAATCAATTCAGAACTTGCACAGCAGGAATCGTCGATATTGCTGATGTCCCTTCAACTGATATATCACTACGAGAATGCGCGGGAAAGTCATCGTTATCTGGCGGGCAAGGCTACAAGCGCTGCAACTGTAAGACAGCTTGCCGAAACAATTCGTGCTCGTGTAGAAAAGCTAAAAAACTGTGTACTTCTAAGTGCCACAGCAGCTTATCCTGTGACAATAAATAAAAGACATTGATATGTTAAGTTTTACTCTTTTGTTAGTTTTATTTTCTTAGTCTTCTAGTTTTGTTTTATCATCATTTGCTGGTTATTTTAGAGTAAAAAAAACCAGCTTTATAAAAATAGAACGACGTGATTTTTCTTGGAGATACTACATTAACTAACTTGAAAAGTATTTTAACATACCCTTTTACGCTTTTTATAGCTTAATAATCTTCTTCCAAGAAGATCTTCTTTTTAATCCGAGCAAGCTCGACGCGGTAAGGTATAGCTTAATAAACGACGTAAAACAAAGAAACGATACGTCTCCTTTCCTTTCAATTCTGTTTTAGCACAATTCCCAACCCAGTCCGGAGATTTTACATATTCCCCAAAAGAACCTAGAAATTATGCATATTAGCCGGTGAATTTGACAAATAGAACACTTTTTAATCACATTCTCCATTCTCTATGGGAATTATATAAAATAACCGGGAAATTTGATGAAAAATCTGTATTAATCAGATTACCCAATTTGGCTGGGAATTATGTAAAATAACTGGTTAATATGCATAATCCCCGAATTTATCACAATCCCCGTAACATATACATCATACACTTTAGACCTTTGATCTCTTTTCTTTAACTAAGCTTAGAAAATTGCAAGTCTGTCAGCCATATGTCTGAAAAATATCTTTGTTTCTTTGACATATTAGTATTATTTAAAATCAAAAATGAAGATTAAAATACACCATAACTACACTGTGATATAATGGTTAAGAGTACTTTCCAATACTTTGTAAACATTTTGCCCAGTTATATATCGATTAAACAAAGAGTGGAAACAGAATATCTAAAGCAAAGATTTAATTAACTATTTTTTTGTAGGAACACACTTGTGAAAACATTTCAGTTCAAATAATAACAAGCTGCTCAGAAAAAAAAACATTTGACAGAAAAAATTATTCCCTGACTTTCCCTGACCAAATACAACAAAAAACATTTTTTCCCTGACTTTCCCTGACTTTCCAGACCTGGGATATTATTTTCCCTGACGTTCCAGACGCTAGGAACCCTGAATAAGATGAGGTCTTTCATTGAACCCAAAAATCTCCAACTTTTAGTGAGGGAAATGAAGAAACAACACCGAGCACTTTTTGTTGTTAATCCAATTTTCTCTCTTTCCATATTTATTGCAAACAAGAAGAACTACCAGACATTTTTCTCAGTGGTTATTTCTTAATTCATTTCTATCAAAAGAAGCCATTCAAACATGCTCCATAACATTCCAGTAACATTGAGATTTGTTGAATCACACAACGATGTTGTTTGACCTTCTCATATAACATAAATGTAAAATGTTTGAACGGTTTCTTTCGGCCTATATTGTACAAAACACAAGCTGTGTAAACAAAATAATATCATTTTTGTTATCAAAATTCAAATTTGGTTCCAAAATACATAATATGTGTCATATAAAAGTGCAGTTATTACTTTAAAAAATCTCCCCCTTACTACTTCACTGCACAGCATAACAAATGCATCAAAAAGTTGATTAGCAGCTCGTAGCGAGGAAGAGATCCTGGAACTGACCGATCAAGCACCAAAAGCGTTCATTAAGTTTTTTTCTGTGTTAGGAGGAATTACACGTTTCGCTAAAGACTACAGAGTTTTGCAACAGTTCCTTTAAATGAAATTTTAAAGCACCCTCAATTTTTGTTTAACTTTAGCAGCCTCTTTCTTAACTGGAGGCAGTGCTTATCAAAAGTTATTCGGCAGATGGCACTTCATCAGTCAATTACAGTCGATATATTTATATTGAAACAATTTAAATGCATAAAAAAATCATAGCCTTAATTAAAGGATAAAAAAATCCATTTGTCCAAGCAAACTCAAGTAATAGTCATAAAAAAATCATTTCAAAATAAGTCAATATAAAATACCATTTTTTACAAAAAAAAACAGTTGTCTACATTATATACAGTGTTTTCGTAATAATTTGTAATAACCGAAAAAATAATGAAATAATACTGCTTTTGTTCCAGGTATTCCCTTCTTACTCGTCATAACATCTTTAATTCCATAGTCTTTCTTCATCGCTGTCCTGTTTTTGCGGAAAATACCCCATATTGTTTGTAAAGTAACGTTTGAGGGTGTAGTAAATAGAGTAATGGATATCTCTGGCAGTCTCACATATGTTGATTAAAGCTGTCCTGATTTCTTGAAAAATTCGCTTGCTCTTCTCTTTATTAGCAACTTTGTACTTCTCCATAAATAGTTTGCACAAAATAAATGAAAAATGTCAGTACCACCAATATATATTTAGATTTGTCTGTAATGGAATTATGGAATCCTATTATTACAATAATGGAGGGCATTTTGTATAAAATCATAATCAGAGAGTTTATTTAAAACACTGCTTTCAAGACAATTATGAGTAATTTATAGTGGATGCTATCCAGGAGAACCATCAACTTTTTGCCTGCTTACTCAAACAAGCCACAGTAGAGCAGCAACCCATTACAGTTGAAAAAACTATCGATTTTCTACATAATTATGACACTGTTGGCATTAAGAATTTTAGAAAGATGGGCATCATAGAAATGGAGGGAGGGGGGAACCCCCTTACCAAATGTGTCTTAAAGTTCAAATGGAAATATCTTAAACGATCTAACAATCTCAAAAAAGAGCAAAACCAACAACATGTGCGTAATTCATTTCAAATCAAAACATCGTCAAATAAAGCATTTTATTATGTCAAAACATGGATGACACAAGAGCTTTCACCATCATGATTATGTAAGATATTTTTCAACCCACATTCACTATTCAATAAGTATTAATTCAGAGAAGTATAATATTGCTAAAACCGGGATGTCATCAATCATTTAATTCATGTTGTAGCCCCTTTAAGGTATAAAAATTTTCATGGGAAGAAAATTTTGTGAATTTAGCGAAATTGCATCAAATTTGCAAAATTTAATTCCCGCGAAAAACCTGATTTCAAGTATATATTTCATAAAATTAAATTCCCACGAAAAATCAGGTTTTAAGTGTATATATACACTATGAAAGTTTAGATAATTGAAAGGAAATCTGTTAAACTCTTGTAACAATGTCAGAAAGCAGCAAAGCGAATTGGTAATCATGGCCATACATTTTAGATTAAAGATCTTTTTTGCCTCCTGTCTTTTAATAATCCATGTTAATTTATTGTATTAAAAGAGTATCGTCGGGAAAAAATAGTCGGGGAAAAAAGTTGGGTTTAAAAATGGTTAAGGAAAAATTTATTCACTTGGTCATTAAAACCCAATTTTTTCCCTCCGATAAAGGTAATTATATACATAATTACTGTAAACAATGTAACATCAAAAGGATGTCTGTATGAGTTATTTTGCAACATATAAACATGAATTCTGGAAGGTGTATATATTGATCTCGTGGGTTTTAAGAAGATTCCAATAAAATCTGTAAATTTCAGCAGGAAGAAACTGATAAAGATGCAAAATAAAAGATCACAAGGAAATTAATAAGTATGTTTTCGTTTTAATAAAAAGAAATATTTAGCAGGGGGTAATTTAAAAGATGAAATAAAAGTAATACAAAAGATGTGTTCTCTAAATAGTTACCTCTCAACAACAACAACCATGGGGTGGGTGGCCCAGAATGTAGCTGCTCTATCAAATTGAACAACAACACACACACATTGCATTATCAGTAAACAGGGATGGAGTTAGAGTCATGGCACTGAAATACACTGACCTTTAAGTCCCCTGCCCACCCACCGAGACCTATCTAAAGCTCATAAAAAATGTTGTGGCTGCCACTGCACATGTTTAGCAGATAGCTAGTGTATATTATATAGCATCATATAGCAGCAGTTTCTTTAGTTTCAAAAGCCTTTTGGTCGGCAGTTGCCTTGCTTATACTCTGATTTTTAATCTAATGATTTAATCTAATGAGAAACGTAATGTGTGAATGTTGGCTACCCTGCCAGCCACAAAAAAACTGTCATGCAGACACTTGACTTTTGCATAAAAATTTTGTAGCAAGCTACACACTTTATTGAAAGAAACATCATCAACAATCAAGGAAATGTCAAGGTGTGCATACTGCTGGATTGCAGATGAAATAGAGGTGAAGTATGCTAATATTGAAACTTAAATAAGCTTTTAACCGAAAAAGAAAATGCATTTATTTAACTAATTTCAATAAAATGAGGTTTCTTCTCCAACCATTATGTCTATTCGTTAGTAGAGTTCGTGCAATGTTGGACGGCTTGCGCAACACAATTGTGACGAGAGCACGAGTGCCTCCCGGGCGCTAATTTTGAGACATTGAAGGGGGTGGTAGGTGTGGCGCTTATTAAATTTTTTGTAAAAAGTAAAACAAGATAATAGGCATTCTAAAAACGCAAAACAACAAAACCAAGTACAACTTCATCCGCGTTTATGTTCCACAACAAACGAAACAAGAAAACGTAAGAGGTCCTAAATGAAAGAAACACGATTGAAATCATCGGTGCAGATTTCAACGCAAATTTCAACACATTGGACCCAACACTTCATAAAATAATCGACAAATAAGCCAAAACAGGATCCATGAGAACGGGGGAAAAGCTGATAGAACTCTGCAACGCACACCATGACCTTATAATTACAAACACAAGCCATATAAATGTTGTAACATGGCAATAACTACCATAACTTTGCCGACTAAAAACCAAAACTCCTTATAGACCCCCCCCAAAAAAAAAACAAAAAAAAAACAACAACAACAACAACAACGCAACAGAATACTAACCCAAATTAATAACATCGAAAGATCCGAAGGAAACGCAAAAACGAACAAAAGTCCCGGATGCGATAACATTCCAGTAGAAGTCATAAAATATGCCCCTCATGAAAACTTAGCTGATATTTACAACAATATAGCCAAAAAACGGAGATTCTCCAACAGAAATCAATCATGGCATACTACTACCAATAAAAAAACCTGATAAGTCGAAAGGACCTGTCACCAAACTTCGTCCAATAATACTCTATCAATGCTTCGAAAAATACTTTCTGCCTGTATAATCGATCAACAACCGAGCACGTCCTGGAGCAAAACTGGCAATCGAAAGAGCGATAACATCCAAAAATGAAACATTACATTTAACACTACTTGACATGAGCAAAGAAAAAAAAGTAATCGAAAACCTACAACAGACGAACTTAAGATAATCAAAAAAATGCTAGAAGTATCCCGTGCCGTCAAATGTGCAGGTTTTCGACACGGACACTGGTGTCCCACAAGGCGGACGCATATAAGGGTAAACGAATTTAGGTTAGCTTGCAAACTCCCTCTCGCAGAAAAAATGAAAAACTACAACAATGCCCTCCATGACCACCATTATAGTCAACAAAATATATTAGAAAACGAACTACCAGACCAACTAAGAGAATACAATTATGCGCAAATATCCCAGATACAGCATTAGTGATTACAACAAACACCAATCCTTTAAGATTAACACTAAAGACAAAACGTAGAAAAAATATACAATGAATAGGAAAAACGATAAAAAATGGAAACTTTAGGTTCACTTCTTGATACGGATGACGAAATCAATAAACGTGAAGCCCTAGCGATCAATGCTGCAAAGAAAATGAAACATCTTTTTGAAACCTTCATTTGTTGCTTGATGACTATCTACATGGGAAGACCAAATTCATGTTTTCACCTCCTCAGGTGGGCCAGTGAAATGAAATGTTTGGTTTGGTTTTCCGGTTTTCTTGTTTATTCCTTGCTGGGAAAATCCACTTTAGGAGGTTGGGCTGTTGCTTCGCATTTGTTTCGTTGTTGTTTTTTTTGTAGATTTGAACATCGTGTTAACCCATCGAACACATTTTAATCTTTCTCCGTTACAGGGATTTGAAGTACTGCATCAATGTATTACAAGTTCACCCGTCCTTCAAATTCTGTAATGACGAAGACAGTATCCAGTATGATTCTTGCCATTCTCACGAAAGTCTCAGTAAGAAACACGTGTCGAATACATCGAAACGCAGTTTGAACATTTCACAAATGTTTTTAGTTTGTAACTTAAATAAGAAAGGATTGGCAGGATGGAAAAAGGACTGGTTCTATTTCAAAGCCCTATTTTCCAGCAAGCAGCATTAGTATTAGGAAGGTGACGAAACAGAGTGATATATTAAATAGTGATTTTCTTAACATACTTTAATCGGAGAAACTATCGCGAGAGAAACTTTTGCGAGTTTCGCGAATTTTGGCCTTTTTCGCGAAAGTTTATCTCGCGATAAATTTGAAATTGTTCATTCGCGAAAGTTTATCTCGCAAAATTTTGCTAGTTTCCCTATTCGCGAAAGTTTATCCAATAAAATTATGAAAAATTTTCTGCCAAGATTTTTGAAATTTTTTTCAGAAATCATGTATTTAAAGGGGAGGGAAAGAATTGTCTGTTTTATTCTTCTGGAAAACTTTAGAAAAATATACTCAAATAATAATACTCAGGATTTTTTTCTTTCTTTCTTTTTCAAAATATTCCGTTGTTCCTATTACAAAATCATCTAATCGATAATAACAATATCTGATTCTTTTCCCGGCTGTTTGTCTGCAAGTCTCGGCTTCTTTGGTGGTATTTTTTCCCTGAACATGTCGCGTATATCATACGACTTTGTTTCTTTTGTAGCTCTTTTATCCAATTTTCCTTCTATTTTGTGAGGCTGCTCTGCTGGCTGAAAGTCAACTTCTATCTCGTCTGCTAGGAACGATCCCAGGATTTCTGGTGCCATCGGCTCAGCATAAACTGCTTCAACAAGTTCCATCAGTCGGTCGAGAAGCTGGGCATTTTTTTGGGTTGGAGACATTTGTACTGTTACATTGCACGGGATTTCCAAACCTCCTTGAACAAGAGGTGATCTGCGGTAATTTGTAGATGTTAAATCGGCAAAAATTCTTGCATCTCTAACCAGCAAAAACTTGAGAGTTCGTGAAAGTTCTCTTGGTAAATGTCCAACAACCAACCCGTTCGTCTTGCATACTTTTATAGCAAATGTATCGAATGCATTATTCTCTTCATGAGAACAGACGAGGTGCTCTTCTTTGATGGGATGCCAATACTTTCTATAATAATGGTATCCCCGAATCGCTGCGTTGAATGTTTTTGTTAACATTATTATTACAATGTTTTATTGTTGTCGGAACAACTTGTCAACTTTGTTGAAATTTTGTCTTTCGAACTAACCTCCATTCGAAAAAAACAAACAATTAACTCTCCATCGTTTTTCCTAAGTATTTAATCGTGCTCTTTCAAAATTAACACTAATATCTCTGCGATGGAGTGTACTTTGAGATGATGAAATCGATTTCTTTTACTAGTAATTTTCGAATTTTGTGTTCCATTAACCTTTTTGTTTTGTTTCTCTAACGAGTCAAGATGTCTTTCCTAAGAGCTTCGATCAAAGAGAATTTGCTAAACACCAAAGAGAAAAATGAGCATAACTCCAGCGAAGCTAAAGAAATGGAAGGTAATTTTTATTTATATTTTTCAAAGAATTGAAAGAATGAAGAAACAAGAAAAATGATTCTTAATTCTAAACGAACGCTTTTCGCCATTAGCAATTATTTTGACCTGTGGTATCGATACTGTAGTGAAACGTTAGTGAAACCGAAACTGTTCCTTGTGGGAGGAGAAAAGATATAGTGACAGTAGGATCGGGCGATAAATTTATTGTTTTCAAAAAAATGTTGAAGCTTTCTTATGTGTTTTTTTTAGGAGAGAGTGAAAATATTACGACGCTTGGTGATATCGATTATTCAACAATGCAAAAAGCAACAGCTTCAAAGCCCAAAGGTTACACTAAATGGTCGGACAAAAATCGTTATGATATCGGGAAATATGCCTCGCAACATGGAAACGCAGCAGCCGTTCGGAATTTCAAAAAGGAATTTCCGAACATAAAAGAAAGCACTGTAAGGGAATTTAAAAAAAGGTACGAACAAAAAATCAAAGAAGAAAAGAAAAAGAATCTCCCATCATCCAAGGAAATTTCCAAATATCAAACAAAAACTGGCAGGCCGTTGCTTCTGGGGAAATTTGATACTATGGTCCAAAATTATATTGAGGCAATGAGCAATCGTGGTGCCGTTGTAACTTGGGCTGTTGCGAACTCGGCAGCAGCTGCATTGATCAAGAAGTATCCTGGTGTAATCGGTGATATCGATTTGGAATCTTCTTCTTGGGCACAAAGCCTTTTCCATAGGATGGGCTTCACGCGTCGTCGTAAGACTACTTCAAAGGTTGACATTCCAGAAGCTGCCAGAAAAGAGATTGAATACCTCTTTTTGTATGAAATCGTTACTAAGGTGGAGAAGTATGAAATTCCCGACTCATTGGTGATCAATTTAGACCAAACACCGCTGAAGATTGTTCAATGCTCCAACAGTACTCTGGCAAAGAAAAATAGCAAACATGTTGCTATCGTTGGCTCCTCAGATAAGCGCTCTATCACAGGAACCTTTTCCATCACTCTTTCCGGAAAATTCCTTCCAACGCAGCTCATTTACGGAGGTAAAACTCAGCAAAGTCTGCCACGTTATCAATTCCCCTCTAGATTTTCATTAAGTGTGAATAAAAAGCACTTTTCTAACACAAACGAATCTATAAAGCTGCTGAAGGAAATCATTGTACCGTATGTCAAAAAGGAGCGTGAAGTGAAAGGTCTCAGAGAAGATCAAAAAGCTCTCGTGATAATGGATGTTTTCACGGGACAGATGACGTCCGATGTCAAAGATGTTTTAGAGGAAAATAACATATTGGTTACTAATGTACCTGCCAATATGACTCGTTTTTATCAGCCATTGGATCTTACCGTTAACGGAAGTGCAAAGCGCTTTCTTGCAAAAAAGTTTCATGGTTGGTACTCACAACAGATTTCTGAGCAGTTGGATTCTGGGAAATCACTGGAAGACATACATATTAAGCTACGCCTCTCAACGCTGAAACCTTTACATGCTGGCTGGGTTGTTGATTACTATAATTTCATTACGTCGGCTGAAGGAAAGAAGATAGTGGTAAATGGATGGAAAGCCGCTGGCATATTCGATGCCCTGAAGCTTGGTAGCAAGAAATTGCCGAGTATAGATCCATTCCATGATATCGACCCTTTGGTCATTGAAAGTAGTGTCATCACAAATGTAGGCGCAGTCTGCCAGCTGGAACAGGAAGAGATCGATGGGCTTTGTCATCCAATTGGTGCAGTTGATTCCGACGACGAAGAGGAGTGGGAGCCAGAAGGCTTTAAAAACGTATTCGATGATGTTTTTAACGATTTTGATGATGAACAGTCTTTGTAACTATTTATTATTACATTAGAATTGTTAAGAAAATGCAAATTCAGATATGTTTGAAACTAATATTCGTCTATTTTCTGCAACAATAAATCCTTGGTTTTCTAAAATTATTTCAAAAAATTTCTTCATTCGCGAAAGTTTATCTCGCGAAAATTAAACAATTTCTTCGTTCGCGAAAGTTTATCTCGCGAAATTTGCCGTGTTCTTCGATTCGCGAAAGTTTATCCAAAAAATTTCGCGAATTTTTCAGCTCGCGAAAGTTTCTCTCGCGAAAGTTTCTCCGATTAAAGTAGCAAAATGTAGAGAGGATTTACCGACTAATATCTGATATTACTTTAATTTGATGAAAAAACTTTTTTTTTTTTATGTTTTCTTTTGGACGAAATTCCAACCTCATTTCCACTCACTTCTTACCTTTGTGAACTCGCCATATTCACAAACAGCCAGAAGCGAGATGAACAGGTGTTTTCCAACAACATTTCCCCAAAAAGTTTTTTTCTGCAAATTTTCTCAAAAGAAATTTGCCTGTCCGAAAGTGAAAGTTTATTCGTGCGAAATTTTCGAGAAAAATTTTAATTCATAATTTCATTTTGTTTCATTTTTGTTGACGCTTCTTACATATAGTTTATCTGACAATTTGAGACCATCAAAACTCCATAGTGCGAACCTGTTCAATTTGTTTGGTTCAGTGCGCGTGATGCCTCGTTCTTTCAAACGCATTTATATAAGAGTTTTCACCGAAAAGTTGGATGGCCTGAAGTTGGCAGATAAACACTCTTGAGTCAATTTTCTTACTGGTCACGTTTTCAAACAATCATTAGTAAACTTGTATGTACTCAGGGGTTTGGAATCTCCAAAACGCACATGTTGGATTATGTTTTGTAAAAAGCCAGAATGTAGGAAGTGGGCAAGACTTCGTGTATCACTCCATGAAAAAGACCCGTCACTTCTACACTTTCCTCAATGTTTAACATGTTTTTAATAAATACAAGGCATAATAAATTTTGTAGATATTCAAAACATCTCAATTTAGGTGGCAAACAAATAAACTTCACTTCTACTCAGTGTTTATAAGCCAAATAGAGGAAATGTTTGAATTAGGTTAATCTGCAATCCACTTTAAATTCCATTCGTTGAGCATTTCATACAGCTTCATTTCCAGATTTTGGTTTTGCACTTTCTCTCATTTTATTCAATTCTGCCACCCAGTGTTGTACTTGTGGGTGTTGGAATTTTCCTGAATATAACAAACAAAATACATGAATCAAAACAAAAGCAGATTCATATCAGCAAACTGACGAGTGATGAGTAGAACGAAATAATATATTTACCAGCAGTGGTATCAAAAAATATTTGAAGGTCACCTATTTGAAGTTCGTCTGAAAAATAAATCAATCAGTAATAAAATAGTTACTTAATTCCTTTGACCGAATTCCCTAAGGTGGTCATTATTACAGGAAAAAGAGATGATAATGTTGAGATGATGATGGGCTCCTTTAAACTAGATTTTACATGAATTACCAAACCGTACCTTTTTCATATTCAAATGCTTGCATTATCATTTCAAACCGATCTAGGTCTTTGACAGCTTTTGCTTCTGGTGTTGACTGGGACTCGTATTCCTAAAAATTTTAAATTATCATATTCACCACAGAAAACTTTATTACGACAGATATTCTTTAATGCCAGAAATTTTCGCTGAAAGAAATTTAGCCGATTTCGCGAAAATTTATTTTCGCGAATGAGCAAAAATCAAATTTTCAAGAATTTCAATTTGTGAATGATGAAAAATGAAACATTTTATAGTATACCGTATTTCCTCTAATAAACGCCGCCCTCTGATAAACGCCGCACTTATAGCCAAGCATTTGTAATAAACGCCGCCTTCTAATAAACTCCACATCTTGAAAAGCGGCGTTTATTAGAAAACAGACTAAACAAGCAACAAAAAATAGTTTACACGAGTTGGACTTGTTTTCTATCAACAAATTCTTCCACAACTAAAGATAAAAACGAATATTGTTTTTCTCGTACTTCTTTTTTACCATTTACGATTGCGTGCACGTGATTACCGTCAATTTCAATGTAAAATGCTATTAGCTTAGACAGTTTTTTAGGAAGAGAAAACATTGTTGTTTAAAGTCTGTTTTTATTTGATTTTTCATTTTGTAATAAACGCCGCCCTCTGATAAACGCCGCCCTCTATCAAACGCCGCATCCAAACTCTGCAATTTGTAATAAACGCCGCGGCGTTTATTAGAGGAAATACGGTATTCATATATTTTGGAAAATTGTCACATTAATATTTTTTTCGCGAAATTAAAGTATTTGGAGATTCGTAGATTTTTTAGCTTAAAGTGATTGATGCATTGTATTTATAGAAATATGATATAACGAAGCTACCTGCCATAAATCTAGGATATCTTTTACTGCCTATAAAAAAAAGAATTTGTACTTCCTAAACATTGCAAGGAGATCATATACCTTAAATCACTTTATTTTCATAATTACCAAGCACATCGTTTTCAAAAAAATATCATTCATTTACTATACTCCTTCGTTTGACGATTTTTCCATTTTATCCCGTGAGTCTAACGATTTCAAACTCACCTTGAAGGAGAGCCTTTTAATTGGCCGTGATAAATCAGTGTTAAATAGAACCATTCAATCCATGCCTCTAGAATTATTCTAGTGTGTAATTTCTATTGTTTTTAGTTTATGAATTTTATATAAAACTTTGTAACTTTGAACCATGCTTGTGGAGACGTGATCATCAGTATGCCCCCGAAAGCTTGTCAATAAATTTCACATGGATTTGTCGAAAACTGTTTTTTCTTCTTTTCTGATAAAAATGGCATAGCGTCCATCAAATGTTATTCATTTACTATTTAGCAAAAAGAATGCAGCTCTAGGCAAAACATCATGCATACAAAAACACCGAAGAACCTTCATAATTTATGATAATCAAATGAATTCAAATTACGGTTGTATTCTTTGGTAATAAAGAAACCAATTTCTGCATAGCATCCTAAAAACAAGTAAAAACAATTCACTTATGTCCTGCCTCACGACAGTTTATTTCTATACATACATTTCCTTACAAATTCCATAATATTTCAGAATCATAGCCATGTCTGATAAACTACACAGATATTAAGATATCGATCACTCTTACAGAATTTATTACCTGTTCCATTTTATGCTTGTCTTCTTTTGAAATACCACAAAATGGAGTTATATCACCAACTATGCATTCTGCTAAATCATGTACAATAGCCAGTTTCATACAACTTTAATGAGAAAAGCAAGTATTATATATATATTATGTTAAGCAACACAGCACAACTACATCTGACTATTAAACAGAGTGTATTCATTAGAAAATTAGAAATGTCCTGGTCTGGAAGTTCTATTGTCGGAATTTTTCAATTAAACTGTGTTACAATAGTTTCATTTACACACTTTTTGATCACAAGATAGAAAACAGTTACTGTAATGGTTGGAATTTTGTCATGTGATCAAAAAGTGTGAAACAAACTCCCAGACAAGAGAATTTTCTAATGACTATGTAAACACATATAAATCAGTAATAAGCAAAATAATCCTTTTAAATCATTTAGGGATTGGAATAAATTGGAATAACTTGACTAATACGTGGAGTGTTGACAAGTTTTGGGAATTCATCATGAGACTATTCAGGTGCTAATCAAAATGAAAAACCAGAGTGAACACAATATTCCATGGATCTTTTCTATGATGAAAGATAGCATTCAAAGCAAAATAGTTTACCGTGTAGTGTTAAGATCCTTGGATTCCAACAACATTGTCATGATAGCCATTCGATACATGTGATCTGATACACTTTCAACTTTTTTGATGTTATGGTGAGTCCATCCTGTGCGTTTCTGATGCTAAGAAAACAAAATATATATTATATAGTATCTTAAAACAAGATTTGTGTCTCATATCTATTTCAGTATACTTTCCGGATAATAAAACAAGGTATTTTATAGCTATACTTACTTTTATCTGACTTACAAGCATGAAAAATTCCAGAGTATCAGAGACCTTAGCATTGCTCATTCTTTCTAACTGAAAAAAGGTTAGGTAAACATTAAAGGACCTTACGTAGAATGGTAAGATTCTTTGTTTATTATCCTTTGTTATCCATAAATGCTTATATATATAAATACCGTAAATGCTCTTTTAAACAGTTACAGAGAACAGAATGCCCAATCCAGAAGGAAAATATTTACATTGAAGCGAATATATATTTTCTAAAAAGTTTTCTTAACTAAAAATTGGCTTGTACTTTAAGTTAAATATGCAGGTTGGGTATGTTATTATTCTATGATCTAAATTTATGGTTTTTATGGTTTTATCACTAACATTATAACTTTCATATTAAAACATACGTAAGTGCCATTCTTAAAAATGATAATTTATAATAACATAGATTTTAAAATGAATGAAGATTTTCTCAAAAAGCTCTAATACATAACTTAAGCTTTGCTCATTTTAAAATACTTTAAAATTCTTTTTAACGTTTTTATTATCTTTCATATTAAGTTGTACGAAAACAAAAATTTAATATTTACCTTCCTATAAAATTTACTTGATGTGTAAACATCATGTATATATATGTTGTCCTTTTTCTTAATAATTTTATATTTTCATATGAATATAAACACATTTTATAATCCTCCATGAAAATGATATAAAAAGCTGATCTTACATGTCAATCAGTGATATTACATATTAATTGCTATTTCTGCTTGTAGTGATTGTACCTTGAACTGTCATTATGGAAGACATTGTTAACTGATTCTCTAGATTGTAGTGTAAAAATAGAATTCTAGATAAAAAAAATATGGGTTTTACCTTTAGAATGGAATCATTAAAATATCAAGTAATAAAAAATTTCTTCAATAGAAGATTATGATCGTAATAAATCTAATTAGACTTTTATCAACTCATTTATATTTTCAGTTATATTTTTGCTGAAAATTAAGGAAAATGTAACAAACTTTAATACACAAAGAGAACAACACTCTGAATTATAAAGATTCGTTATTATATATTACTAGTGTTGCGTGTAAAAACATTTTACAGTTTTGCTCCATAAAATGATTTTACATGATATATACTGCCATGATTGTTTATATACAAAAATGTTGTAATCAATCATACAAAGAATACTATTTCCCCTATTTTTCAGTGCTATTTTGCCTATTTAGAGATTCCAGAAGTTGTACAGTTAAAAAAAAGCTAGGTAGAACATTTCTTACCACCTGGCAGAGGCGGATCTAGAGGGTATGTTGAAATTTGTAGAGGAGAATGTTAGCTATTAAACCAGAAAAGAAAAACGTGCAAGTAATCCCATTGGTGATAAAGACTGAAAACAGAAATTAGGTTTATGTGCTTCTCCACAATTTTTGACATACCCTATATCCGCCGCTTCCTGGCTCTAAAAAAGATTTAGAAAAGAGATTAAGAAAAGAGATCGTGGACAATGCATTCTCCTACCTAAACACAATTAAACTTCTGAAGTATAAAATAATACCTTCAAATTTCCCTCTTTAACTAAAGCAAACAAAAACAAAGATATTTTCTGACATTTCTATCTTTCAAACTGATTTTTATTCAGCTACGAATTGTAGAAATGTTCAGAACTCAAAACTGCATTTGTGCATCATGATATAAAAAACATGTAAATATGTATATAACCATCATTTTCACTCTCTTCTTGCATTACATTCATCTATACTATTCAATTTTTCTAATAATCTAAAACAAAAACACATCAATCAAATACTATAAAAACAATATAATAATGATCTTGCTTCTTTCGTTTACCTTAATAATAACAATCCACACACTACAATAAAATACCAAATAAACTGCTAGCTGCACATTTCGGCATAGTAGTCAAAACTAACTGATGCGAAAAAGCTACATTCAAACACATTAAAAAAATAGACATCGGTAAAAAATGATAAACTGATAACACATAACAGGTCTACATCGACTGTCTCGTCGGATAGAATAGTTACTGATACCGATCAATGTTGTTATTCTTTATTACTGAACTTAAAGCGTTGAATAAAAAAATTAAAACAAAAACAAAAAATTTAACACGCAGCGTCTTCATTTCTCTTTAAAGAAATGAATGTTGAGAAAATTTGATGAACTTTCGAACGCAAAAAACATTGCATTGCCTTCTCCTCCGGGCGGCTTTATGATGTCTTCCTTAAGGTACAACACTCCATGAAGTAATAAAACTTTAAATGTTTTAAAAGCGATTGAGGAGAACTTTTCTCTTTGCAATGAAAAATGTCAGCATAAGAAATATCCAGCAGAGGAAAAGAAGAGTCAGGACGCCGGGCTCTCTATTCATAAGTTTGGAAGATTATTGGGAATATGACGTTTTTTTCTAGATGAAGGAAAAAGCGAAAATTTAGTCTTTTTGACATTTTTAATGATAATTTGTTTGCCTGAAATGTAAATTATGCAAACATGTCTTCATTCATTTTCTTTAAAATGTTTCAGAATTTGAAAGGAACCTGGTTTATTAAGCTTTAATGAGAAATTCACAAAGTCGTTCACGTAAATTAAAAACAGTAATATTAAGCCCTACGGTGCATCACAGATTATGTTTATGGAGAGACTTTTGTTAGGATAAGTTACATGCTGTTTTCGGTTAGATAATTTTTTAGAATATTGTATTATTTATAATCCCATAATGCTTAAGTTTTCAAAACAATATCTGATGATCAAACAGTGTCAGAATTCTATCATCTTTGAAATATTCTATACAATGGTATTTTTATTACAACCTTGTAATCTCATCAATTCCAATCGTATTATTCCTGCTTACGCTGCTAAAGTTATTGAATACAACTTTTTTAATGAAACCTAACTTCGTCAGCTCTTAGTATTGAGTGATTTCCCTTCAGGTATCCTTCAAAGTTGTGTTTGTTTTGGCAATTTTAATCTGCTAGATTATGACCTATATTTGTATAGAAAGTATTAAATTCTTCTGCCTTTGTTATATCACATCATACAAAAGTATCCCGGGTAAAAACATTTTACCGGTTCACTTTCCCCATGAGTTCACACCACCCGTGCTCTACCTCTTTCAAAATATAAGGGTGACAAAAAATAAAATCATAGAAAGGGGAAGAATAAGTATCACTAAGTTGTAGAGCTCGAAAACCTGATCAAGAAAATGTATGGGATCGTCTGTGTACGACGTACCGTTACGGAGATATCGTGGATCAAAAATCCTAATGACGTCACACCCGTCCCCAAAAAGTTTTAGACCCAATTTTTTTTTCATCACCCTTTTGCCAAATTATCGCGGATCCCAAAAATGTCAGTTATCCCAGTCAGTTCTCGAGATATTTGCCCCTAAACGTCGCGTTCCATTGGGGATGCAATGCAATGTTACCCGTGCCAAAAAATTCATGTCGCGTCATTTGCTACTACAAATATACTAATACTGAAAAAACGCTTCTCGCAGCAGCGTGGTTTTACGCGCTCTTCCTGTGAAAATGACCGTGAAATTTTTCTAAATGTATCACTCTCTAAAATAAAAGTGGTATGCACAACTCGCTATTAGTATATAGATAACTAGTATACTGTGTAAAATCTTTTACATGTTTCCCCATAAAATGTTTTTACACACTATACTAACCATTTGATAACTCTTTGTATATTTATAAAAATGCAGTGTTGTCAAAACTATTTATTTCTCCCTTCTTGTCACGAAAAGACGGAATCACAGAGCATGGAATAGTGTTTACGTCAAACTATTTACATAAATTTAATGTAAAGATTTACTGAAAAATTAATTTTGTGCTGTAACTCAAGGCCCCCAGTTATATGTGTTTAGTGTCATTTAGCCCATCGAAAAAATTCACACAAATTCAATGGTGGCTGATTATATAGTTGGCAATATCTTTGAATGGCATCAAGAAAATGATGCCAATAGCTCCAAGTCCCTCAAACAATTTGTCACAGTTAAAATCTAATTTCCAAACTTACGTAGCTAGCTATGAAAAAAGATTGCGATATTTTATATATTATAATCATTAGCTATATACCTATAAAAAAGCTGCTCATCAAAAAAAATTCTGCTGTCACTCTCAGATAATTTTATAATCATTTTTTCTTTGGATCTCAACTCAGAAACCAACGTTTCATCATTCCAATTTGTAGTGTAGTCTTCTTTAAGAAAGTCTGGCATTACCTAGCCCCAGTCAGCAGATAGCTGCTCGTAAAACATATATGTATAATATATGTATAATATGTGTATATACTTATAAGCACAGAGGTAAACGAGATGCAAATTACAATTTTTATCTTATCTTGTTTATCTTATCTTGTTTTTTGTGATTGAATTTAAAGTTTCTTTAGTTTACTTTAGTTTTGTGTAAAAACTGAATAAAACATCAGTTTCAGGAGAAAATAACCTCTCTTCTAATAACTGTGTGAGTTGATAATATAAAAATAACAACGAACTGTCAGAGTGCTAACTCTTGACGAAATTCCTGCAAAAAATCTCAAAGATTTCAGGCAAATATATGGCCTTCTCAGTCCAGCCGACTGCCATATTCGAACTTTCGAGCCATGTGTTTGAGCTCGTAATCACATGGCTTGAAATCAAAATGGCCTGAAATGGCTTGAAACGAGGTGCCCTTTGTTGCAAAACCTTGTGTTCGTCTGAACACAAAATAATACTATTCTTCCGTTTAAAGTGTGTGTGAGTTCATTTTTCAACAAGGGCAATGCTATTGATAGACGAATATATGACGAGTTATTTGCCAGAAATCCGTCTGTCTGGCAAGGGCATCTCATTTGCTTTTATTTTCGTAGCTAATACACATTTCCCGAGATTATTTCTTGAAGCATGAAAACGAGGCAGAGCTTGATAAAATTATATTTCAAAATGTCAGAGGATAGAAAACAAGGAGTTGATAGCGATAAAATCTTTGATCTTTTAACAAATAATATCACTGAAAATGTTAACATTGTTGTGGAAAAAAATAAAGAAGAAGAGTGGAGTAAATCGTTAGAAAGTATGCCGTTATTTACAGTAAAGGAGATAGAAGAACATCGTGTAAAAAGTGGTAAAGGTAGCAAGTCAATAATAAAATCAAGAGATAGAGGGAGAAAGTTTATGGAAGAAAGGTACATTTCATCAGACAGTATCTTTACAAAGTCAACACCAGACACTTTCATTATTAAAGGAAATTGTAAAGCAAGCATGAAAAATCAAACTAGAAACATCAGTGTCACTCTTGGTAGACATTCTGGTAAAGTTTTGAAAGCAAATTGTAGTTGCCCAGCAGGAAAGTCTGGTTATTGCAACCATGTTATGGCTTTGCTTTTCGAATTGGCGAACTATTCATTGAAAGGTATCCAGCTAGTTCCTGAGGAGATTGCTTGTACCAGTACAACACGGCAATGGGGGGTTCCAAGCGATAAAACAAAGTACCCTAAGCCAGTAATGTCAACCAACATTAAACGTAATATTAACAAAAGAGGAGTAAGTTCAACTCTGTATGATCCACGACTCGAAAGAAATTCCTCTAATTTAAAAGAACGAATGGAAAACTTTCATAAATCAGTAAAGGATAAAGATATGAGAATTGGGTTTGGTCATGTTATTGACAAAAATTTGCCAACAACATCAACAAAATTTGGTGAATTCCAAGTAGGGTCACCACTGTCTTACCAGCTAGCTGTTTTCGAAGAAGATTTTTCAATACTTTCAAATTTATCCAATATAAATAATACACATAACCACGATAACACATACATATATTTACCAACAAAATTAATCTCTATTGAAGATCATTGTGTTCCACAGAATTGGGGAATAATGACTTATGCTGAACTTAGCTATATGTAAAATCTTTTTCCAGAAACACTGGAAACATCTCAAATATTAGAGCAGGATACCATTGGGCAAGCTGAAAATGCAAAATGGAAGAAAGAGCGATTTGGTCGAATTACATCAAGTGATGCTCATAAAATAATGGTAAGAAAAAAAAATTTTGATACTCTAGCTATATCACTTCAAGACAAAAATAAAAAGTTACCTAAGTTTGCCCAGGATGCGATAAATCATGGAACAAAATACGAAAAGGTAGCACTGGAGAAATTTTCTGACTTTATGAAATATAAACTCAAATGGACTATTTTTATACGAAACACTGGTTTGGTTGTACAGCCGTACCTGTTTTGGTTAGGAGCTAGTCCTGATGGACTGATTTTAGACAACAGTTGTGAACATCCAGGGCTTATCGAAATAAAATGTCCATACATCAAGAGAAATCACACTCCAAAAGAATTATTAGAGGATGAAAAATTTTATGTTGGTTCTGAGAATGGTGAACTGTTTTTAAAGAGAGATCATCACTTTGGTTACTATACCCAAATTCAGCTTGCCATGGGTCTTAGTCAACTTTCATACTGCTATTTTGTCGTATATACATATAAAGGATTGTTGGTTGTAAAGGTTAAATTTGATGAAACTTACTTTAACAAGATGGTCAAAAATCTTAATGATTTTTATAGACATTATTTGCTTAAGGTCTTGATAGGATAGCTAAATGATATATGATATATAAGAGCCAAATTTCTATTTATGATAAAAATATATATAACTAATAAATTTATTGAGTGTCATGTAGATATACCTGATCTGACAAGATGAGACATAAAATGCAGACATGAAATTGAAATTGAACTATATATAGAAATGTATTAAAGTTTGAAAGCTCTCTAGATTTCATGCAATTAGCATAAGCAAAACTATATATATCTTCATGTAAATGAGTTTTGTGTAGCATTGGTATATCCACATAACAATATTTACATAACAATATGTCATATATATTAATTTTTATATATATGTATAGAACTATGTTGACTCTTGTATAAGTGGTGGCATAAAATTGCATAAAAGACAAGCTACGGTCCAAATTTGATTTACTGAACCATGTATCGTTAAAGGAATTTCATTTCTCAATTGTCTGAACTTTTTAACTCTTTGGATTGCGCGTTCAACATGGATTCTGACTGATGCTATTGTTTGACTTTCTTTTATTTCATCCTCTGATAATTGATCTCTGCCACCAAGAAAACAAGGAATATTCAATTTAACATTCAGTGGCTCTAACATATCAGATATAGTGAAACCACGATCTGCCATTATGCTATCATTTTTAGTCCAGAGTTCTTTGTTTAACAATCCTGATCGTTTAACAATTTCTTTATCTGATATTGAACCTTCGTATAGTTGACTAATGAAAGTAATTGCACCAGAAGGAGAAATTCCCAAGAGACCTTTGTATGTAACGTGACTTTTATATTGTGAATACATATGACTTTGACTAGCTAGTGATGAAGGACGTTGACAAAAAAGTTCTGTACAATCTATAATACATCGTGTTGTTGGATATGTTTGCTTGAAACTCTCTGGCATAGTCTCGTCTATCATTTTGCGTGATGCCCATATTGGAATTGATCCCAGTGAAAAAAATAAGAAATTTGCCCAGGTTATTATGTATTGTGAAACTGTAGACACTGGTATTTTAAACAGCCAAGAAGTATGCTGAAAAGTATAACCACCTTTAAGCCAAGTCAAAAACAAAAACAGTTGATCTTTAGAGTGGACTTTTGTTTTAGGACCTTGTTTCTTTTCAGAAGATAGAAGTTTTTCACTTACTTCTGATTCTTTCAACTTGGAATCATACATTTTTATGTTTTCACAATGTTCTCCAGGATTTACAAACTCATACAAAATATTGAAACTTTCAGTGTCCAAACCAGTTTCTGACCTAAATAATACTTCATTTTTGGATATATTTTCAAATGTGTACGTATGTTCATGTAACATTTTTTTTAAATCTTTATTTTCCTGTTTGAGTAACGTGTTTTCTTGTGTTAAAAGATCTATTTGCGTTTTTAACTGTGTTATCAATTTGTCTTCCTCGTTTTCACTTTCTTCAGAGATGTCCATAATATCTAGTGTTGGTTCAGCAACTAAGGGCAAACGTTTTCGTGGTGATCTTCTCAAAGGAGCACTGTGTGTGTTCAATTTAAAACTTGGAATGGCATCTGGTTTTAATGTTTTTCTGCCTATCCCCAATGACACTTTGATATCTTCTTGTTTGAAGTGAAATTCACATATTCGTGTGTACGATGTGATTCTGAAATTATTACCGCCACCTTTTCTTCTACATTGACTTACTACACGTGTCCAACGTGCTCTTGCTTTTGGGTCAGTTGGAAACTTAAATAAACCTATGCCAGTCTTTTCATTTTGACTATTATAAAAAGCACTTCCGCAATTTGGAATGCAACAATAAGTTCCTTTGCCACCTTTTTCTATTTTACCGGGTCTTGTCTTTGAGGAACAACTATACGCTCTTTCTTCATCCATGTTTTTTTCTTTCTTATTTAATCGCAACCTCTCTCTTACAACGTGTGTGAAATTTATTTTTCTATCAAAAATTTTACTCCAGTTGTGCATGAAGGTAACACTGGTTATTGCTCGCTTTGGGGACAAAACAAAACTGAAAAGAGAGCAGTATTAACTGCAAAGGTGCTTTTGCATCACGTTTGTTTACATTTTTATCAAGCCCAGCCTCGTTTTCATACTACGCAATAAAATCTCGGGAAATGTGTATTGTAAGTAGAGTTTTTTCCAATGAACATTAGCATACTTCTTCTATATATATTCTCTAACTAGACTCAGACACCTCTTATTCACCTTACGAAGAAATAATCGAAACGTTACCATAGATACACGAAAGAGAGAAAGATACACCACGCCAAAGATCTATTCCATTTTCCATTTATAATTGTTATTTCAGCACAATGGAGTCAGACGAGTATCATTGCTGTTTCAATGAGACAAAAATTGACGCTGTTTAATTGAGACGAAATACTCTCAGTCATACGAAAATCGTATAAGATACTGTGTGAATAAATCATTCGAGAATTACTCAAATAATTTTGCAACATCTGGCAGTCCATAGGGGAGGACGAGGTTGGAATACCTGCCACCACCGTCTGTGTCCGATCGCATTGCATACCGAAATTTTATAGTTGGCATTTTAATCTCTCTGTACAGCCTAAACTCGATTTTTGTTCTTTCTTATTGCGTTGCCAGTGTCTACCTGCCTAATCAAATCACCAATAATATTATTCCTCGTAACATCGCACAGAGTTTGCACTTTCAATTCAATAGACCTTCTCCCCGGGCTATTTTTAAACGTCGAAATTTTGCAATCTTTCCCACTCAGTTGACGCTTTCCTCGTGTAAATGCTGGTATTTTTACACTAACCTCAACTGTAACAACAAGTTCGTCAATATCAAACCCATGATCAGCCAACACAACATCACCAGGTAACAGATTTTTGATGAAACCAGACTTTTTCATTAGATAAGGGTCGGCCAAAAGGGCCAATATAAGGTATTGTGAAAACATGTCATTGTATCTATCAAATATATTTATCGTTTAGCACTAAATCTGTCTCTAATCATGTTAACTGTAACCTAGGAGGATAGCTGTAACCTGCATTTACTTATTGTAACTTATTCTAAAAAAAACCCCAAAAAAACCGCCTGTCATTGGATTTGAACCACTATGTTTGCGACAAGAAATGCAAAAATTTAGGCCACTCAGCCATCAACGCTTACATTAATATGTAATTTTAAAAATATATAAAAGATAAAGAATTCAAAAGTTGTTGGAAGACGACCAACTGCTATATATATTGGCAGAAAATCGTTCCCTCCAATAGATAGATAGGAGAAAAAATACTTGTGATTTCATGATATTTCATTTGCTAATTTTTCTAAATTAAAGTCATATAAAAATTTGTCAACCAAACCAATACGTATAGTATAGGTAACATTGAAACATTGGAGAAGAAAAATATAACTTTTGAATTAGCATTCATTCTAATGTCTTTGATTTATCTTTAGTAAGGACAAAAACATTTGGATGATACCTTTTCGGACACAAGGGTCTATGAACCCTCTGAAAAAGCAATCTAAAATAAATACCATGATGGTGAATTATTTTACGTTAACTAGTATTCTTCTTCTTCATCATCATTTGTAATGTTATAATGTGACAATGTTTGATTTTTGTATTCAATGAAACCATCATCCTCGTAACCATGTTTTGCTTAATACTTTGAGTTTTTATTTTTTAGATTCGTATTTGAGAATGATATATAAAATGTTGGCAACTGTGCAAATCAACAAAAAATTAATGAAGCTAATTATGGTGACGTAAATGCCCAAACATAAGCAGTTTGTGTCCAAGGAGCATGCGAGAAACCAGATTCTAAGTCCTAAAGAATAATTCATGGACATGATCCTTATATCCCTCAACATGTAAAGGTTCATCTTGAATACTGCTATCATATACATTCCTCATAAACAATGCAGAAGCATCAGTGGTGTTCGTAACCATGCTTAGTGAAAGTAGAATTACATGCCATCATGTCGAGACTGTCCTTTCTTAATATCTTTCAGGTCGAGATGATGATTTTTCTCACCTTAATTTTTCTATAAATATAAATTTTGAAAGACTTTTAATTTTGTCTGTTGTAACAATGATATTCATTTGGTGAACAATGAACTTTACTGGTTAGCGCGGAAAGCAGCTCATTTTCATTAATATTCGTACGTCCATACGTCTGTACGTACGTAATTCCAAGATTTTTTGTACACTACAACTTATATAAAGTAATTTAATTATTGTGAGTGCGGCTTAAAATGCAAAAAACGTGCAATCCTAATTTGTGTTCCACAGAACGACACAGTGAACTGAACTATTATTTCAGAATACTGAAATATTACCAGCCGCTTAATCTCCAGCACTCACGGTTAGAAAATTCTTACTGCTTTTTTTTATAATGACCTTGATTTTGTGAGAAACTGTTCGATCCCACTTTCGATTTTTATTCCCTCCTCTTCTGTCCCCTCCAAAATGTCCAAAAATAAGATGTGAGCTTTTACGTTTAAAAGACACTACAAAGTTTTGAAAAGATTTCCAGATGATTTTTATGTCTTGCTAGCCCTCTCTTCGCTACAAGTGTTCCCAAGCAAACAAGAGCCCCTGTGGACTGAAGGTCAGTGCGTTTTGACATAATAGTGAATTAAATTCTTGTGAAAGGAAAGAATACTTTTTGCCTCAATATCTGTCAACATATGCATGGTAATATTTAATTCTAAAAAAATATGAAGATTAATCATTTGCGAAATTAACGAAATTAAATTCCTGAGAAAAGTTTATTTTATCTCAAATCGCGAAATTAAATTTAAACAAAAACTGCTACTATGGATCAAAAACTTTGAACTTTCAGGAGAATAGCTTTCATGAATAAATTTATAGCAATTTATGGAACTTAACAACCTTGAACCCAACACATTCTTTGGTTTTAAGACATCACATATCAAGACACAAGACCTCAAAAATTTGAATCGTAATCCAAAGTTTCTTCGTGAATATAAACTTTCGGAAGTTAACCAAAAGGTTTTTTGAAAATCAGCTTATGGTATGCACTTTGTGATCCTAAAATAGCAGTAAAAGAATATTTGGCTTAGCAGTTCACTCCCGGGACTATCAACCTGTAATGGTTCCAAGGAATGATTCATTATGACTCATTTTTGCAGGGCAAGATAATCGTTTCAGGAGTGAACTGCAACTAATCTGAATATTCCTGCGACCCTTCCTTTTGACCTCAAATTTGTGAATTTTTGCCCATTAACTTTTGGAAGATTAACAAAATATGGGGTATCGCAGAATTTCTTTTTTTATTAATCAATTTTCGTTGTTTTTTCAGTTTAAAATGAAAACAAAATCACAATAATTCTTCCCACTAAAATTTCTAAAAATACTTTTGAAAATTAGTTAGCAATTCATCACTAGTGGATCTGAGATTGTATAACAGTTATATAATTTATTTTTAGGTCCTTTGTTGGTGGCATCATCTCTGGTATTATATCGTATCTGCTGCCAGAACTCCTCCTCAAAACTTGTCGGCTTTATCTGAACTTGACCAGATTTTTTATGAGTAATTCTCGAATTTAAAAGTTTTAAGTTGAAAAAACGTTTCAAGTTTTAAGTTGAAAAAACATTTCCGCAAAAACAAGCTGGTATTTATGGTTTTGTTCTATTGTAAATTGTTAAGAGTGTTGTGTCCACCTGACTCTACATAACCTCTCTGCCATGGTAAAGATCTTTCTGAGGTGTTGAAATAATTGGTAAAGTTTTGTCGAATTAGACTTGCCTCATGCGAGTGTCTGTTACTTCTTAAATTACTTAGAGTCAATAGACCTGAATTTTCCAGTTCTTTCCCTCGCCAGTCACCTGGTATGAACTACTTTCGTTGTCCACAAAATCAGCTGGCGTATAGTTGGCACAATCTATCAGTCGCAGATAGTTGTGAAAACATAGAGTAGTTTTAACAATACCTTTTATCTTCTCTGGTTTTGCTTTAATTGGTCTACGAAAGATCCTCCATTTGCCACAAGAATTACGTGATTGCCGATAGTTTAATATTCTCTGTTGTCAATTGTCAAGTTTTTACCTGGAAAAGATTTCATCAGCCACTTTTTTAAAGTGAATATATCATCTCCAACAAGTACTGGGTACAGTTTAATTCCATTCTTTTCACTGTTGAAGGGAGATCGATCTTCCTTCATTTGCAAATGCTTTTTCAATCACGGATTCCTGAAAAATAGAGGCGTAGTTGTCCCTTCCGTATGAACCAACATCCACTAATGTGAAACAGTAACGTGAATCACACACTGCCATTAAAACAATACTAAAAAAATTCTTGTCATTAAAATAAGCAGATCCAGATAAAGCTGGGCTTCCACAGCAACGTGTTTACCATCCAGCGCCCCAAGACAGTTCGGAAAATTCCAATCATGCTCAAAACCTTTTGCAATAAGGGCCCATTCTTCTTGATGGTGAGGTGTTTTCAAATACGTCAGATTTAGTGGCTCCCAAATCGCATCACAAGTTTCTTGAATTATTTTACACACCGTAGATCTTCCCATTCGAAAATAAATAGATTGCATCTGCTGACTCTCACCTGTAGCTTAGTAACGCAGCGTGACAATCAGCTTTTCTTCGGGAGATGCCTACTTCTACATGCCTTTTTGGTAATTAGTGGTGAAATCAGTGAAAGCAAGTGCACCAATTCACTACGGTTGTATACGCACCCAGATGAGCCCTTTGTTGAAAAATATCACGAACCCAAAAGCGATACGTTCTTTTTCTTCTTCTTCGAATGCGCAATAGTGCCAAAACTGTCAGAAGTGACTTTAGAAGAAAGCTTCTGCTTACTGCCGCAATGTTGCTTTTTGTTTAAATTTTTCTTGTGTAATGGAAGCCAAGAATCGCACAACATATGTTGCACGCTTATCGTGCGATTGTATGTCGGTGACTGTTGTGCAACAAAAATATGTTTTATGGGAACCGGGCTTTAATGACACGCGTTGCCATAGGAACATTTCTTTAGTACCTATTTGACTTAGCACAGTGTGTAATTTTAGTAACTATCTATTCTGCTAAAATTACATTTTCTAAAACCTCGACAATTACAGTGATATCTCAAAAAACTATTGGACTAATTGAGAATGGTATCTTGAAGAAACGTTTGTGTTTTTGGATGTCGTAGATAGAAAAGATTGTGACCCAAAAGTAGTTGGTACTCGTTGGATGGTTCAGTTTCTTGTTAATCTTCGTTTTAATGTCGTTTTCCAACGTAAGAACGACGTCCTAAATCAACGTCATTTATTATGTTTCCATTTCAGTCATCAAACGACCGTCATTCAATGCTGAAGACTAGCGTCGAAAAATGTTGATTCGACGTTGTTGTGTTTACTTTATAGACAAACAAGATGATGAAGAATATATATAATAACTAAAACAACAAAATAATAGCGGAGCTTGGAAAAAGTAAGGATGTCGGCGTTTTGCGATATAAGTCACGAATGAATGTCAAATGACAATTCGGGTTTTCACGCTGGGTCGTTTTAGTTTCATATAGATACCCTTTGTATAAGTTAGCATAATTCTTGTAATTCATTTTTGTCTATCCTATAGTTTACTTTAGAACATCCAAAAATGAGTACAGTCCCAAAAGGATGGCTCCAACGAGAAGCTACATAACCAAGTAGAAACTTATAAATCAAGCGAGGAGAAGCGATTTAGTGCAATAACAAACACTTTCTGAGAAAAACAAGTCTTTTTGAGTCCACTTTATAATTCTTCAGGTAAATTTTGTTACAATCAAAAATTTCAACAAATAAAGGAATATCATCATACTGAATTAAATGCTAAAAGCTATTTATATATGTATTTATATATATATTTATTTATTTATAATATTTAAACAGGATAAAACTTGTTCAGAAAAAAAACTATAATTTTCTGTTGTCAATCAAGGTCCTGTGTATAATAAAAAGTTAAAAAGTAAATAAAAAAAATAGAGTTTCAAAACATTGAGGCATGACAAAAGTAAAAGTCTAAAGCGGTGACCAAATGAACTGATAGAACACTGTAAAACTTATGAACTGATCAAATGAACTGATAGAACACTTTAAAACTTACGAACTGATCAAACCGATAAAAAAAAACCGGAGAAAAAGTATCTTTCTATCGGCAGTAAATATTTTTTGAGTTCAGATTTAAAAATAACTATATTATCAGCGCTTCTAAAGCGGTTCATATATTATAGACGAACAGGTGGAATCCCATCAAGTTCCGTCCGTTTTTGCGCTATAAACTACACAGTACTTTTCTCACATCAGATGAATTTATGTGACTAAAACGAAATACTGAAGGGCATTGAGAATACCGAAGTACAATGAGAAATAAAAGCACAACCTAAAATTGGACTTTTTCTTTACCAAGTCCTATGGTAATTCTCGCATTAGTGACAATGGAGAAAATAACATATTGAACATTCAGTATTGGTTAAATAACTAACGACTCTTTGTTTCTTTGTTTGCCATCAACAATTAGTTTAATAGCCTTTTTTTCCATGTTCCTCATTAACTTTTGCTTGAAGTATTTTGTGGTGTTCAAATCAGGGCGAAGTAAAACAACATATATTTTATTGCCAAAATATGAAATGATGAAAAGGAAAACAGCCAAAGTTGAAGAGATAAGCAAAACACTTTCTTTCTTGCTGTGGTAATATTGACTGTAATACAACGGAAAGGCAAGAACGAAACACAATATGGCCAAAAGGGTGGAATACAGAATTTGCTTCGCTTCATTGAGATTTGATGGTAAAGAGCGTGCACGAAATCCCTGAATGTTACAAAAGAGGAACATGCAGATTACGTATAGCATTTGTATTTGGACGTGTATGTTTGTGTTGCAATACGTTTCACGAATCAGGAAAATTCGATGTTCCTTGTGCAATATCTTTGGAGGAATCAACACAAACAAGACCAACAAGACCATCATATTTATGTAGAGATGAAGAAATTTATTGAATATTGCCCTGGCTTTGGAAAACTTTACCATTCCTTTAGTAATTACAGTCTTTGATTTGAATACTATCAAGAGTGTCTCAATTTTTGAAATGATCACAGGAATGATGAGTGTATAGCATACTCCAACAACAACAGGTCTGGAGATACATTTATAAGAATTGGGTTTTCCTATAATAGTGTATGGAAAAGTTATGTTAAACACAAACATGGCAAAAAGTTGTTGCAATACAGCCATTAAGTCTGATGACTTGATACAAGGCGTTCCTCGATACCAAATGAAAGTTATTGCAGTAATTAAACAAAATATTGTGTTCAAGCCAGCGATACCCAAAGCCAACAATGCTTCTATATCATCAGCTGCTAATACCTTGATGGTATAGGGATCATAACATGCTGTACGGTTGTTATTAGAGACATTTGGTGGCTGACAAGGAACACATTGATCACCGTAGACTTCGTGCATACTTATAAATCCAATAGGACATAGTTCACATTTCCAGCTATATTCTTGTTGCCAGATAGAATCGTTCGTGTTAAAATGAGTTATCTTGTTTACGAAGCCATTTCTGCATTGCTTTTTAAAGCAGACTGAATAAGGCAATTTCCTGGCATTCAGAGGGACAATATTTGGATACTTAGTTGTGTTATGTAGAGTGACACTGATATCGTTTGTGAGACGATGAATAATGCCGTTAGCGTTTGGATCAATATGTTCTAACTTGAAATTGTTATATGTAACAACGCTGGCGCTTTCATACCTAAAGACATATATTCCGTATCCATATAAGTAATAGTAAGTCCCAAAACCGATTCTTGCCATTTGACGTATCCCTAATATGTAAGTATCCAGTTCAGAATTGACAAGTATATCCATCAAGGATACACTGTCATTGACATCAGCCTTTCTCGATATAAAAAACTTTCTGATCCATGGATCAAGTGTATCATCAGAACTACTTATATTTGGGAGTTTGTCGTATCCATACTTTTTTGTGATTACAAATGACCCTAACGTGTTATTTCTGTACAGTTTAGCAGGGGTTTTGACCCAAACCTTACTTTTGTAATCAAAATACCCCGAATAATCGAATAATATCCAAGTTTTATCAGTAACATTTTCAAATTCGACTATATCAAGGAAAGTGGTAATATCTGGCGTTCTACCTTCTACTACAATTACGTTTCTTTTATGGTTCTTTTGAATTCTATCTAATACTTCCATCATATGTATTTTATCATTTAAGGCAATATTTTCCATAACAACACAAAATGGCATTGCTGAATCTGTGAAATACTGAAACAGTTCATCTAGGTAGCTGCAAGGTTCTTGGAAATTGTTAAGCAAACAAATTAATGTAAAATCTTGCCAATTAAATATTTCAGAAGCCAAATGCTTAAAGAAAGGAATCACCCCTACACCAATATTCATCGAAACATGCCATGGATCCTCAGAAATACTGGCATACGGTGGTGATTTGTTGTGATAAAACAGAGGGATGTCTCCAGGGATCAGAATGCTTTTTAATACTTTGAGAAAATTGGTTGGCATGTATGCAACCACACCTAATACATTTGAGTATAAGTTAGACCGTGTGCAAAATGGTCTTTTGCCGACACAATAGAAATATCTACTTGATATATCTTCAATCTTGAGTCGAGCAAAGTATTTCTCATCTAATAACAGAGACAGCGCAATTTCTTTTACGAATGTCATATTGTAACAAACGTCGAACGAAATGTATCCAAGTATATCAAAATTTGGTGGAAAGTCTCTGATCATTTCCCTCATGCTTATGTGATGCATTAATCCGATTCCATCCATCTGATCAGTTGCAGCACATATGGAGTATAAACCAACGAGATAAAACTTTGGCTTTACCTTACTATATACCATGGAAGGAATTTCGTCAGCTGCAGTCACCACCACGCATATACTGCTCACCATAAGAATGGCTATTCGCATGAATGTCATCATGTTGCCTTTTTTTATGATTAATGATGTAGCTATTCGTTTTTACTACAAGAACATGCATTTGTTTACATTAATAATTCATCAATAGAATCCCTGTCTCCTGTGTTGTCTTTAGGTTTTGTTTTGTTTTGTTTATTCCACCTGCTTCCATAAATATAATCCTTCGAAAAAGGTGGCAATCAAACAAATAAAAGATTTAACCTTTTAAATAGATACCATGATGTTTGTTATAAATTGAATTTTCTAAGTTTAAGAAAACTTACAAAAGAATAACTTGAATCTATATGGATGGCAATAGAAAACATGCACAACAGGAAATTCATTGAAAACAAATTATTTTTTGAAACAGGCTGTTCGATTATTTTTATCCGAAATATTAATTAATTATTAATTAAATATTAAGAAATTACATTTAGCTCCAAAGCTTGGTTTTCACCTGTCGCAAATAACAGGCAACAAAATTTGTTTTGCCAGTGATCTTAGCCTTAAAATAAACTTCACAAAATCTTAAAATTTGAAGAAAAATAAAGTAAATTGGAAAAAAAATGTCATTCCTGCTTTTATAATCGAATAAGACCAATTCACATTCTTATATGAACGGAGATATTGGAATAGGTTAGTGGATACTTATATGTATGGAGGAAAAATTATATTTTCAGCAATAAAGGATTGCAGGTCTCTGAACTAGAATATAACGCGCCCCTTGGAAACATTGATCACAATGTTTAAACATTTCGGTATAATTGCTACTTAAACTTGTCAAAATCAAGTCAGCGTTATGCAAACTATGAATCATTGAGAAGTGATTTAAAAACATCGAACTAGAGGAGAATATTTATGGAAGAAAGTCGTGTGATGTCCGTGGAAGATTCTACGCAGTTTTAATCAGAATGACGGAAAATCTCCGATGTTGATTTCGTTCGACAAGCAGTACTGCCGGAAAGAAACTTTACCCATACATGAAGGAATGAATTTTAACATGAAAACACAAAAGATTTTTGTATTATGCAATTTTTATGTTACATGAAGTTATTATTAAAATCTTTTGTATTCTACGCAGTTTGTTTAGACACTTGATTGAACTGAATATGAAAATGCATGTTGAATAAACAAAAGACTGTTTAACTTCTAAAGATACCAATCCTTATTAAAAGCTTATCCTACGCGGACACATTAAGTTTCTTTTGTGCTGTACTGTAAGATTAAAGGAGACAAGAATCCAGAAAAGGTCTTTCTGCAGTAATTTTTTGGTCATGATCGAATATTACACTTCAACGTCAAATTAGATAAAAACTTTTGAGTAGGTGAGCCCCTGTTAGTATAAAAAACTTTCACACTTTTTTGCACCTTTGGCGAATTTTTTGGCTAATTCGTTAAAATAACTTACTGCAAAAATATGTATACTTTAAGTTGATACGTGAAAGTTTATGTTCGTAATAGTATAAACAGCCTTTTCTTTCAAATTAGCAGCTTGAACTTTGCCAAACGTGAAGTGTTTTTAAGTTTCTACAAAGATATATTAATGGCTGGGTGGTTTGCACAAAAACGGTACCATGTCCCGTCCGTAATGGCAAATTTGACACATAAAAGAAATTGTAATAGCCAAATTCATGTCAGATAATCTGGGAACTAACCATAAGGCAATGTAGGGATGAAATTAATAATGGTAGCCTTGTTTATAAAATATACAGGAAGATCAAGCTGTACGTCTTGGTACTTCTTGCCTTCACTACATTCTAAAGTTATTTTACGATGGTTTAGTTGGTTTTGAGCTTCTGCTTAATGCTTTCATACATACAGAAGTTATCGTTTACCGCGTGATGAAACCACCCAACGAGAGTATTGCTGGTTATTTCAAACAACTGGCATGAATTGGGAAAATGGTCACATACGTGGAGAACATTGGAGCACTGAACGACAAAATTCGAGACAATTACCAGCCATCATTGTTCCACAAAATCAATATGAGCTTATTTGTGAAAAATATGAGAAAGCTAATCAACATTGGGTCGTTATAACTCGCCAAGTGAAAGACTTAGGAAACAGCTGAAAAATTAAAAAAGGAAATATGTTTCAACACAATTATCGACTTCTACAACACAAAAAAGAGAACAACTCCAAAACATCGAACTTCTCCGATTCCATGTACTTCAACGAAAAGAAGATTGTCAGAGAAGCAATTCCAAAAACGTTTGGGTAACTTATCAAAAGAAGTTTCTGAATTAAAAAATCAACTCCTTGAAGCTAACACATGCATTGATCAATTAGAGAAAGAACTTGAATCAACTAAGTATGAACTAACTAAAATAAAACCAATCAATATGAAAAATAAAAATACGGTAGCCGTGTTACAAAATAAAATATCTATGGTAGAAAGAAAACAATTTAGTTACAGCAACTTGATTAAAACTCCTGAGCTTTTCAAGTATCTACGTGGCCTATCGATTGAACAGCTTAACATTATTCATAACTGTGCTATCCCATACACTCATTTAATTCCATATCCTGGCTGTTTTGGTGTTCCTTAGAAAGGATTCACAGATGCTGCAGCAGAACTTTTAGCTGTATTGGTGATATGTAGACATGGGTTGCATCAAGGCATTATGGCTTATATTATCAACAAATCAAAAGCTACTATGCAAAGAATTTATTTAATTTAATTTATATTTATCGGTTGGGTGGTATTTTTAGCAACACTGTTCCATGAGATTGATCATAAGCCACGTCAGGATTTCTAGTTAAAAAAATATCGAAAGGTTTTGTTGAAACATGCCATGGGTTAACTGACTTAGTCATTGATGGCACAGAATTCAAGTTTCGGAGTCCTTCCGATTGACCTCAAGTTTTGAAGTTTTGAATTCAAGTTTCGGAGTCCTTCCGATTGACCATTTAAACATTTGTAACCTTTTGGAGGAACACAACAGTATTTAAAAAAATAAAATATTGTGGAATATGGAAAGAATATTTTCACTTTCTCTGGTTCACTATTGTTGTATAGAAACTTATTCTGTTTTTGTTTTTTTATTACAGGGGTGAAGAATTCAGGATAGACTATCAGGGATTTAGCTGTTTCAAAGCCTTCTTTCCTTCTGCTGTTCTGTTGGGACTAACAGCAACTTCGCCACCAGCTCAAATTAAAAAGTTAGAAAAGACATTGAAAATTAATTAATGCGCAGCAATTCAAGCCTTTACTAATAGGAGAAATGTATTTCTTTCTGTTTACTCAAGATTTTTAGTCAGTTTCACGCATTTTCAACCTCGGAGAGGAGGTCTGACATTCTGCAAGAATGAAAATTCCAGAATTCGTATTGTTATTGCTAATACTGCATTAGGGTTTCACCTAGTGTATCTCAAGTGATACATATGAATCCACCCAACAATCTTGAATCATATGTGCCATAAATTGGAAGAGCACGGAGGTCCGGACAACAATCATTTGCTATTTTGTTTTATAATAACAATGATTTGAGCAACAAAAATATGGATGATACAATGAAGACATATTGTTTTGCATATTTGCAAAAGCAACTGTTTGGGTACTTCGGTTTAAATGGAGATTCACAAGACATGTGTTGTTCTGTTTGTAACGAAGATGTATGTCCATATAAACCAATAGAAAAAGTTGTTGAAAAAAACCTTCCTGACTGGTGACACCAGACAACATTATTTGTGAAAAGTTGGTTGATTTGCAGTTTGACATGGAAGAACAAGAGAAATTACAATCCGAATATATGTTTCATGTGTTTCAAGTTATCAAGTCAATTGATTGAAAATGTTGTTGGTAATGTTGAACATATAATATCATTAATAGATCTTTTGCATACGTTCAATATTTGGGATGATTTATTTGTGAAATTAATATATGATTAAGTGTTATCCAGTAGTACAGACTTATTTCCCTTCCTTTTACAAAGCTTTTTACATGATGATGCCATTTCATTGCATAGCAGCCTTTTCAGTGCGATATTGATGACCTTGCATCTGTTAGTGATGTTGCTACAGCGAGTGGTTGTTTTGTTTTTAATGAGTTTTCAATTTTATTTATGTTGCAGAGGTTTTGGTACAATTTTATCATAATCTTTAGAATATACGGACTTCTGTTATATTATGCAATTCTAATCTTGTTTAGGATATTGTAGAATGATGTTTTTGTCAATGTTCCTTACTATTACTTGTTGTAAATGTAATTGTAAATTGTAACTGTTTATGTGGTGAACCTATGTGGGAGCATACCCATTCAACCGTATGAGATTGAAAACTAGTTGGTGGTGAGTTTGATAATCTTTTAATAGATAAACTTTGTTATTTGTGCTTGTTGGTAGGACTGTATGAATGTCCACATTTTCTCGACATGTCCCAAACACTTTCTGCAAACTGTATGGGGGACATTCTCCTCTATGGTGATTTCACATGTACGTTCAATTTTCATGGACAATTTTTTCTGGTTTCCAGCAACTGAAAATATTTTAAGTAATTGTAGTTTTTCTGCTCTCTTGACTGATTTTCTCCTTCTTTCCTTTCACTTTCTTTGGTGTTGATTGACATATTGGACATAATGTTGTTAAAACAATACATTTTTTATTTACACATTTTGATTGACACATTTACAAAAAATTGAGCCGCATACACTTTTTCTTTAATGTTGTGTTACATGTAAAAAGAACGAGATGTTTAGAGACATATCGTCTTGAGAACCGACGCCTTACTAACGTCTTAAATACGTCTCATTTCGACGTTTCTTGACTAGCTCTCGAAAATCTCAGAAGATATCTTTAGACTAAAGATCTCCTAACAAGTAGGAAACAAGAAAAGACGTGGTTAAGAAGTCCTTGTTTTTACAGGGATTACTGTCAAAGTTTTTCCCAATCGCTTAAAGTTTATTCTAATAAAAAAGTACATAAAATGAGCGGTCACCTTATGTGGTATATGTGATATACATACAAACCGATGATGGTTTTTCCAGTAACATCATATGACCAAAGCAGTAATTTATTTTACTTTATTTAATAACATTCACTATATTGGATCCGTTTTCAAAAATTAAAAAAAACGAGTGATGAAAAATATCAGCATAAGAAATATCCAGCAGAGGAAAAAAAGAGTCAAGTGGCCGAGCTATAAGGCGGCCCTATGGTGGTCACCGGAAGAATTTTTTTGAAAAATCAGACTTTCAGATCGCCGGAAAATGCACTTTTGACTATATAAATCCACCAGCCACCGCCTCTAACAGCTTTCACGTTACTTCACGAACTTTAAACTACTTAGGCAGTTCCCGGAAATATTCTTGGTTCGAGTCCTCCGACCGACTGCTGTAAATCTCAAAAAATATTAAAAATTTTCGTTCAGCGATTCGGTAATATCACGAAAACATTTTAGGTCTTTCTTAAAAAGTGGAGGAAAGAGCTTTAATTCGGGAAAGATTTCCTGTATTTCGGGACTTCGAAAGAAAGAGTGCCTGAATTCGAGACGGTTGAAATCGTTGGTTTTTTGACTTGTCCTATATCCGATTCTCTGTTTGTTTGTTTGTCTGTCTGTTTGTTTTTCTGTCACGCGAGTAGTTGGGGGTACGTTATATAATTGGCAGATTAGTGGAACTTCTATTATATGTCCTGAGTTGGTAAGATCTCTTTTTACGATTAATTTTATTTAAGGGAATTAAGGTTTTTAATGGGATCACTGGTAAAAAAAATTTTTACGGTTTCACTTAATGACATAAAAATTGTTAGGTTGTGTTTTTAAATTTTAGATCACTTATATACGTGAAACCAGTATAAAAAATTTAACCTGGTTGGCTTTGTTTTTTTTTTAATTATGTGTGAATGGAATCAAAAATAGGAATATAATAAACTAAAATATGAAATGTTAGCTGAATAATTTTTTACGAATAAATTCAGAGTTGCCCAAAATGTCTTGTGGAACCTAATACTGATGGGCGGCTTTTTTCAATTAATTTTATTTAAGGAATTAAGGTATTGAATTGGTTCCCTGGTAAAAACATAATTTAACGGTTTCACTCAATAGTCAGAATGGCATAAAACTTTTTAGGTTGTTTTCTTGAATTTTAAATCACTACAGTGGAACCAGTATAAAATTTATTCCCAGATAGTTTTGTTGAATTATTTATTTATTTGTGAATGGAATCAAAAATGGTGGATGGTGGATACGGTAGTACGGTGGCCTAATACGCTAAAACATTTTTAAAAAAAATCAACCCGGGAAATGTTTCGAGGTAAGTTAGACCAAACAATAACAAAAAGAGCGCGAAGAGCGGAATTACTTTCAGTGGGTCGTATATATATAAGATCCTGTAAATAGGAGTATGTAATCAAAAAGATTATATAAATTCATTAACAGAAATACATATATGTTTTCTATTTACAGTTGTTCATTTCATTTTTATAGTACAGCCATTTTGAACGTGAATTAGCGCTAGATGTTAAATTTATACGACCCCCGTTTTCATCGGTAACCAAAACAAAACAAAAAATGAAATTGATCTACTGACTTTCGTTGCTTCTTCAATTTCTACGAGGTTCTTCGCATGAAACGAAATATCGCGTAGAAAGAAAATAAAGTTGAGAAAAAGGAAAGTAGCTATACATTTTGTTTGTATACATTCTGCAGCCAAAAGTTACTTTTCTGTTTTCTTTGTATATTCAAGTTAGCTAATAGCTAAATATAAAAATAAGGACTGTGTGCTGTGTGCTCTGTTGTATCTTTTGTTATTATCATTGCATTGTTTATTTTATCTAATCACTGCACAGTTCCTTTACATTTTTCTCAACTTAACCATGAATTTTGACCATGACTATGCAATCCCTCAAAGATTTGTCTTGCCAAGATTAGAAAATGATGAAGACATTGCTGATGCAAGACGACATCATGATAGGCAACAACTTCCTAATGATGATGATGAGGCTGCACAACGCTGTATATGAACTAACAAGTTATACGATGGGTCATTATATTTCATATAGTCGATATTCATATCGCCAGTAATGATCAGTGTTTGGTCCCACTTACTTGAGGCTTGGCACAACATAATACCAACGCTGTAATCACTTGCTTTGTGGTTTGTTTAAACGTATCCTTAAATGGCAGTGGGAATAACAATTTTGGTCAGGAAAAACATTATACCATTGAGACATATTTAATGATTCTATTGCATTGCACTGTGGTAATTATATTGTGTATTAAAGAGATAACTGAATAAGGGGAGCTGACATTTAAGCAGATAGAAAATACGTTAAAACAGTTTAAGAGTATTATAGCATACAGTTTTGAGTTTCGTGAGCGTTGCGACAGTGGCAACGTTATCACAACCAATATTCTTATTTTTACAACTTTATTTTTAAACGTTGTTTCCAACAACATGTGGTAATAACGTTTATTCTATGACGTTATTTTTGTGGTTTAGGGAAAAAGGTCGTTGAAACATTATAATCACGTCGATGTTTCTATGATTAATGTTAATGATAAACCATGGTTTCCATGGTTACAAAATGGTATTATAGCAACTTTGCTTCTACTGCGTCATTTCACCAACAAGAATTGAAATATTGTTCCCAAAGCTGCGTTGTAACAGCCTGTTTCTAGTTCATCGTTTGAACAGCGTTCACGAAAATTTTGTTGCAGCAAATTTTATATGTTGTACAGTACTGTAATCAGTAGAATGTTAGTAAAACAGGAAATTTAAATCTATGATGGTTTTACCATAGTGACTTAAGTAAAAATATATCGAGGATAAAATTGCCTGGTTTCTAAAAACAGATAAAAATGAAAGTAAAGCGTGCATAACGATAATACGATAATAATTCACGAAAATACTAATCCATGAGAGTAAACTAAACAAGAAACTTAAGGCATGGTTAAATACACATAATATAGAAGAAGCAGGAAAATAGAAAATAACAAAACCAAAAAAGAAGTTTTGGAAGTGCTGTAGAGGAAACGTTGGACCAACATGCTGGACAGCTTTTCCCATACCTTCAAAGACTATCACTAACCCTCATAATTTTTCATAAACGTAAATCGTGCTTTTATTGCACTGTATGTACCAAGTAGTCGTGTGCGCATAAAAATACGAACAATGATAAATTATGATATTAATGTGATGAATGATATTACGAACAAGTACATTGTAAGTTGAAGCATGCAGATGTTATGTGGCCTAGAAAATGAAAATAACAATGATACATTTGGGGCATCATATCGAAAGTAAGCTATTGTTAAGTCATACAGCACTCAAGAAATATTTTTGTGTAATGGAAAATATTCGTCTTGTTGGTTACCATCAATAATTTGCTATTTGAATAACAAAATTGAATATTTGCTTCACATCCCTTCTCTTCTATCAAATATCTTCTTACAATTCTGTTCAACATGTAGCAAGTCAATCTCTTGGTTGTGAAATTATTCAACTATCGTACTGATAAACTCAGTATGCATTATATAAATAGAGATTGAAAATTCGATAAAAGAAACAAGAAATTTGACCTTAAAACGGACAAAGTTCCAGTTTTTTTATTCCTTTATAATTCTAAAGACTTTTGTGCACCTTGATTTTGTACATCCAATATGACAGTCATCCACTTTTCTATCTGTTGTACAATCATCTCCTGGACCGTCATAATATATATGCATAGAACTTCTAGCCCATTTCTACGTGTAAAGAAGTGTATATTATTCCAATTTTATATTTTGTCGTATTGTTTTTTATTGAATTTTGGGAAAATTTGGACCAAACCTCTCGAAAAACTTCTCTCAAGCTGAAACGATACTTAGTCCAACAAGAGTACACCTTAAGAAAGTTTCACAGTAAAGTCCCCTACACAAAGACCTCTTTTCCTTTCTCCTACTGATTCAATTTTTCAAAGACGTATTTAACATCTTTGAGAAGTATCTGTCAGGGCTCGTCAAAACGCCATGTCTTTAAGACTTCCGTGTCTCTTTGTCAAATGCCTTCAAAACATTTTTTAAGACGTCTCTTAAAATTACTATTCGGTGCTTCAAGTCTTCTGCTTTGTCTCCTGTTGCTTACTGGTCTCCAAAAGACGTTTCAAAGACGTAATGTGTTCACTATCTTGTGTTTTTTAACTTATTGATAAAGGTTTTCGTCGACTGGTCTTGTTTACACTTTTTTAGTTGTTTGCGTTCACGTCATGTTGACACAAACTAATCTGATATATTTGTATTTTGTACTTGACTGTACACGTTGTCAAAACATTGGAAATTTGAAATGAAATTTGTGAAAGATTAAGCAAAACCTAAATATAACGACCTTTGATCTGCAAATATTAAAATACGGTACTAAAGAAAAGTAAAGGGAATTTACTTTACTGTCATCGGACTCTTTTGTGTGTGATCTGCCATATCACTTGTATACAAATCAAATGTCATTTTGGGAGCAATTCTGAATGACCATTGATGGTAGGTTGTCTATAGTGGTTTCTCTAAGCATCTGATCTTAAGGGACTTGTAATTGGAGACAAGCGAACCATTTCTCATTTCTAATGAAAGATAAAATCAAAATACTTCACAGTATCATCATCATCATTTTTGTGGCTGACATAAAAACTAATAAAAACGAGAAAAATATCACAAATTGTTGTGGTAAACTGCGAAACTTGCTATGGGTTACAGACGAAATGCAGACAATAATTGACTCGTTAAGAAAATCAAGCGAAATATCCAATAATCGCAACATAAACATCTTAAGTCGCAAGGATATATATGAAGAGAAATCATTATCAACTTCCACATGCATCCGTTTTGATAGATATCTTCATCAAAAGAAGGAGACAGTGTTTCGTTTGTTTAATCAAAATACTTTCCATAAACGACTTTCTTTTGAAGCAATATATATTTTCCTTTTAACTTGTGTCTGTACAACTATCTTTCTATTTAATCATACAAATCAAAAAATAGATTTCTGAAAACCGGCTCATAATCTTCATCAAAGCTCCCTAATCTGTCAGTCGGATCGTCATTGCCTGGAAACGGTTGGTCACCTTCAGGATGTGTCATAAAATCTATTTACGAGAACTGTCGAATGACTGAATTTTTAAAAATGTGAAAATACTGAATGATCTTTTGCTTAGCTTTTCATTTTGGTCCTATGCGCTTCTCAAATGATGTTATTGAAATGATTAGGTTCGTAAATAAAATGCTGGTTCTGTTAAAGATGCCATAAACAAAATAATCAATCCAAAATGTAATTATTTTGTTTTATTTTTCAATATTATAATCGTGTCCTAAAAATGTTTTATCAAAAGTAGGTGTCCTCAGTAAACGTCAATTGGCATGTTATAAAGTGTTCATTGATAAAATGAAGATACTGCAAATTAGGTCTTTTAAAAGCCATACTAGAGTGTTATGCTATTTTCTCAAGAAATGTCTGGGAAAATATTTCAGAACATCAAGAGATCTATAAGATTTTTCGTTTTTCTTGCACGAATTCTTATAATTTAATAATCACTTACATGTATCAACATTTTCTATGAGAAGAGAGAGCGGATTGAAGGAATTATTACGGGAATGAAAATTTAACAGATTTGATCAGTTCAGAAAAACTAAAAAATCTGAGTGATCAAAAGGTTAAGGGAATTTTTTTTTAAGATTTTGTGAGCGTGACATATTTGTTAAAATTCTGTCAATTAATCCGCTTGTTCAAATGCGTGCAAACGTGGAAGATTTTTTTGTGTACCCACAAAAAGACAATATAACTTGTTATCATGCTGTCAATTCCATTTTTACAGATTGTTTGTTTGTTTTGGAAGATGTATAAATACCATGCGACTTCTCAAAGTTTTCAAGTTTTGTTGCAGCTTTGAAAGATTCAACAACCAAGTTGGAGGTAAGACGTCCTTATATATGATTCAATGGCTTCAACTTGTTTGGCTTCAGTTTGTTGGGGAATTGTGGGTTATTCCATTGGTAAACAAAAGGAACGAACTTGTAAACTTCGAATTCTCGATTGGACCGAACGAACCTTATTTGAATTACATGAGTTTTTGAACGAACCTTATTTGAGTTTTTGAAGTAAAGGATTTCTACTGTAGTTGTGACCGCTCAAGAATTCTCAAGTTCGAAAAATCAAAAAAGTCCCAAAACGGACATGAAACTGTTGGACCTATGAACAATAAAGTATTGATTAAACAGTGACACAAAAAGTTCAAATGTCAAGTTAATTCTTGAAATAATACACCACAACAGCCCAACATAGCAAATAAATTACTCAATTTTGAGATCACTATAATATTAAGATTTGTTTTGAAATGAAACGAGAAAGGAAACAGTGGCAGTGAGGGCAAGGTGAAAATCTTTACCAGTATTCAGCGGCGGATCTAGAGGGTAGTCGCAATATGTGGAGGAGAACATTAACATAATTTCTGTTTTCAGTCTGTATCACCAATGGGCTTTATTCTTTTATTCTTTTACGTTTATTCTTTTATGCTTTAATAGCTAACATTCTCCTCCACAAATTTCGACTAACGTTTAGATCCGTCGCTGGTATTAGCAGGGTTCAACCTTCATTGTGGAAACTGAAATAGACACTTCTTTCTCCGGCTTACTTTAACGGCAGCCTGCGCAGCCTAGCAAACTGTATTTCAAATCCTTCTCTTTCTCAATGATTTTCACTAGATTTTGGAATTATTCAAATCTTCGCTCTTCCAAGACTTTCCTCGTATCGACCTTATTGAGTGTTTGCCAGAATATCTTGAAACTGTTTTTAAAATTGGATATAATCATAAACAATCATTGTTTTGCAAATTCGTGCAAAGAATTTTGGTAATGGTTGACAGCTTATAATTGAGATGTATAATGATTGTTTTGATAAAAACATGAACATTTCGTGTGCAGCTTATAAAGTGACATGGAAGTATGGTTCAGTACCATAGGCGTATTCAAGATCAGTCAAAAAAATGTGGAGGAGTCCAACGTTATGATAATTCTTTTCAGTGTTAAGTGTCGATTAGGTCACTTGCACGTTTTTCTTTTCTAATTTAAATGACTAAACTCTCCTCCACAAATTTGACTGAGCTCTGGCTACGCCTCTAAGTACAGGATACTTCATTCACATACTTACATGACACCAAATTCTAGGCAAAGTAAGACGGAAACGAGGGCAGCAACGTGAACGAAACAAAAGTTTGGTTTTTCTTATAGAATTCAGTAAGAAAGAAAAGCTGACTTGGAAATATCCATTGGGAAAATTTGTTAAGTAATTTCCTCATTAGTAGGAATTTCACGTTCTTTAAACAACGTGAAAAGGAATCCTGTTGACAGCGAAGACATGATAGAAGTTGTAAATTTTATTTCTACATTATTTGCTTTTTAAAGGAACTTGATAGGATTTCAGTTTCATGTCTTTCGAAACATGTTATTTGGTTCATATATTTTGTAACATTAGAATTCTCTTCACCCGTTGCCGTCCTCGTTTCCGTCTTCATTTCTTGAAGGCAATAAATGAGTATATAAGCAGTATATAACTTTAAAGATTTACTTTAAGCCTTTAAACGAATATAAGTATCTCAAAAAATGACGACTCGACAATTAGCTGCCCAAATAAGAAGAAAATATAACCATTATAAATGTAGCTGCCGAAATAAGAAAAAAATGTAACTGTTCGCGATCCCTGCCAGTGGCTGCTGAGTCAGCAGAGTACTGACAGTCTCTGCTTATATACTCATTTCCTTTAAGAAATGAAGACTTTAAGCTGGGTAGAACGCTGACTTGTCACACGTATATACCTATCTGTCCATCCGAAGTTATTTTTAAAAGGAATGCATTGTTCAAAATAACAAACATTCTTGTCAAAATATGCTCTTATTAATTTAATGTCTTGTTGGCTCTGCTCTTAAACGCTTTTATTTATTACAGGTCCCCCTGTCTTAACAGTTATATCTAATCTTTTTCGCACAAAAAGTGGGAAATAAATCTATACAAAATGTGTCAAATGATAATGGGTTGTTTACGAAGATGGTCGATCATGATAGCACAATCTCATGGTGACCAATACGTTCCTGCTCTGTGTTTTCGATGCTTCGTATACATGAAAACAGCCGTTGACAGTTTCCTTCGGCCTCACGAGAGACTTGCTAAACCGATGTCTTGATGAACACATCAGATTATAAATAATATTATCTTCGCAGAAGTCGAATCAGAAGCAGTTTTACCTTCTGATGTTTTTAAATTAATTTGACACATGTTACATGTTATTATAGAAACACTAAACTTTTCCTAATATGCAATAAAAGGGAAGGCCTTTTCAATAATTTTTATGATTGTTTTAAAGCTACATTTTGAAAAGGTTTTGCGAAATTGATAGAAACAGGTTTAAAGTGGCGTTGGGTCCATTCCATAGATTAGTGTAAACGCCGCTTAAGTTTTTACTAATTTAGTTTTCCTATAATTGTTTCTCTCTTTATCAACAATCATGGAGGATTTAAAACTAATACATACATTAGTACATTAGTACATAAATGATATGCGTTAATCCCTGCTTTTATGTAATTATAAATGACCTAGTGCAACATATATATATATATATATATATATATATATATATATATATATATATATATATATATATATATATATATATATTATACACCGCAAGTGGCGAGTTTTCTACTTTCTTCAATTGGAATAGTTTCAATTATAGCTTCATTTAACTTAATTTTACTTTAATTGCCTATAGTAAAGCTTGGTTTTCACTGGTTTCGTCCTATTAACGTTCGTCCTATCCTTGAAGTCACAGCCCAGTGGGCACGCATCCGTCCTTCAGACGTCCCATGGACGTCCTCTCGTCCACCTCTCGTCCATGTACCATTGGGGACGTCCTCTTCAAGTCCCTGTTGGACATCCTATTTAAGCGGACGGATTAGACTTCACTTTCGACGTACCCGGGTCGTCTCCGGGACGTCCAAACTGAACGTCCCTGTGCCTACTGGGAGGGATTACTTAGAACCAATTGCAGGTACTGGCACGGTGGTTGTTTACTGAATATTTCAAGAAATCTTGAAAGATCTTCCCTTGTAATTGACAGTATTATGTCATTGTGGTTCAAGCCAGTCCTTAAGAAACATCCTATCGTTGAAAACGTTATGTCAATACTAATTTCGTCAATTCACGAAAAGAAAACAAGATGGTTTTTTTAAATTTCTTAAAATTTTCTTGAGGTTTGACTTTTACTGGGCTAAACTAGAAACTCTTTAAGCAGTAACCGCGAAGAAGTGAGCCTTCGCATTCATCCTTACTGCCACATCTATGATTAATCAGCACAAATGTTTTCTAATTGAGAGAAGTCGTAAAAATGTTCACGTGTTCAAAATAAAATGGGGCGATGATATCATTATCGGCAATCATGTTCGTCATCGCGTTGAAGGGTGCCAAAAAAATGTTAGATTCCATTGTTGACATAAATTCGACATTAAAGCATTTTTAAAATTTCTGAATGAATTATGAGTCACTGATTGGGCATCAGGGGGGCGACATTGAAGCTATGAAATATTTTCAATCGAATATGTATTCATATTCCTTATAAGGTTATAAGAAGGTTTATCGAATACTATTTTCCCGTGTGTTAGGATAAAAAAAGTTTTCAAGGATTGAGGTATTATTTTTTCATCACGAGTAATGTCTGTTTTGCGCATGCACGCAAAATACCTGTTTTAATTCCGTTCGAGAACACTTCATATTTTGCCAAAACTAATAGTTATGTTTGAAAACAACAACTTAACAAACCGGATATTCCAAAAGAATACATTGACAATCCAGTTTAATTGCACCAATTTCTTTATCAAGTTTTTTACAAGCCAATCGAGTTTATAATGATGCATAAATCACGTCAAAATTGCAAGTGCCAATTTTGCGGGCCCGGTATACTGGGCTAACACGATAACGATCTGCACATAGTATATCATCCAACTCTTATGACACAGAATCGACGATTACATTCATATCATAACTTTTGATAACACGACATGTATTTCTTAACAATGAACTGAAACATCTTTTCTTTTCTTTGATAATTGTGACATGAGATCGAAAATGCCTCCCCCCTGATTACCAAAATTTAAAAAACAAGCTATTTGAAAGTGTCATTAAAATAAATTTCTATTTAATATGTTTACAGAGAGAAGCGGTAAACCATTAACTGAAGATATCTAATATGTAAAGTATTGCATGAAGGTTATATAATAATCGAAAGTAAGTTTTTGTTAGTTAGTTTGTCTGTTTGTTTGTTTGTTTGTCTTCTCTGAGACCGAATATTTTGCACTACGTTAGATGATTTTTTACGTGCTTTGACTTTTGTCATTTTAGTGCAGACGTTTGTACTGATCTCAATGCTAGTACTATACGAGGGGCGTGCCATGTTGCCAGTAAGTAGATCCTTAACTTGTTTGGCAAGTGAATGGGTACAATGTGTATCTGTTGCCAATTGTGAAACATTGTCTCTCTATATATATTTGAATTAACTTTTCTCGTAGATCTCTCGTGAAAGTAATACAACGAGCACACCTCTGACCACCACGCTCAATTCTGTTGTTAATACAACTACCGTGCCATCAACCGTGACGGGTTCTTATACGACACGTAACATTTCCTTATATGAAAAAGCAACAACAATAACAACACCGCCAGCAACCCTGACAAGTAATAAGTCTTCGTCAAACGAAGGATATAAATATTCGACAACACCAGGGTCAACAACCGTGAAAACAACGTCACCTACTACGGCTAAAACAACAACATATATTCCAACTACGACGGTGGTAACATCGACAACATCGAGTGTAGCGACTACGACAGTACCAACGAAAATGACGAGTAGTACTCCATTGACATGTGATAAAATAAACAAGTCATGCCAACAAGATATCGACTGTGGTCCTCCTGCGTGTCATGCCAGGTGTATCCCGAACCCACTGGCCCTAATACCGGGGATACCCTCTTTCTTTTGCTGGCGCTATGGGAATTACACGATTGACCGATTCTAAAAACTACATGATATTATAAGGGAAAATATGAAAAAAATTTGTAAATACGTTTTAATGGGCAGATATTTTTATAGAAAATGTATCTATTTATTTATTTATATCTATAAATTGTTAAATAAAAGTATAAATACCAGCACTATATAAGAAAGTAAATAAATGACGTCATTCATAGTACATAGAACATTTCATATATCGCTTTTTTTATGATCATTGACAAACATGAATATTTTTTCAACGAGAAACAGTGTATAAATGAACTTTTTCCACTGCCCACATGTTTATTTTTGATAATTATTTTCGCCCAGTGCATTATATAACCAGTTCCTCCATATAACAAAATAATGGCTTTATTTCTGTGTAGCAGTGTTTTGCCCAAACTTCATTTTGATTTCGAAGGATATGTTGAAAAAGATTTCCCCGAGAAAAACATTCCGCCCTGAACAAAACTGAAGTTTAAAAAATCCAGTATCAGTTAAAGGAAAACCTTATTTCGCAAGGAGTGAAAAGACTTCAAAAGTATCCAAATCTTGTTTCTATAGCGTTCTTTATCTTATAACAAGCTTATAGTTACAGAACAACAAATTCAAAGCCTGTTTTGAAATCTACAGGCGCCGGTCGTTTTTGAGATTACGCAACTAACGAGGATGTCTTTAAGTACGATGGCCACCATTCACATGCAAAAATGAAATTAGCATACAAAGGTATAAATTGCCAACATCCGAAGTTAAACCGCTTGACACCCAGCACGGCAGTACGAATAGAACCTTTCCATAAATTCACCAAATATTAATGGTTTTTGAAATTTACTTTCGAAGAAAATGACAACGATCCGCGAATTGCTGATGACAAAGTCACCATGCTCAAGACAAAACAACCAACGGAAACACCTGTTTCGTTTTGCATATTTTAACAAAAGTTCTGGTCAATTCCTTTATAAAAATGTTATCATGAAGAAAGTAGAAAAACATGCCTCGTTTTCATGTAAAACAGAAAACTTTAAAGCGTTATAACTTTGTGAATAATGCATATTTGAACTCGAAATTTTCTCGACATCCTGAATTTTATGTTATAAATCCTATCGCATTTAATATTTACATTGAAACACAAATTTTATTATTGCGCAATTAATTTATGAAAAGGTCTATCAAAGAAAGGGAAAGAGAGCGAAAAGCTATCGTACGAGAAAGCTGGTAAGGAAAATTGGCTGCAAGATACTTTAACTAAAATTGTTACCCAAAATTCACCTATCACACAATTATAATCAAATATTGGGCGTGATAGAATAAAATTTGGGGCATTTAAAAAATATCGTGCTTCGATAAAATACGCAAAAATTCAAGAAGAGAACAAAATGGTTATTATTTTCATTCTCACGTTAAAAATCTGTTGCTTGTCTGTAAGATCTGGGCAAACCTAACCGAAAAATTAGCTAAACTTGCATTTGCTGAAGGACTTTGTTAATTCTCTTCTTGATGTTCACAAGATTAATTATACGGTCATTTCATTGCATAGATGGAAATTAGAATTCCATTAATAATCCACTGATCAGATCTAATGTTTCCGTCCCTATAATTAGCTTCAAGAAAATCAAAAGTTGTCAAAATGTGCAAGGAAGCCGAAACGATTCTCCCACACGCTGCAAGGAAATCTTTGATGGACACTACTTCACCATTTTTTATTATCAATTTGCATAAGACATCCGACATTCACATAACCTCTTATATCATCATATCCTGATTTGATTAAACTGAGAAACAATGCAATCAGAACATCAGCACTCTTTAATCCTTCCTTTATGATCGCCTCGTTAGTTTCTTTCCTGAGCAAGGGTTGAGCTCCATGAAAAAGGTTTTACTCTCACAAGGAGATAACACTTACAGCATTTTGATTTCGAAGAAAATAAGCTCGAAATAGTTACAAGGAGATTCACTCAGTAAGTGAACTGTGGAATTGAACTGTCTCCAATTTGTTTCGTAAATCTAGAGCGAATATTCCGTACAAAACTTCTGAGTCGTTCATTTAGATCTTTTGGTAGCACCACCCTGCAAGCGGGCTGTAGCACTCATTGTTCTCATTCTAGTGGGTGGCGCTGTTCGATGAATTACAGGTTTGACATCGGCAGGTATACAATTTTGTGCGTTGCGATTTGATGGACACCAAGGTCTATTAAGAAAAGAATTTCAATAAACAACAAAAACAAAATGCCTCTTTCCATAATTAAAACGATTAAAAAGTACCGTTGCATTAATGTGGCAGAAGATGGTCTGGGAGATTTGCCACGTTTTTCTTTCCATGTTTCATAAGAACGACTTGCTTGCTGTTTCCGTTCTAATTTATCCATCTCAATTTCCTTTTCCTTTTCCCTCTGCTTCCTTTCTTCTCTTTTCTTCTCAAGAATGCTTTCGTCTTTTCTTGCCTTCCTGAAATTACAGATAAAAAAAAACAAATCAATCGATGTCAGCAATAAATATATTCACAACTAACTATCCTTACCAGTTATCAAATGTTTTTTTAGCGTCAGTGACTCTTTCAACTTTTTCATTAAATTCTTTCTTTTTTAGGTCTTTATCATTTCGATTTTTTTGTTTATGCAAATCCTGAAAACCAACTGAAACATGGTCAATATATTCTACACTCGGATAATTCTTTAGAAGTTAAGCCGGAAGAAAATGACAGTCTATTATGGAGTAAGTTCAAAAATAAGTCGAAAGAAAATACCTTCAGTTCTTCATCTTTTCGTTGCTTCCAAGACTCGAAATATTTTTTCGAATCTAATTTTCTTTGCAATTTTTCGTCCAATTTTTCTTTTTCCAGATCTTTCTGCTTTTTCGAATCTTTCACTTTATATTTTAAGACCTCAGTTTTTTTCTCATTCCACGCATCAAATGCTTTTTGTGCCTGCAAACATGCAAAGGTCGTCAAAACGTTATCTATTTATTCAGAAGATAAAATGACTGAAAGGAAAACTAAACTAACCGATACACGTTTTTCTTTGCTCTCCAGTTCTGTTTTCTCTCTCTCCTCCATCTTGGATTTCTTCTGTTCAATAGAAGATGCCTTGGAAAAAGAATTTTTTCGTGTCAACCAATCAAAATAGATTTGTTCTCGTAAAGCAACAGAATCTAGCTTTGGCGTCCTTTCACCATCACTTCCAGGGGACAACACCCTTGGAGATGCAGGTTTAATATTACTACAATATAAAAAACAGATCAATGAAATACAATTGAAGGACCATACAAGTTTCAAGATGATCAAGTCATTTTATTTGGGCATGCTATACATCAACCTTCCTACCTGATGTTTGTGAAGGAATGGGATTTCTTCATTGTTCCGGTTGATTTAGAAGTATTGATCTTTTTAGTCGAAACAGGTTCATTTAAATGTTTTTTCTTTGCTTGATTTAATGGTAACGTGGCCTTCATTGGTCCAGGTTTAACGACAGATTTGCTTTCATTTTCTGAAATGAAAATAATCAAATAAAAATATGCAAAGCAACAAGCTGAAACAAGACCTGAAGACTAAACTAAGACAAGACATCATTACGATTACCTTTATGTTGGTCATTACTGATCTTTGCATGGTCCTTTCCTCTGCTCAATCTTTGGTCAACTCTTTTAGATTCAGCATCGAATAAATCATCGACAACTTCATTCGTGCGAGTGTCCATCGAGTGTTCCCAGTCTCTTGTCTCCGCATTTTGTCGTTGCATCACACTCCTCTTGACAGTTTTTCCTTCTAGTTTTACAGAATTTTCAATTTTAGTTAAATTATATTTGTCCTTGATTCGTTCCTTCTCTGACAAACTATTTCCATCATATTTTATATTCGTTTCACTGATCATTTTGTCGTCTTTCTTGAATGGGTTTCCTTTGGATGGATCAATCTTACTTTTGGTCAAATGTCCGTTGGATGGATCAATCTTACTTTGAAGTGATCTTATGTTGCTTGTTTTTGAGTCCAATTTTTCGTCATTAGTTTTCGTTGAGTGCTCACGGAAAGGCAAGTTCTCATAGACCTCTTTCTTGTTAGTATCAACCTTCAGCTTATGTTGTTTGTCAAATATCTGATGTTCGCCATCAACACCTACCAGGGTTCTCTTTTCATTAAATTGTTTTTGTGTCATTTCTTGTCTCGTTTCGCTTAAAAAAACATGACTATTTTCATTAGGAATGCCTTCTAATTTGTTTTGTTTTGATGCTTTCTCTAAATGTTGAGAAAATCTCGGCGATTTAACGTTTTGGTGAGTCTCATTGCTTTTAATCGAATGCTCTTCTGTATCAACTTTTAATTTGAACCTTTTTTCATTGAACTGAGAATTTGAATTACCTCGAACATAATCTGCACCTCTTTCTTCTGGTGAACGATATGACGGGACATTTTTACTCTTTGTTAGGGATGATGGACTAACATTATTGGGGTCAAGTTCGTGATCTCTGTCAAATTTATTAATGTTATCGAACTTGTGCTGATTCGATGGACTCTCAAGTTTATTCACAGCCATATTCGAAGTTTTCAATACTTTTTCTTCAGGTTTAAAGAATTTCTTATGTATTTCTCTGTCCTCTTGTGACATATCCATTGTTGCATTGTATTTCGATCCCTCTATTAAATTCAGTTTCCGCTGAGTCCCCCTATTATCAACTTGTATTTTCTGAGAGTGTTGGAGCCCATTTGATAGTTTATTTCTGAAATTTTCTTCCGCAACTTTCGAACTATATTGCTTATCTGATGACATGCGATCAAACTTTTCTGATGGAACGTCAGTTTTGTATTCCTTGGAGAGGTGTCTTTGAGATGGACTTTCAGGTGATTTGAGCTCTTTATTCCCAATTTTCGAAACCTTCGATTCACCGACATTTGGCTCCACTAAATTTTCGTTTTCTAAGTATCTTGGAGGAGCACGTCTTACCCTTGGTGATGGCACGGGATTCCCAACATTCTTCATTATCGATCTAGGAGAGGGGACTGGTTCTAGAATGACAAAATTAAGAATTTTATCAACACTTAAACATAATAACAACAACAACAACAAAAAAAAAACCGAGAAAAATTGACCACTATTTAAGTTTTGAAATACTTTACTCTCATGACAAATCATAAAATTGTAATATAGTTTTCAAGATTTAAAAAAAAAACGATTTAAAAATAATATTGAATTAGAAATTACCAAAAACCATGCATCAAACAAATGAGAACCAAGTTCACATAAAAAGTACCATGAAAGTTCACATGAAGAAAATCCTTTACTTTGACATTTTTTTTCAAAAAACATAGAGTTCATCTCTATGAACAACCTTTTTATAAATAATCAATCAAAGAAAGTTATACAGTAGTAAATAATTCAACAAATTTTTTAAAATTATACCAATACCATATGATAATAAAACAAAATTCATTTCTTGTAAAGAAATACATTTTCGTTACAATTTTACACTTGTAAGGAGACTTATCTTTCCTCCTGACAATGAGATTAAACCTCCTCTTAACCTGTTTATGAAACATTAATTTAAGAATTGAAAAACTCACAGCATCCAAAGATCTATACCCTTGATTTTCTAAGCATTCGGTTTTCAAACATGGCAATTCATTAAAAAAGATAATTTAAAGATCTCTGTTCTATTGGCAAGAGAGATCGACTAACTAACAAAATGACCTTCAATCGATAAAAATATTTTTACAAAATGCAACAATCAAAACAAGATGTTTCTTGCAACTAACGTTTCTCAAACTTAATGTTTCCCTGATTTCTTTTTAACCGACAAGTATTTCATGAAATTTTAGTCTTGGAAAGTAATATTTCTGCAAGTGACTAAATGTTCCCTCAATTTCCCCGACTTTTCTTTACTCCTATTTTATTGTTGATAAGGTATAGCAAATGCATTCATTCAAAAAAACATGCAGATGTTGCAACATGACAAAATGGAAATAAATATTATCTCAGGTAGCATACTGCGTAATGGTTCCTTTTGATTCATGTCGTGATCTAAAAATGCATTCAAAAAATGATCTCTTTCCAAATTAACAGGAACGGAGGGTTTTGATTGGTCGTTCTTCTGGCTTCCAGCTACCATTTTGCCCTTCACATTTCTCTCATCAACCTCTTCCTCATCATTTGAACGTGATGTAAACACATGGTTTTCAAGTTTTCTATTTGAATGTTTGGACATTTTGATTGACTGAAAACAAGAAAAAAGCATGTGAAATTGGGGAATATTACTCTATACTGTAACTGAAGTGGACCTTAATTTAAACTTTGACATATTTCATGTTTTAGGTAAGAAGCATCAAAACCATATTAACCATATAGAAAAGTTCAGTTTGTTTTTATAAAAAAAATGTCAATATGATAAAAGGTACACCATCAATTGAGAGGTCAGGATGAGAAAGGTAAGATATGGTACATATCTCATTTACATTCACCTCCCAAAACTCCTACCAAATGAACTGCTTTTGCACAATTGACTTGTATTTATGGGGCAACAAAACTATAACATTAATCAATGGGATAATAGAAAAACAATAAAAACACAGAAGAATGAGTTGTCACGAAACATGCTCAAACATTTTCAAGTCTTGCTCAAAGAAAAGGCATAGAAGAATGCCAAAACCGTATATAAGCACATAAACGTTAACATAAACATGAACATTTGAGATGTATTAAAAATATTGAAAATATTGAAAAAAGCTCTCTTGAGAAACACAGAATTAATCCAATCAAAAGACACCGATCATTCGCAAAAATAGATGTTGCAAAATATGTTGTGTTTTTTTACCACTGAACCTAAAAAATTTATGTCATTGAGGTGGTATTAAAAATTAAGAATTGGTTGAATTAATCAAATTATGTAAACCCTGATTTACACTTGTTGTAGTGATTGCAATGTACTTAGGTTTTTTTGGTACACCACATCCAACATAATGGACTATTAAGTATTACAGGACCTCTCACCTGTATTTAATCCATTTCCAAGGATAACAAGATAACAAACATTTTGAAGAGTCATGATTTAAGCCTGATTAAAGAAAGGCGATTCAAGATGCATTTGTTACAGACCACCATGATAGCTTTGAAGCAATCTACCTTAATCTACTGAATAGACATGCTCCATTATAGCTTAAAACATAAGAGCAAAAGTCAAGTATATGGCTTAATGTCTCAGAAAAGCAATAATGAAAACCAATATGACAGAACCAGTTCAAACTTCAATAAAAACATTTTGTAACCATCCAAGTATTAGAGCTATAAAACGGAAGTTAGGAAACATTTCAAATCTAATTATTAACTACATACCAGTTAGTGTTTTTACTGTCTCAAAGGTATTTGAAAAAATAATGCAGAATCAGTTAACCAGTTAAATAAATTTATTCCTGTCAGATTCTGTCTGTGGTTACAGAAAAGGTCTTAGTACCCAAAATGGCTCATTGGCCTCCAAGAAAAACATGAAACACACCCTCGACAGTGGTGGATATGCAGCGGTCCTTGACACTATCAATCATGAATTCCTGATTGCGAAACTTCATGCTTATGATTTCAGCAACAAAGCACTCAAGTTAGGTCAAAGCTATCTTACGGACAGGTGGCAAGGTGTACCTAAGGATTCAGTTCTAAGCCCCCACTCTTATATATCTATTTAATGATCTGTTCTATCTCTTAAAGGATGTTGACAACTGTAACTTCGCAAACGATACCACCCCTTATGTTTGTGGAGCAAACTTAGAGATGGTTATCACCAAATTAGAGCACTGGCATTACTACAGTACAGCCCGAAATAAAGCCCAAATTTTTACATGAAAACACAAAAGATTTTCGTGTTAAGTTTTATTTGTTTCAAAATTATAATGCCTTATGTTTTTTTGAGATGTTTTGAATTTTTTTTTGAAATAATATAAGTTTGAACATTTGCACAATAGCCAATAACAAGCTGTGTGGACTAATGAGGCTATCAAATGTCTTGTCTTTTGAAAAGCGTAGAGTTTTGTTCAAAGCATTAAAACCTAAACAAGTTCAAGAAAAAGATTAAGACCTGGAAGCCTTCAAACTGTCCATGTAGGCTGTGCAAAATCTGTCAGCAATATTGGCTTTGTGGCATAGTTGCAGTTGATTATCTTGATTATCTTGTCCTGCAAAGAACAAGTCAGAACATAATGAATCGTTCTTTAAAACCATTACAGGTTTATGGAAAAGGTCAGTAGTAACCGGACTCAACTGCAACTGCATCTTCCGTCCTTAAAGCTTAAAGCTTGACACTCAGCTATATTAGTTATAGTTTACTATTACATACATTAACATTAACATTTACTTATTTATTAACCAAATATTTATACAGGATAACCAATCTGAAAAGTGGATTTTAAAGGGATTCCTGCATCCAAAATGTGATTTTAAATGATGGTCGAACTCACAAAGTCTTTCTACAGTTTTTAGAAATTCTGTTTCTTTGGACGTTTTTGTGATCACTGCTTTGTAAAATATGACTATTTTGAATATAGATTAATAATACACATAATAATATGTATTCTCACAGTAAATAAGGCTTTGTAATAACTCTAGAAACTAACCACTTTCAAACAGGAAGTCCATAGGTAACATAATTATTTATTTTTTTGGTTAATTTTGCAACTAAAGACTCCAAAGGGTCAATGAATAAATTCACTAGTGTTGCATTCTAAATGAAGTCATCCAACTATGTACTCACTTGTCTCGCTTGTATTAGACTGTCTCCATGAGAAGAACAAACAAAGGGCTAGCATTTGAATCAGTTTTTATTTACAGTATTTTGGAGAACAGTAACTAACTATCCCGCAGTCAGAGATATTACACATGATCTGCGCAATACAAAAAACCTTAACACAATTCTTCCAACAGATTTCTGGTTTGGATGACTTCACTTCAGCATAATAAGCCAAGTCATCCAACAAATCTCAAGTTGTTTTGATGACTTCACTTCAGCATAACACAAGTGATCCAATACATCTCAAGTTTTTTGGACTACTTCACTTCTGTATAACAGGTGGTCCAATGGAAATACATGAAGTTGGACAACTTCATTTATAAATGTAACACAAGTGAATTCATTAAAATATTATTGGGTGTCTTCAGTTAAAAGAAAACAAAAGAAAAATAATCATGTCCCATATGGGTTTCCATACTTTCGGCACTGCAGGGAGATCGTGAAGATTTTTTATTTTTATTTTGTGCCTTAATTCTTCTATTCATTCATTATGACAAAATGAGTAATGGTTCGGTGAGGAATTTCATTCCATTGCATAGGAAAAAGTAATACTGTTTATTATTTCAAATCATCCAATTTAGAAAAATGAATATGATGGACAAGTGAAAACATGTTACAGAAGAAAACATTTCTGTTGTGTATATTATTATAAACTTTTCAAAGCAAAGACAGTTGGAAGTGTAAGTTTTTTACCTTCCAGTTTTTCCTCTGTACCATTTTGTCTGATTTTTTTATTTTAGATTATTATTTTCTTTGTATTTGTTGTTTAAACCAGTGATCACCTCCCGTTTGTCTAATATGCAATGTGCCTTGCTGCTTTCACTCCATGGTTTACCTTGTATGTTATGTTTGGCTCATAACTGTAAGATTTTAAGACCAGGAGCGGAAACAACCTCATGGGGCTTCCCCAATATTTCTACGGTGGGAATGCTGGGCCTCCTTTCTTCAGCCTATTTGGCACAGACACGTGCTGATTGAATTGATCAGTGAGGACGTAAGCTTATGTTTTATCCAGGTTGTTACTTTGCTGTATTTTTCTTCTCTTTTCTCACTGATCATTTCTGCAAGTCTGTTGAAAAATTTGCTTCCTTCCCTTCCAATCCTGCCAGTGGCTGAAAATACGAGAGGTGTTAAGCTAACATGCTCGACTTGCATAATGCACTCTTATAAGAATTCTTCTTTTCTTTTTCGTTTATTTCGAAAGATTTTTTCGTTGTGGTGCATACGTATCTCTTAGCCATTGGGTTGAAAACCGTTATATTTACAAATGCTATTAGACCTGTCTGCCAAAATCCACAAGAGGGAACATCAAGTCTGGCTTTGTCGTATTTTATTGTTGACTTTGGTAAAGATTATAAATGTAAGGTTTACAATTGCATTTTCTTACATTTCAGCTCATGTGCCAATAGTTTATAAAAACTTGTAGATAGACTACTTATTGTCTTTCCTCTGTGTACAACATTACAACGTTGTTTTCTATTTCATGGCAGCACTCAGCAATTGCCAAAGTGATTGCCGACATGTTTTGAAAAATTCAGCTTACAAGTCGGAAAAAAAATGTCGACGTGTTTTTCTTTGGCACAGTAAAAAAAGTAAAAATAGTTAGAAAGATGCAGATTTTAGTATTTTTTGCAGTATTTTTTCATGCGTCGATTGCTCATTTTTTCTTAATAACTTTTATAAAAAAGATGGTGTTTAAAAGTTTCTTGATGTAAATGGCGAGATAGGAAAAATATTTTTTATACATAAAATGAGCGACATCAATTGAGAGATAAAATGATATATGTACCATTAATAATATTAGTGATTTTGGTGAGTATGGGTGTATATTTTCGTGAGCAGAATCTTTATTTATTTTTTTGTGATTGAAATTAGGAACATTGTCGATATGCTATTTCATTCATACATTTTTACTTTAAAACACGGGAGTGCATCTGGAGAAAATAATCTGCACGGAACAACCAGAATGATAATTTATGCTATGTATGCATATTCTTCAGTCAGAGTAAAGTCAGATTTTAACGACATGTAGGATTTCAATTATGTATATAATGTATATATGTTTCCAGTGTTATTTTATTATTGTGGTACGTTGTGTACCTGTTATGATTAGTTTTATGATTATATACCTGTTATGATTATGCTTTATTGGTGTACCTGGATTTAGCTAGTCATTGATTACCTGGAAACATGCATCGATCATAGTGTAATGTTGTGTTGTGCCACATCAAAATGTGAATGTTGTCCAGACCCTCTACCCAAATTTCTCCCAAATTGTTTTTGTATTTGATACAGTTTTCTGCAATACATAATTTGCCATACATTAACTTGCATTTTATAGGGAACACCACAATCATCTAGAGATGATTTTCACTTACAGTCAAGGACAACTTCATTAGGCTTCGAAGCCAAATTGTGGGAATGCTGCAGTTGATAAGGAAGTCACCCAAGGTAAAAAATAGAAATCGTATGTAAGCTTGGAGAGATGTTGATGTGTGAAATGAAACAAAATAATACGCCTAATTAGGATTCGCGTTACACAAAACACAAAATAACAACTTGTGAACTGCCCGCATAAGCCAAATTATTAAGAATAAAGCATATGACACTTAAATACTAAGCTTAACAGGTTGTATTACACCAAATTAGGCGGAAAACAACAATTTTGTAGATAACTGGCTTTTGTATACATAATTATTGAGGAAAATATCAAAAAAATCTGGGATAATTATGAGATTTTGATGGCTGGAATTAATTAGAGGCCATATCATCAGTTTTAACTGGCGCAACACTCTTTATAAGTAAAATAAAAAGTAAAGTAAAAAAAATGCAACTTTATGATATTCCTAAGTTTGACAATTTCTTTCCTTTATCATCTTGAATCTTGTGGATGTTCTAAAAAGTAGTATCCATGCTCTTTCTACCATTTATTTTTGACTTTTTGCAAACATTCGCTTATGTACAGGTCTAAATAATACCATTAAATGTTTTTATCGCTATTCGCAGGTAGCTACATGTTTTGTTGCTTCTGTTTTGTTTGCATATGTCTGACCTTGCTAATGATTGTATTCTCGAGTCAAGTATTCTCAAGTCTGTATGATTGATAATATATATTACACGATTTTGTTTATAGCCTAGACTTTTAGGAATTTGGCTAGAACTTGGGTTACTTATTTTTTAGATTCTCACAGGATTTTTCAATTCAAGCTTGAAGAGTGATTTTGTGACTTGCAATCGCACTTTCTCTGGTTGGCATAACCATCATCCGACTACTTGTTGGAAATCACTTTGTTAGGTGCTGGCTATAGATGACTTTTGTGTTTTTAATATAAAGATTTGTGTTCTTTGCTCCAACTGAACTGGATGATGTTTCTTGTCAAAACATAGCATATGAAGTCATTGTCCACCAACATGTGTATGTGTTAGCTCAGTTGCTTGTAGTCTGGTTGATGACAAGAGAAAAGACCTTGATTCTATTCTATTCTATTCATTGGGTAAGCAAAAGTAGCGAGCGTAGAAGCGAGGTGGAGCTCATCAGTCAACATAAAATAAAGAAATGACAGTGATTTTTAATTAAAGTTTGCCTCAATATACATCAATTAAGATTGCACAGCCGTGAATTACTATGTTCGTCACTATGTTCCCAAGTGGAATAAAATTCTAGTGCATGAGGGTTCCTAATGAAATTTAAAACTATTTACATATCTTAAAAGTAAAGAAAAGATTTTGAAACTATTTGAAACGTTTTTCCCAAAAGTGGGAAAACAAATCATTTAAAATTCTTTGAAACTATTTTGGTGTGAACTAAGAAGTGTAAATAAACAAGCTTTGATATGCCAAACAAAAAAGAATTTCTTTAATATATATATATATATATATATACTGTATATTGGTATAATAATTTATTTTTCTCACACAGATTTTCCACTACATCATGTTTTACATTTGTTCGAGAATGGAGAGAGAATAACATAACGGTGCTTTTGAAATAACGAAATTAATGTTGCTATCAGTTTATGATAAAAAGCTAGGAAATTCACTATAAGAACCAACAAGCAAGAGCTCATTTAGAGTATTATTCAGTTTCTGTTAGAAATGTGGCTGTTTTTCCCACACATTTATACTAAACATGGTGACTAAAAACTAAACCTTGTTCATTCACTCTCATCCTCACATTGAAATTTTACTTATGTGACACCTTGAATGAAAATTTGTGCAACATCTTTCAATTACTCATAAAAGCGCTTACAACAATTTCCTTAAGAAAAAAAGTTTTGTATTTAAAAAAACTTGTCGTAATGCCATGACTTAAGGAAACTGTACGAACATTTTGAGGCTCTCACAAAAATTTTTTACTTGCATGTGAAGGCGCTTATGAACGCAATTTCTGTAAGATTTTATGAATGATCTTAAGCTCTTACGAGAAAAAAAATACATACATGTAAATTGGTAAGTAAACTCTGTGTTATTGTAGTATTAATTGATTAACTGCATCAATAAAACTACGGCTGATGAATCATTAGCATCAAGGAAGAGGAAGTCAATCAGCCGCAAGTATCTTCCATTCATTAAATAATCCAGCCCATGTTATCGAAAAAAGGGACGAACATCTAAAAAAAAAAAAAGAATTTGAATCCCATGTATTATGTATCCAACACATGCATCTTGGTTGGTAATTTAAATACTTTTTATACATTTTGAAAAACTTTCCATTTATTTGTCTCACCAAAGGGGTTATATATAAATGAAAATAATACAAGATTTTTTCAATAGACCTAGCACTTTATTATCTTTAAATATAATTTAAAGATTTTCTTAAATTTCCTTTGATTTAAAGTTTACACAGGGTAATTAACCTGATAAAAACATTTGAAAGTCATCTATCATCTTTTGGCCAGCCAAGAGATAAAAACTTCCATTGACTTTTATTATTATTATTATTATTATTATTATTATTATTATTATTATTATTATTATTATTATTATTATTATTATTATTATTATTATTATTATTATATTAAGTAATAAGAGGATAAGACAGGGTTAATAGTATACATAAATAAACAAACCAAACAGCCGATAATGTAATACATTTTAGCTACATATGGATCAGGCTGAAAAGTGGACTAAAAATATGCTTGTATGGCAGGAGAAATTTACGAAATTCTACAATATTATGGACACATGTAGCGATGGAAAATATATTAATGAATTGTTGCTGGATATCTTACAGGTATCTCAAATATTTTTATTTATACACCATTCAAACACTTACACTTTGCATTGCTTCTTAAACCTATTCACTCAAAACTTCAAAAACAACAAAAGAATAGATTAACAAACTAATGAATTTCAAATAGAATGAAGTATCTGAATACCTGGCATTATTTCATGCTTAGGGTGTGCCATTCAAACCTGTTGCTTTCATAGACAAAACACTAGTGAAAGCAAATTTTTGAAATATCTAAAATATCTTTCAAGATAAATAAATCAGGTAAAATTTTATATTATTTATAAACCATGATATTCATTTTCTTTTTTTAGGATTTATTCTCAGATAGAGCTAGTACAGAAACGAAACTGGAGTTGCTTTTATTTCTGCAGCAAGAGGTATTTCAGTTATGACTTCTGAATGTGAAACAAGCATAAACAGTTTAATTACTGTCAGTAATAAAAACAGATTGTTTCTTTCTTTTCCCTAACTTTAGGCAACAATATTAATAGATGCTGATAAGTATGTATCAGCATTTCATTGTTTTTTATGATATTTTGGGGTATTTTTTATCTACTTGTTGTACATTTCAAGTTTGTGAATTTCATTAGGGTAGAACAAGTTTTTGGATCATTACTTAATATCTATGACTATCTTGGAAATCACATGATTCACCTTAAGTCACAGGTAACTATCTATTTGTTTACAGTGTGTGTTTGATTTTTGAACAATATTGTACAGCTATAATTTGAAAATTGTTAACTTGAATCAAAACTTGATAAACAATCTTGTCAGACTTTTTGTAAAATTCCTATCTCTCTAGACCTTTCAAAAGAACATTTTATAGGACAGGTTTTTTTCACCAAAATTGTGTTTTGCTTCTAAATTCTGCTGAACATTATCCTTTTCCCTGGTTGAAATCCTAATTAGGATCCTGTAAGATCCTAACATGATCCTATGTAGGATTACAGGATCCTGTCAGGATTTTAACCAGGGGTGTCTTGTAAATTCTTGAAATTTTATTCTGTGGGAAGGTATTCCTATGTATTTCTTTTTTTGATCCATCTTAGGTACTTATCACCCTTACAACGATTTGCATTAACTTTGATATGAAGGTAAAACTTCAGATTTCTTGCCTGTTTATTATTAGATGTTGCATTGTGACTACTTATATACTTATATGTGAACTCATACCAGTAATTCAACTACATTGCTTATAGGAACTGAAAAGCCAGTCCCAATTCATTATACTTTTATTGGATTATGTCTCTAAAGTAAGCTTTTATTATCTTCTTCCAGTGGCAAACATAAGGTTATGTCATGATTTTTGAGATACCTCATCCAGACAAACACCACTCAGTATTTACCATCTTTATAGTCATGCCTTTGTTTTTTTAGGTCAATATTGCCCATCCATTGTTGCTGAAGACTTGTGCTAACTGCTTATATATGTTTGAAGATCAAAGCCCGGTATTGTTTCCCTTTCCTTTTTTCGATGACCATAGTCATTTAAATGCTGCACATACAGAAAATGAGCAGGACATATAACTTTCATTGATCTATTCAAATAAAGCGCATCTCAGTTTATTGAAATTTTACAAAGGTAGTTTTGAAACTTCAAGCACAGTTAAAAATACATGCATACCCATATATGTCCTTCTCTTATTATACGTCCATGGTCTTTGTGCATTTAAAGGTTGCGCAGACAACAACCAGCCTCTAGGCATGGTTTCCTGCCTACTTTCTGAGTAATATGCCAAGAGAATTGATTCATACCTCACTAGAAGTGATAATATTATCATTTCTGCTTGTGACGATATAAAGATTTCATATGTTAATTTTAGAACATTCTTTTTGATCATCTACAGCAGTTATATGCTGTTGCTTCAACTGAGCAATCCTTTGCAAGTTTCAGTCACCTCGTAAGTATTACTGTATTGCATTTTTAAAACTTCGCAAGACATGAAGGTTTACTTCCTAAAATAGGACTGTGCAGATTCCAAAATATATCTTCTATATTCAAAGAAAGAATCATTAAAAAACTACATTAATGATAGAAAATCATTCATAGACTGACTTTATCAAAATAACTAAGAAAAAACAAATGTAATCCAAGTGACTGAGATATAGAATAAAAGAAATTATATATCAACTAAAACAGTGAACTGAAAAAGAGAAGAAGTGATTTGTTTTGTACATTATTATTTTTGTTTTTTTATATCTATTATAGATGTTGCTGGCGAAAATGATGTATAATATGTCTGAAAAAGGAATAAGGTAGGTAACCTATTACTCTTCTTTATTCTTAATTTCCTTTTTTCCACACACTGGCCTTCCTGCAAATTGCAGCAATACTATATGCATCTCCTGCAAGTTGGCTGGCAGTAGAAGCAACAGTTACAGATGGAAGTGAAAGGACTTCTTAGTGTAACTTATTTACATTTTACTCTCTTTGGTGAAACACAACAAATTATTTTTCTTGCAGGATACCTGAAGAAGAGGTGAGGTATTCGGTTTACAATTTTTGTCTTTTCATCAAATTCATTTTGATTTTTTATTCTTGAATCCTATTATCAATTTTTAGATTACACTTGGCAAATTTGATTCAAGCAAATGCCTGTCATATTTGGTCAAACAGTTAACAATTATTTCTCCTACATGCCTCCTTCAAGTTGTTTATATGGTAGGGTTTTGATTACACTTCAGAAGTTCAGAGGTGTCACCAACGTGGTCATTCTTTGCAATTTGTTTTTTGTTTGTCCATTTTCAGATCTTTCCTTGCTTCAAAGAATCCAAAGGAGTCCCAAAGTCAGTAAGTAACTATTTCCTATTGAAAACATTTTTCACTTTGCATAATGCTTTTCTATACTTTTACACATCATAACACTCTAAATGGTTTCAAAATGTTTCTCACAAACCTTTTAAAACACAATTTTAAAGATGTTTATTTCTGCTTCAATTTCTAAACTCTCCAATGCACAAAGCAGGTCCTTAGAAAACTCTTAACATCAAATCAACTTACTGTGTAAATTGATAATGATACTTAATTGCATCTTTTTCATGTTTGTACTTATGCTTTTGATGATGTTTAATTTCACAGGAATTATCAAGGTGAAAGAAAAGAGAGAAATGCTGCTATCAATAGCTCTTTCATTGATTATGGAATCATCATCTCCAATTCTTGAAATATAAATTTCTTTTTTTATGATTAAGAATAATTTCTACACAGAAAAACTGACACGAGGTTATTGTATGAAAACCTTAATGTTTGAAGTGATGTTAATGTGGAATAATTGGTCGTCTGAAGTGTTTCTAGGAAGAATAGATGAAACTGTCAAATTAGTTTTTCCTATTTCTATTCTTTTGTGCATTAGCAGTTTTTGTTGGTGGTGGCAAACTATAATGGATCTGTAAAACTTAAACTCTATTCAGTATTAACTCTTTAATGCAATTTTCAAAGATCCCATTTTATCATAATAGGTTTTGACTTCACTATTGGATTATTGTGGACAGTCATGGAATTTCCTGCTTATTTTTGTCTACATTACACTGCAGGTAGAGTTTAATACATTTTGGAATAACATATATGTACGTAATGATTAAGTTGCCCTCTGCCTAATAACTGGAGGCGTTGTAATACAAACAAGCGTTATTTAGGAGATGTTATTCAAAAAATCTTAAACAACAGCAATAGAAAACCTAAATTCTTTATTTCAATAAGAGTGCATTCACATGAGAGCGGTACTGAACTCAAACCAGTTTGAGCTCAGTATGGCTATCATGTAAACGCACTCTACAAAAAGGGACATTTTCAGGTCATCTTTTACAAATGAAAATTCAAAATGCAAATATTATTTATTTATTTGGTTTAAAATTTCAGTTGAAAGAACTTTGCAAAACTATTCAGTCTATAGTGAAATAAGTGTGAATATTAAATATGGATTTTAAGTATTATAGACAGTCATTAGGAATAACTGGGAATTGTAGTCTATCTACAATATGGAAACTGTTGCTTTACATTATTTTTTGATCATCTAAATTCAAACTTTTAAACCTTGATACTGTTGCACTTGGTAATTAAAAAGCAGGTCCCTGTCGCATAATAATAATTTTAATGTTGATAATGAACATTTTTTTAAGGTAAAATATCCTGCTTTATTTCAAGCCGATGACTTGAGAAAAGTCTCTGTGATAAGGTTAGAACTATTTTTGCTTTTCAGGATTTTAAAATAAAATTCATTATTTGAATGTCTGATCCAATTGGTAGCAGTATTGCTCAAAGAAATGTTATACATTTTTCTTAAAGTATGCACCCACAAGAATATGGTCCCAAAAATATGGTGACTAGCTTTTTTAGCTCTTGTTCTTAGAAGCCACTGAACATTCTGAACTTTCTGAATTTTGGAAGAAAAGGGAAAATAATATATACTTCAAGATTTCTTACTGGATCACTCCCAAAATAAGTGTCGCACTTTTAAGGATATTTTTAATGAATATCCTCTTTTGCATAGCAAACTGCTGTTAATACAAGACATGTATCAGATACAATTAAATCAAAGGAAAATTACTCGACAATGGATTCAAGGTTTTCAAGCAGTATGAACAATGTCTTTCATTTCATGCAAGACGACTGCTGGTCCATAACATTTACTATCAATGTTTTTCTTTACTTTAGCAAATTCCAAAAGGCCCTTTGATTAGTGAAACATCACGCTTAATTTCATTTGAATTACAACCAAAATTATACGAAACTCTAGGTAAGAGGGTATTCATCTACCAGTTTTAAATCAGTTCTCCATTGGAAATACTTAATCATTTGAACAAACAAGGTTATAAACTGACCCTGATTTCAATTACCCAAACTAATTAAACAAAACCAACTTTACTGTTTTGAAACTAGTAGATGCGTAGTATGTGAATTATACTTATGTAATGATGCCTGATAGAGTTTCCTCACTTTCTGTTATTCTCTGTGTCATTATTATTTAATTTTATTTGTAAGATATATCACATAGCCTTATAAGTGCAACAATGAACTTTAATATTTTTAGACATGGTAATCTCTAAGTTGGAATGTATCATGGCAGTGGTTGAAGTTTCATCTGAGAGTATGGACTTTTCTAGCCCATTTTCTGTCAATAGACCTTCAATAGATGTAATACCTTAGGGACCATAAAACTTAATGATCACTATTATCATGCATAAGAATGTCATTATTATTCTGATTTGAAATGAGATCAAAGATTTAATGAAAGGGTCTATTGTTGTACAGTCAAACCTTTGGACATTCGGACCCCACGTTATATTTGACAATTTTTGTAGGAACAGATGCCTTTTATCCTTCAAGTCCAAACCTCAACTTTAGTCTTATAGTAGACTTGGTGTCCGTTATATAAAGAGGTTTCACTGTAGTTGAAAGTTATTATCAAGTATATTTTTAACTGGTATTTCCAGGGTTGCCAGCTGAAGAACAAATCCTTCTTAGAGAATGCTTATGTCAGCATTCAAAATATGTCAAAAATGTGAGGGAGACCTCCAATTTATTCTATGGCTTCTATAATCTTTATAAAAGTTATGACGAAGAATCAAGAATCAAGATTTTAAGGTAAACCTCCCACTTTTCAGTGCTTTGCAATTTTTGAAACCGACTTTAAAAACTGGAGAGAAAAACTCAGAATGTTTTATTCCCATCAGGTTTATCGAAGCCCTTACAATTTCTTCCATACCGATAGTTTTACATGCGATCAACTTTTGGAATAGTGTTGAAGATTTCAGCAGGTAACAGATACTCAAATTTAGATTCTATCTTGCATGATTATGTCTTCTCTGCAATGCGATCCGTGTCAAATTTTTTTTGAAATGTTCGCCTTATATGTATGCATCTCAGCAAGACACAGCAGTTTGGCTGGTTTCTTAGTATATCATCAATCTTTCTTTTTTGTCCTGTAATAACAAGAGGTCGATTTAAAGAATATCGTTGAAATAAGATTTTCAAATGATTGTGAGCCATCTTATCTGATGCTGTTTTTATTTCTTTAGTATGATCAACTACAAGATTCTGGAAAATATTACCATTCACAACTTGAAACAAGAAACTAGTGAAATTCTTTTAAATTTAACCAAATATCTGACATTATATGAAAGAATTACGCTCGTCAAAACCATATGTCCATTAGTATGTATTCCGATTTTATAATAAATGTCTGAAGGATAAATGTCTGATGATAAGGAATTGGGATGTTCTTTGGTCTGTGGGAAGGTGACATTCATCGGAAACGGGGTAAAACAGGGGGTATGACAAAATATAGGAAACTTATCTTTTCACATAATAATTATCAGTTACCAATAGTTTTAATTCCAATGGCTTTTGCGTAGGGTTACCAAGGGAAACTAAGAACAACTTTTGTGTCATTTTAGATTTCAGGGGATTTATAAGTAGTTTGCAGACATCATTAAAAATAAAATAAACTAAAGGCTTATAAAACAAGCCTAAAAATCGTCTTCATTGTTCTCATTCTCTTCATCTGGACCAACATAATCATCATCACTTTCATTTTCATTCTCATAAGTCAGAAGAACCTCATCATCTGCTGGGAAAATTTCATTGTGCTATTGAATTTGGTAATCTGATGTCCAACCGTATTGACAAGGAGTCAGGATATTGATGTTTGCTGCAGCAGAAGCTTTACTTAAACAAGCTGCATAATTACAACGATTCAAGTGAAGCACTAGGGTGGAATGACAGGATGGTTACAGTGTTAGGTCAATGATCTTATCCTCCTTTAAGTACTTCTTCTGAAACAATTTAGGACCCGCTTTGTTTATGTCAATATTACACCCATAAAGCTTACCATCAAACATATCAAATGCAACAATCACCTCATTTAATAAATCTCAGTGGTGAAAGCTGTAATGAAAGACTCTTTGCTAAGCATAACCTTCCAACATTTTTGTTTTCCTTTTACAATGAATGCTGATGTGTAGCATGGATACCGATAAGGGCCTCTTTTTCACCTTTTTCATCTTGCAGGGAGGACTCCTCAGATTTAGAATTTGTCTTTGTCCTTGGACACATTAAAATTATGCTTAAAATTATGTCAGGTTTAACACTACCCCTGTTAATATTTAAAATGACAGCAAGGATATTTATTACTATGACCACTCTAAGTAACCTCGCCACTTGACTATGCATCTCTGATTATTTTCTGTTCTCCTCTCTGCTTGATTGCTGTTCATAAAGGGTATGCATCTTGCACCGAGAAGCCCTCCTTTGTGATAATTTCTCTTAACCCAGGGTAAAATTGCTCCATGTTCATCAAAATGTAAGAATAGTATGAGCCATATTGTGCATAATTAACTTTGTTAAGAGCGAAATATGTTAAGGAACGTTTGCCACGTTTTTACGACCATCTCAATATCATTTTCTTGTGTGCTATTATTTGAGCTTCCATAAATTCTAGATAAATCATCCAGAATTGTGCTGTTTTTCTAGCAATTCCATTTCGAATTCTTGATCTGTATTGCTGATATGTGTTTGTGAACAAAATTGATTCATCATTAAGTAGACCATCTAATTTTGCTTTGATAATTTTCCAAATCTTAGAATACTTCTGCTAGGTTGACTTGACAAAATAACCCCTTGGAATTTACTTAAAGCTATTTACCTGCTTGTTACTAAAAGTAGTTGAAATGCAAGTCCGGACAAACCAGCACATTGCAACAACAAATTCAGTTTCATTAATGGATGGTGAGAATTTTGGGGTAAAACAGCCTTAAGATATCAATACTAGATATTTTACCCCCTGAAAGCTAAAATCTTAGTTTCCCTTGGTAACCCTACGCATAAGCCATTGAAATTAAAACCATTGGTAGCTGATAATTATTACGTGAAATAATAAATTCTTCATAATGGAAGCTTCCTATATCTTGTTTTATCTCCTGTTTCCGGTGAATGTCACCTCCCCCAGACCAAAGATTCCTAACCCTCAGACATTCATCTTTCAGAAAGTCATAATGAAAATTTCTGCACTAAAAAGTAATTCCTTTCCACCGGCTTATGGCCTCACTTATGATTTGAAATAAGAAATATTTCAAATCGACTTTAGATTATTATTGAGAAATTGAAGCAGTTATGTGGAAATAACTTACAGAGTTGTAGTTGGCAAGACGGCAATATATTGTTATCGATTTGTAGAAACATATTGAAGCTAGCTCAAACTCCATTAATCAGATGCGGTTCGTGTGACTTTTGTTTCTTTGATCTTCTAAACAATGCAAGTGAAATATTTACGATAACTTCATTTCTCAATCCCTCTTTTAGAGGTGGCAGCATTATTGTGGCTAATCAGTCGAACCAATCAAAATAACAGTATATTTCTCCATATTAAATTCTCTCTCGTTGTAACGAACTTAGGACCAAGAGATTTTGACCCATTCGAGGGTTCGGAAAGGGTGGGAATAGAAGGGCCTAAATTATTTGTTCGATATAGTGCAGAATTGGATAAAAGTATTCGTTTGACCGAACGTTTTTGGATTTTCATGGCCAAAACTCGGGGGACCGAGGAATTCATTTAAAACCATTTAAACGAAACTCAACTTTATTGTTTTTGATTTTCTGTCTTTTCTTAACTTCTACTGCAGATATTCGTGATAAAGCGTTATTCTATTATCTAATCGCTGGTAATGTATCCCCAGCACATGTAAGAAACTTCATCATTTGCCAGTACTTCATCGTGACAATAGTGGACATTATGACAAATTTTCTGATAAACGTTATTTACGTTATTTTGTAGTATTGGAAGATATTAAGCTCGTCATCTGCAACTCAAAATGAAATGAATCATGGAAATGTTTTGAAAGGTCTGTTTCATTGCGTTTTATACATTTTAATTTGGCTTGAGGTTCCTCCTTTTGGACTCTACAAAAGTACTTCATTTTCTCAGATAAAAAAATGGCCGTTGAATTAAGAATTCTGTTCTGCTTTTCGATATTCCAGTAAGTGTACGGTGGACTGTAGGTATACAAACTATGCTTTGCATTATAAGTTACTCTATAACAATCTTTTAGATACAATACCAGCAGTACCAAATCAACTTCCCAGTGTGAAATTAATCCAAACGCAATTCTTACTTTTGGAGAAGTAAGAATTTCCAAACCTGGTGTCTATGTTTTTTTTATTAGAAATGAAACACACGAAATGATAGACTTAATTTCATTTTATTTATTTCTTTCTTAGAATTGAAGAATGTAACAACTTTATCAGCAAAAATTTGACAGCTAATCCAAACGAAGGTAGATGGAAATACCGTGGTAGATTTGGACATCCTGTTGGGGAAACTAGATATCCGAACGGGGGTTTAAACGTCTGGCAGGGTGTTTGTAAAAATCTGGTCCTGTGGAAATTGCCAGTAGATTTAAGATTTTGCAACTGAAATGTTATCGTTTGAAAAAATGGTCTGTTAAGTTTATAAAACGCACGACATTAAGGTCATTTTTCTGTTTTAATGCTCGCCCGGAAAAATGTCTGGGTGGACATCTTGATAGCTGGCAGGTTTATTCCACAAGTCTTCGAACATGTATACTTTACAGACATCACATGAAACGTGTATTCAACAGTCCAGAACATCAAAATTGGCGAAGATTTGTTTCTGGCTAGATTTTAACAAACTCCTGGCCTAACATCCTTACTTCTCTTCTGGATCATTGAGATATCCGGCTGGACATCTTGTTTCCAAACTCGGGATCGGTGTCCATATCAGCCACGGTATCGAAAACAGGAAAAGTTTATATGAAATCTGTTGTGGACATGCATTCGAATGCATTTCGTTTTCCGTTTTGGTGAATATCCAGAAATGTTTATTTCGAATATTTTTTCAATAGATATCTATGCACTTTATTCATCACTAATCAAAAATGAAGATTCGAACAAAATTGTTAAATACAAGTTTCGCTTACAATTTGTGAGTATAATTTAACACTTAACTTCTGTTATATTTAAAAACCATTGATCGGTGCCCTTCCTGCTTTCTCATTTAGGATGAAAGTGTCGATTCACCGTTTCAGTGCATCTTCGCCATCAAACTTGATATTACCTCTACTACCGGTTATCAGAAAGTCAAAAGTATGTGAAATCATTTTGAGGATACTTTTGAGAAATGAATTTTACCATTTTGCTAACTTCAACTATTTGCTTCAGGTGTTTCCATTCCTTCGTTAAGAAAACTTGCACTGAACACTAATGGCAGTATTGGTAAGATATTTATTTATGAATTTTTTGATTTTAAAGTATTTGTTCTTTAGTGACAATATTTTAGCTGACATTTTCTCCTCACCTAAGTTATGATGCAATCTAAATTTGTCTGGGTTGGTGAGGTCATCCCTCTAGGTTATGCCTCGTTCTTTCAGACATTTTAATAAGACTTTTTTAGTTTTCCCCGTAAAACTATTTATAGTGAGAAAAAATTGTCAGTAAAATCTACTCTTGGTGATATTATTTTAGGTGAAGAAATTGTTCTCGGTTTTGAAGTTGAATTGCCGCGCCCGTCCACTTTTCAAGTCAGGTATATTAAACAATGAAGCCCTATTATTTCGTTAATTTGTTTCTGACTGACAATTTTGATTGGATATTTTTTAGGGCGTGCTTTATAAACGAAGATGGTAACTGCTTTGTAACAAAACTTAACTCATTCAATTTGGTATTCAAAGATATTTTTTTACCCATGTTCAAGTCAGAGGATCAAGTAAGGACTCTGATGAGTTGATTCCTCTAGTTAGTATACTGATATTTAACAATTTAGCGCCCACAAACCATATATGAAATTCGCTTTTTCGAACAAAATAAAAAAAAAATTGGGGGGTGTTTTTTTAAGATACATCCATTTTTTAGCCAGACTTTCAGTCTCAATCTTTATCTCAAAATGAATTTCCATGTTTCTTCTTAAACTGTTCATAAATATTCGACAACATCGGATATTTAAACAGATATTCGACAACATCGGGTATTTAAACAGATATTCGACAACATCGGATATTAAACAGATATTCGACAAGGTAAAATGGGACATCCAGAATTAGCTTGTGATATTCGACGACGCGCAGCGATTGGATATTACCTTAACGACACGAAATTAATCCAATATGTGATGTTGGCAAATAAAGTCTTGTATATTCTTTAACTCAACTGATGTAAGGCAAATCACTTGAAACGAAAGTGTCCTGTTTTGAAACGAAATCACATCAAAAAACCAAAAAACGTTGTATGATAAATTCTGTGTTTTTAATTAAAATCCAATGTTTTTATTCTATCCTAGATACGATTATTTATCTGAATAGGATAAAACAAATTATCAGTAGTTTGATGATAATATTATCATAACTTAAAATTTGGATTAAGCGCCCACGTCCGAATAAATCTTGGTTCTCGCTGTGTGATGAACTCTCATCGCTTTCATTTTGACCCATTTCAAGTTCGTCGCGTAGTGGGAACGTTAAACTTTTTAATGCGGCAGGTCTTAAATCTTAGCGATATTGAATGAAAAAGTTTTAATATTCGTTAATATATTTTGGTATTAAATGTCGCCTGATGTACATGCAACCAAAGCCAGTTTTCTTCTATCCGCCATTATGTTTGCACGATTACAGTTTGAAATAAAATTTATGTTATGATTAAATAAATGTCTTTTGTCTTTAAGCGAGGGAATTTATTACAAGTGGGAATGTCAAGCGAGGAACCTTAAGCGATAAATCTTTAGGATTGGGTCAAAATGAAAGCGATTGTTTTTTATCGCACTGTGATTATCAGATTCTTCCCAAAACAATATCTTCAATTTTTACTTTGAGCATCGCCACTTCATGATAACTTTGAAGGTTTTTCATTTCTTTGTAGTGTACTGCAGCCAATATCTATAATGCCATTTGGAATCATGTGGAAAATCATCAAAAATCTTGTATGTGTGTTATATGGTGTGGAAAAATGTTGTTGATGTAGAAAAAAATCTATTATGTCTCAACAGTTTGTGCACTTGGCATATATTTTAAAATTTCTCAACGTTGTCTTGATGAATTTGAAACATTTTTTTTCTTGTTCGAAAGATATCGAGTGGGATATTATGCTTTCGTTTATTTTAAGAATAATTTGAAATAGAACAAGAAAAATGAATAAGAAAAAATGAGCTTTTTTTCTACGCAACCTATGTAGCTCATTTTTGGTATTCTAAAACTTCCATCTTTAAATATAAGCAAGAAGGGTTGAGAAAGACCTATGGAAAAAAGACTAACAACAGTATGGCGTTTCGAAAAAAGACGGGATTTTGCAAATTTACGAAAGCATATTATTCCACTCTGATATATCTTAAAGACAGGTTTAAAGTTTATGTTACAGGAAAGACGACCATCAAACGTGTGCACTGTCGGTTCGATGCATTGATAATATTGTAGTTCCAACCTTCCTATCATTCTTTCAAAAATATTTCATAATTGCTACCGGTACGAAATCACCTCTTTTTATAAAGTCGATTATTTTAGATTTTTCTTGGAAGCCTTTGGGCAGCCATTATTTTCAAGATATTCCGTGCTTCGTATTTAGAGACAGCAAGCTGTTTTGGTGTTTTTCTCCCACCTGGATCTCACATTTTGTTTCAATTAAAACCGCTGGACCAAGTTCATTCAGTTGTTACTATGGCCACGGACGATTATTCTCTATTGGATGAGACTCATCGTTTCTTGAGTGATATGTTGCAGTTGGATTCAGAGTAATTCTCAAGCGTGAAATGAAGATTTCCACTGGAAGAATTAATTCGCGCTTAATTTCGTACTCACGCATATAATAAACGAACGCCTTACGACAGACTTTCACAGAGGACAATCTATGCGGAAATTAAAGGATTTTCACGAAAATGGAAAGTGGAAAGCCATTTCTTCAAGATGATTTACCATTTAAGAAGATCTGTATTTTGGAATAAATATTTTGCTACAATTTCACTATACATATATACAATAATATTTCAGAAATAGGAAAATTTAGATTTTTTTTATGGAAAAACAAAGAATAATTATTAACTGCGACAAACCGTTCGTTTATTTCTTCAGGTGCATACAAAAGTACTTTAGAGATTCCCAAACACATGGTGTGTTACCCGACATGCACTTCACTGGTGTCTTTTGCCACACTTTCGACAAAGTTGAATTCATAACATTTGATTGATATTCCAAGTATCTGTTGGCTTCTTGGCTGTTTTCGTTTTTTGGTTCATTTCTCAGCCGCTCGGCTTTCATTTTCACGTTTTTTCTTGCGGGACAATCGCAACAATTGGTGGTAAAAAGTAAAGAAAAATAAATCCACAAATTCAACTAACGTCAGCACACTCGCCCCCAACATTAAACCGAGTTGGCCACCAACATCACCTGGACGACAGTAGAGATGTTGCTTATAGTAGACGCTGACACAAGAATGACTACTTATTTCGTCTTTATTACGTTATAAAAGCATAAGGCTTTCCTTATTGTAACTAAACCGTAATAATAAGGAAAAGCTTCCTCTTAATATTATACTCATTTGTTCAATATGTTATGCAACCCCTTTAATTAATTTTTGCGCAAGTCACCTTTTTTTAACCAAAATATGAAAAATGATTCAAACTTGAAACCAGCACTATTGAATTGTTCTACATGCAAATTTTAATTAAAATTGAATCACCTTGAAAATTTAGTCCAAATTGTGCTCAAATTACCCTTTTTGGGCCAAAATATGGAAAACAATTAACAAATTTAAAACCAGCATCATTGTTCTGTGTGCAAATTTTCATGAAAATTGAAGCACTTTCAAAATTTGGTCCAAGTTTTGCCTAACTCTCCACACGTCCGCCATTTTTTTCACAGGAAAGATAGGCGGACGGTTCAGTAATCACGCTAGGTTTGGGCACGATGAAAAAGAAAACGCGTGGCCGGTTGTAATGTCTTTCATGCTTACGCAGAAAGCCAATAAAAGAGTTCTTATTATGTTTATCCCTTGGAAACTTTACGACGAGACAGACAAAAATAGTCTGTAAAAATACGGTTACGTATATTCACTTATCCACCGAGAAGAGCTTAAATCTTTTATCTCTGATAAAACATGGAGATTGTATTTGATAGAAAAATAGCATACCAACAAGTTTGTAGAAATCATAACTTGGTTCTTGTTTGACATTTTCTTCTTTCATCTCTTGATAGAAGAATTGAATGACAACAATATTTTCTCTGCAAAAGAGATAAAAACATAGTTTAAGAGAAACTGAAATAATACTTTCACAGAAAGAATATCTTATATTGTTATAAAATCTGGAACTCATTATTCATTCAGAATTTTCAGTTTGATATTCCAAAAATGTTCGGCGGGAAATTTTCTGCTTACCGTATTTCCTCTAATAGCCGCCGAATTATTTCAGAAATTGGGTAAGTGGTTATTGGAGGCATCGCTTATTTCAAAATCAAGGAATTCTTTGAAGAAAACGAGATAGAGGAATTCCGTTATTTTCTGTATTTCGACAAATTTTAAAACTGTCGAAAATCGTTCTTTTGTTAATGATTGTATCACAAACCGTTTATCCCAAGAATAATGCATTTGTGTTGCTTCGACGCCGATTACTTTTCTTTACGGATATACAACTAGTAGTTCCTACCTCATTTTTCTAGAATTTTGAATTCTGACCAGCATAAATTTTGGGGTTGTGTGAACATACACATGCTAACTCATCACTGTTTGTTAGTAAAATTGTAACAAAATAATAAAAAAACATTCCCAAAAATTTTGACATGAAAAATTTTCTGACAAGGCATGTAATTAGAGTAAAAAAATCCCAAATTTTGTCCCACCGACCTTTTCATAAATTCACCAAAAATTAATGGTTTTTAAAAGTCAATCAATCAAACTTCCTGTTTCCTTGACATCACTAATTTCTACTCATTTCTCATAATTCTCCCTACCAGAGTTGCCAGCACGTCCCACACAATAACTGACAACATTTTCTGCTCCATAGATCAGCTCAATCATTTCTCTGAAAATATCCTCTCTGGTATTTCTGATCATCTTTCTCTCAATTTCTCCTCATAGGACATCATGGCTCACAGAAGTTACTAGAACCTTAATGTTGAAGATATAGATCTATCCTGCAATAACTTTCTTGATGTAATAAACAACCTTATTGACACACATACCCCACTCAAAACTGCAAAAATTAATACTGAAGAGATACCCCTCAAACCATGGATGAGCAAGAGTATCTTAAACTCTATGAAAATCAGAGATAAACTGCCATAAAAAATTAAATCTAAAAACCGAAAGAAAAAGCAGAAAGGTCTTATCTTTAATAGATTTAAAGTATACAAAAACACAATAACCACTCTTTGTTGACATAGCAAAAATAATTTCTACTCTCGTTATTTTACTGAAAATATGTATAATACTTCGAAAGTATGGAAAAGGTGTCAAATCTATTATAGGGTCTACTAATAAAAACAACCCTCCACTAACACAACGTATAAATGATACTCTCCCATCAGATCCCACAAATATTGCTAACTAGGTCAACACATTTTTCACTTGTATTGCAGATGATATCACATCTAAAATTGCACGTATAACCCATATATCATATCTAAGGAATCCTACAACAAACTCTATATTTCTAACAGCTATTACTCCTGATGAAATCCTTAAATATCTCTCTTTTCTAGATACTCGGAAATCCTCTGGTCCAAGCAGTATTTCAAATAAACTCATACATAAAAAACAATCGAAATCTGACTGTAATAATTATCCAATATAGACAAAATCTTTGAAAAACTTATCTATAAACGAATAGACGACTTCTTTAATAAAAACAAAATCCTATTTGAGCAACAATTCGGATTTCGCCACAAACACTCTACCTTGCATCTTGATAAGGGGAACTTTGCTCGTGGAATAATTATTGACCTACAAAAGACCAAACTTATATCTAAGCTCTCACAGTATAGTGTGAGGGGAAACGCTCTGGAACTAATGAAGTCTTATCTCACTGATCGTACTCAGATTGTCTATACTAATGGCACACACTCCAGACCAGCCAAGATCAAACATGCTTCTGTTCTGTTCTTTGACTCTTACTCTTTTTGATATACATAAACGATCTGAACACAGCCATCAAACATTCTCTTGCGCATCATTTTGCTCATGATACTAATTAACTACATTTCAATTCGTCCCTTCGATTTCTTAAAGATAAAGTAAATGCAGGCTGGTGCCACATTCTGTCGGCTTTTAGCTTGTCGTGGCATCTCCAAACTCAAAAACTTGCGCTAACAATAAACTAATTGCTACTCTTACCTATTACCATCTCCTTGTTTAAGTAATATATATCATATATTGTCTATTATATTATTATTATTCCATGGTTATATATTTCAACTCTTAACAGTTGTAAACCGTAATGTTTTTAAAGAAATATATCTTAGCTTCACATTCACATTCACTATGAGAAGAAATAATAAATCTGCAATGTAATTTTCAGCCCTTTTCGTTAGGTATAGTTGAAAATTGTGACGTCTTATATTGTGACGTTTTTATAAAGAGAACCATTCGCATACGTGTATTCAATTGTAGACTTCCACTTAATTAAGGCCGGTTTACAGTTCTCGCGAATGAGCGAATGTTAACAGAAAAGTGGCAATTTTTGCTGAATTAATAACATTTTTGCAAAATTAGCAAATTTCGTTATAATTGCACATTAAAGAAAGAGAAGACTCCTCACTCGATATATTGTTGAAGTTGTGATGTAGACAAGGTTTTCTTCAATTTTTCAATCCAATTATCTCTCACTAACAGCGTACCAGTTGGAGGTTTGGATAGAAACCTGGCATACGATAACGACGTGATATATTGTAAGGTTGAACAATCCACTGGACACGTCTTGCTCGTCTTTCGATCAAATTTATCTGAAATAAACAAGTCCTATGTTTAAGTCACTTTCAGACATCACATTCATCTATTCTTTCTTTATCAGATAATCAAATACGCTCAAACCTGTTTCTCTGCTCTCATGGATATTCACGGAGACGGGAAAGACACAAACAAAGAAAAACCTTATACGTAAGATTAAGTAGATATTTACAACTGTATACATATGTTAAATTATCAAGTGAAGTTATCCAGTGACACGATATAAAGTCAGGCTGAAAAGCATTTATGTAGAGCAATTTAAAGTACAACAACTCATCAATTCAACTTCTTGATAACCTAGAAGCATGAATGAGACACAACTTCTGAAATTCTTCTCTGATCGCATTAACAGAAATCGTGACAAAAAATGCATAATTACGTATTCTTGCTTTATCATTGGTGATCAAGTTTAATCATTTCTTTTGTTCTATCGACACACATTACACGAATACACTGCACTGATCATTTTACAACAACCGATAAAGCCTCTTTTTATATATGTAGTATATAATGTTACATACGATTAGTTAAAATTATTACAAACATTGGTTTTATTTTGTACCTTAAAAACTGCGAATAACAAAGGAAATCCTTAGGAGCTCGGGAAATAAAACTAGGGAAAGTTTTATCCTTTGTCTTCAACGTATTTTTTAGGCCAGTAAAATCACTCACGAAAGTTTTCCAAGTTTTATATGATATTTTTAATATATAATTCATGAACAATAGAAATTTGAATAGAACACATTAGTTGTGTCTCCTTCTCTTCATCCTCCTAGTTTAACCAAGATAATTTCCACATTTGAATTTCTTAAATACATAACACATTCACGAGATCGTATTGAGGAAAAATGTTAAAGCAATTCGAAAATTTGTAATCTTAACAAGAAGATTTATTTTGTTAGGAGGAGTGTCTATATTATTCATGATTATTCATTTTTCCCGTGAAAAAGGCAGTTGCTGTAGTTGATTGATTCATAAACATTGTGTATTTGACCACTTTACAAATTGAACATGGGATTTTGAAGTTCTTGTTTCTTGACTTTTTATAGAAATCGTCCAAACTAAAAGTACTAAAGTGGACTGTTGATTGTTTCGTAAATAACGTTAGGTGCCAAAGGCTTCCTTTACTTACCGGATCCGGACCCGTCCGTGGGGCCCATGAAAACGGGGACCAATATTAGGAAACGGGGACCCTCTTCCAGTCTAGTGCGTGATAAAACCAAGACCTAGCTGTAGCATAAGCCTGGTTTTCATATTTAAAAACAATTTTATGCGTATGAATCTTTGCCATCATACCAGTTTTATATAGCTATCTATATAATGAGAAAAACGATGAAAAAGTATATGAGATAAAAATTAAGTTGTTTAAACAGTAGTTACTTAACAAATTGAAAGAACAACGTTTTATCGTTTTGACCAATGAACATTCCCAACAGCAATCACGCCATTGTTGTGTTTGTTTACTTTTTTTACCGTCAGCCTCAAGCATCTCCCGCCTCAAATTGATTTTTGATGCTGCACCATAAATCGAGATCATAAAGATTAAAACGTATAGGCCTAAGTATCGACCCTTGAGGAATTCCGAACCCTGTTGTAAAGATCTTGGAGCATTTATCGCCAACTTGAACGAAGTGTGTTCGATTCGATAGATACTCGATCAACAATTTCAGGAAATCTTTTGACATGTTGTACTGGGATAGTTTATGTATCCGAATTTCAAAGTCTGGTTTGGTTAAAGTGGGTATTCAGTTTTTCTGGGTCTTCTGTGATTGGTTGATTGTTTGTTTTTAGAATTTGGTGAATCGTTTGCCAGATTTCTTTTAGTATCTTCGATGATAGCGCTTTACGGTAAAATCCTGCTTTTGCCTGTCTTATAGCAAGTTTCAATCTATTCCGGATACTCCTGTACACATTCCAGTCCTCGACGGTTTGAGTTTGGTGCGCTGTCTTTCTAAATTTGTCTGGTTGCTTTTGGAGAGTGTTGATGTTCAGGCCTTTTCACCATGGTGCAGACGGTCGTGTTACTTTATATCGTTTCATAGGTGCATGTCGTTAAATGCACCCGAGTACTAGTTCATTGAATACTTCAAGCTGTTCAAGGGGATCTTAAAGCCTGTATATTACATTTAACGGCTCCTCCGTGTATTTGTTTTCTATAGGAATGGAAAGCAATATCGCCTGCTTTTCAATTTTTTTAAACACTCCTCCACAGAGACTTTTTGAAGATTTTGCCCACTGGGTAAGGACTGAAAAGAAATATCATAACGTTGGACTCCTCCACTTTTTTTTTTTGAATGACCCTGAATACGCCAATGGGAAATATAATTTTCATTTCTATTTCCTAAACCAATAATGTGAAGAAAACTTTGAGCAACACATTTTCATCACTTAATATTTACTGGATTCACTGGATGTTAATTTACTGGATATTAAACACAAATACAAAATCAAATATGGCGGAAAGCAGTAGCGCGAAGAACGCGACTGGCTCCAACTGTGAGATCAGTATTTTCCTTATTTTCCTTTTGTATTATTGTTCATATACCAGGTCATAAAAAAGAAACATTCGTCATGTTAATTTGTTGCTTCCACCATGCTTCCACGAATTCTCATGCCCGGCATAGGATCGTGTGTTTTATTATCGACTAGGTGATGAAAAAATGAAGTTAAAATTTTTCGTCACTTAAGTGATGAAATGTAATTTTAAGAGTTTTCATCACTTAGCTGAATTTGTTATCTGAAAAATTAATTTTTTTAGTTTTCGCTATAATGAATTTAGCTAAGAGAAGAAATATTACTTTTCTTGTTTTCATAATGAAAATTAAGTGACGAAAAAATCAACTTCTTTAAGATACTTTTAACTTTTCCTCACTTCAGCGTGATTTCCACTTCACTATTTTGATACACGTATCAGCACAAAATACGTCGATACAATATGCGTATTAATATCCATTCACAATATGTATTCGTATTTTTGTACAGAATATTCATGCAAAACTACAGACGTTGCAAAATTTTAGTAGTTTGGTTGGTTAACCTTTTTCGGTGATACACGTATTTCAAAAAAAAGTTGAATCCAATTAAAGAGAAAGAGAAATTAAAGAGAATTATTGATACGCGTATTTCCAAATTACAATCTATGCGCATGCTCAATGATACGGTACGTGCTGATACGCGTATTATTTTTTGAAGTGGAAATCCCGCTTTAAACAAAGCTGTCTAAGTGGTGAAAACAGGTTAGTACTTTCTGTTTGTATATTCTCTCGCATAAACTTTGATTTCGTGGGACCTACAAAATTAAAAATAGACCCAGGGTAGTTCGGTATGCCTTTAAGAGTTTTTTGTTAATTGAATGAATGTTTTTGAAATGTTTTTTTCGGTTTTACCGCTCAGCCTTTTCTAAGGTTTTTTAACTTTCTCCATATAAAATGAGAAAAATGAATACAACCGACAAATGTTATTCTGGTTAAATACGCTTTAATACAGCAGGTCTGTTTTTTAAGGTGGGCATATGTATTCTATAGCAATCATCCATGTTATCAGCAATAATGCAGAAATCCTTGTGCCCTCATGGCCATCTCGTTTCTTTATTCTTCATGTCCATTTACCGATTTCAGCTTCCCTCGAACGTCCCCACTATTTATGTTTGGGTAGTTTTACTAAATCTCTCACAACACTCCATACGCGCTGCTCGCTCTCTTCAGCTCTACTTCTTTATTAAATCATTGGTTTTTAAGAAATTGAAAGAAGAAAGACGCTTACCTATTATTCAGGTAAAAACCAGAAGTAGAAGCCGGTGCCAAAGCCTCATTTTTAGTGTAAATAATTATTACGTAATTAGACATGACGAAAGAACTTCGTAAAAACATTTAACATTTACCAACATTTAACAAATCTTTTTGTTTGCAACCTTTATACAAATACTATTGAACCTCCTAACACCGTTATCCTAACACCGGGTTTACCCTGACTTATTCGAAAAACCCACTTATTCGAACCAATTAGCTCGGTCCAGTGAAAATTTGGATAACTGAGGTTCAACTGTACCTACCGAAAGAACTTTTCCTTCTCTCCGTAAATGGCCGATAGAGGAGAAACATTGCAAGTATTATTGTATTTGTGTGAAATTTTATCAATTGTCACAAACAGGGAAGTATAGTTTACTCACGAATTGTTGGGATTGCACAAGTTATAGTTTCGTTTAATGAACATGCACGTATCGAGGTATCTAAAAGTTAATGCACAAGTGTTCGAAAGAGAGTTTAAAAAACATCTGAGAAGTATGAATTGTGAAGTAAGGAAAAGTATTCCATGAACAAGATTTCCATTATTCGAAGCCTTATCAACAACATAGTTACAACAATCAACAAACTTACAACAAAGCATATAGATAACTCTGATAACTCTCTTATAATAACCTTCATGGATTGGTGAGTAAAATAAAATGAAGTGTTACTAACCTGGCATGAAGGGGACGCGACACCTACATTTCATTTTCACCAAATCAGTGAGCTGTTCCACAAAACATTTTGATTGTCGATAATGCAGAGAATACTTTAGTTTTCTCTCTCCACATTTGGTCGCATATGGTGGCCGAAGATTTTCCGTCTGAAAGGGAATTCACCCCAACATTAAACGTACAGGAAAACAAAACAAGGACCGGCTGATTTTAAAGTTCATTTTAGTGTAAGTCAGTAATTAAGTAAATGATGAAAAAGCGAAAATTCACCTTCCTGACTTTCATTTCTACAAATGTTTGAAAACCAGGCGACACAACGAATCCAGCTTGCTGTAATGGTGATTCATGTTGGTCGTGAACGATAACATTAAGTCCAACATCTTGTAGACCATGCAAAGATTCGTTTCCCCGTAAATCAAGTTCTAATTTTAATGCCATGTTCAGACCTGTCTCATTCAAAGTAAGCAAAGGATGACCAGAATGCGCTGGATTGAACGTGTAGCACGTTTGACCATGCAATGTACGATAAGTTGAGAAATTTTGAACACCGCATAAATTTGGGACGCCTGTCTTTGCCGTGTCCCTACTTTTCCACTCGCAACTATAAAATAAACTTTCAACACTTTGTGAAGCTTCAACCAAGATCTTATCTAATTCCTTGCCACTGATATCGTAACCTGGATCTTTGGAATTTTCACTGAATGGAAGATCGCCTAAATGGTAAAGTCTTTCAAGTTGACTAGTTTTGATTTTTGAAACTTGAAAATTATTCAAGTTACAAATACTTATGGCCGGAAAATTCAGGCTAGGGACATATTCAATTGTAGAAGTTGTCGTAAATGGATACTCAAAAAATAACTCAACACTGTTCTTTAACTCCATGAAAAACACTGCCGCCATTGTGCAGGTGAGCAACGCCCATGCTATCCTTCGTATAACAAATGTTTTCATAAAAATGAAACGAAAACCATGCAGTGTTGAATTTTGAACATATCTGTTAAATATTTGTTTGACAGTCATTCTATCTTCTACTATCTTCTCCATCCTTCGTGCAAACCGTGCTTTCATTCCGGCTCTCCGAAATCGATCTCTAGCTGTTTGATCTTGTTTTGAAGATCTTCCACTTTCATTTCCATCTCCCTTTTCGTTGTTATTGAAGAAACTCGAGTCTTTTCCATCGGCTGGCGTGGAACCATTCTTGTGACTATGGTTTAGAGAAAATGGGAGACCATATTTATTCGTAAATCGTGAGATTATTTCTTCGTCATTAAGTAAAGGTTCCTTTTGTTCGTTTTTTTGAATAGTGGGTTGTTTGATAATAATACTGCCATCATTAATCCTTTTCATACTCTGTGCCCGTTGAAACATATGCAATGCGCCATTTGTTTTTTCAGACGACATTGCTGCGTCTGTTTACACATCAAAAACAACTGATCATACTTCATCAACATAACTTTTTATACTGTCATCAATTATTTTTTATAATTGAATAGACATTTCGAAAGTTTTCTGTAAATCTAATCTCCTATTTGCCCTATCATAAAGAGAAATGGCATAATTCATTTAAAGTCAACAAAAGCTATCTTTAGAAGATTAAGTCGAAATGAGTTCTTTTGTTTGCCGCCTCACAAACAGTTTAATAGTGGAAAAAAAAATCAGGTCCTGATGAAATTCTGGTTTAATGGATGTTTTGACATTTTAACAATAAAAATTGTGTTCTATAAAACATGAAGGTTAGTTAAAGGAACTACGAGAAGTTCCATATCATTGATCATTTTTGAAATTCACATTTGTGGCTGATGATCTAACGCTCATCGACATAACAACACAATTAAAAAATCATCCGGAAAATTGTGTGAGAATTTACTTCTTCTGATTACAGTATATGATCAGTAACATCAGTAACATTTGCAACAATCTTTATTTGATGAAAGATCCGATAAAGACAAAGTTGGTCGGTTTGTTTGAGGAGAAAAGAATTTGATGAAATGATAAACTTCTGTCTATGGATTAAATATTTCGAGAGATTGATTAATTAATCAATAATAACGATCGGATAAACAAACGTTTATGGCATGCCAAGCTTGTATAGCGAAAAAAGAAAGCAAACTTCTGTCTTCTGTAATATCAAGTGTATATTTTTAAAAACATTAAATGTAAGCACAAGTTTGTTTATACATAAACATTTCGTTCGATCAAATGTCAAACGAAGTAACGAAGCAAATTTTTACTTGATTTTTCTGTTTATAGAGGTCGTGTCAAGCTTAGCAGATACTTGCTATAAGGTGGATTGAACAAAAACTCAAATCTTATCGTTAACAATAAAAGCATATAAGTTCAAATTTACAACAGAAATGAATCACATGCTTATGGAAGGCTAGAAAGAGAATCTTTAAGTTTCATTGAATTTACGACTTTCTATCACATATTTTCTGATATATTTTGATAAAAGCGAAATGAATTTTATTTTAAAGAATTTCGACGCCATTTCCCATATCTCTTCTTCTCTTGCAACGAATGAAACTGTTATAAATTCATTCCCATCGCATAAATGATTATAACCCTTTTTGTGACACCAGCTTCACTCAAAACGAGCTTTTCAACAACACACACTTTATCACAAACAATCTCTTCCACGACACCATTTTGACTGTAGTTCACAAAAAATGAGTTTAGTTTATAACACAACCAAGTGAAACGTTTTACATAGCAGTTCTGTTTAAAAAGACAGCTAATGTAAACAAACCACTATTAATTATTATTTTCCAGCCAGATACAAATCGACAAATCGACTAGCTGAACAAATTTCTTTAACGCGCATATGTTTTTTTAGAAAATTATTAGTAATTTTATTTGTTCTTATTCTTTTCCCATCAAAAGTTTTCTAATCCCATTTGAAATGTGATTTTTATTTCAAATTCAAAGTTCGACATCTGGCAGCAAGTAAACACAGGGAGATATGATGAACCAACAAAGAATTTTTCTCTACTTACTTCCACACGTTATGTCTTTCGTACAAATGGTAACCGTTTTCAATCATTGTAAAAATCCAAGAAAGGCGGAAATTTTCAAGTTATTTTTCACTAGTGATTAAATGATTCCGAGATCACTTCAACCCTATTACGATAATCCGTTTTGAGCAGATGCTTTTAAAAATGTTACGTACAGATACAGTAAGATTAAAATACTTTGAAAACCCCATCCATGAAATAAAAACACAATTAAATAGATACAGAAAAATATATCCGCCTTTTGCGGCGTAATAATTTTGTAAGTTTTTGATTTAAACATAATACTTGAGGTCTCCTGGTGAGATTTCATTTTTCCATCTCCTTTAATCATGGACCGTTTGCTGATTTTTTCAAGTCTCGAATTTTGCGTTTAAACGGCGTGTTTTTGCCTCGTTTTGAAACATTACATTGCTTTGCTATAACGGTTTTGTATGTACAAGCGAGTCAAAATGAGACACATCAACATAAATTCGGGGTAAATTACGAGATTGCTGCATCAGATTTAGAATTTGCTGATCGTAGACGACGCCTGAAACTTTCATCCCAATATGGTGAATCTTTAGAAATAAGCGCAGAGAATATCTGCTGCCTCCGAAATTTAAAATTTATCTGTTTTAAAGTTATCAACATCTTTTGCTTATAACGAGGCGATGTAAGCAAAGATAGGATTTTTCTCCTCCGTTCCTCTAAAAGCAGCAATCCTTTTTGTTTCTTCATTCTTCGTTCTGATCCAGATATCGATTTGTCTGATTTTACTCCATGTAATAACGAGTCATTCTGAAATGTGGTAGATATTAAGAAGAAGCTGTGAATACAAGAAAACGGATTTTTCTTTCATAGGTTAAACTAACTATAGCTATACCTCGGCTCTTTTAATTGAACGGAATTTCGATCCACCCTAAAAATGAATGTCCATCAGAACACGGCTATTCAAATTTAGACGAAAATCCACTTTGCAAGATTAATGAAGACCTAACCTGCAAATATCTGAACGAGTGGCAATAAATAGGTTAATATGGATCGTTTATCGTTGGTTATTAACTACATCCTACCCACTACATCCTACCCACTATATCCAACCCACTATATCCTACCCACTACATCCTACCAACTATATAATCCTAATTTCCCCTTTCTTTTATCGTTTTCATTTACTATTTGGAATTTGGGATTCCTTATTTTTTGGTAATGTTTAAGAACTGGATTTTCTTAATACGACGTTCCCATTTTGTTTATAAATGTCGCATTTCAAGTTAGTTGTCCGATACGGATTTCATTGCTCTGCTGAAAATTCATTAAATTCAAAATTGTCCCGCTGCGATTTCCAGCTGAGACAAAACTAAATATCTACATAAAAAACAACGTTTTAAAAGAGACTTTCCTAGCAAAGAACGAGTGCTTTGGTGGTACCAATAGGTTAGGCTAAACCACATCATTTAAACATAGATTCGGGAAAAGGGGCATTTGTTTGTTAAATAGTTACAGATTGAGGATTGGAACAGGGTGGTCAACTAAAAAGAAAATTTGTATTTGTATTTGTATTCATGTCAAAGCGTAGATAAAAAACTGAACATAAAAAACCATAAAATATGTAGCATTGGTATTTTTTTCAAAGTTCGACAAACAAGATGTGCAGTGTGAAAAATTCTTTTATTCAAAAAAGAGAAGGAATTCCAACGACTATTAAAAATTTTCGAAAGATGGGTGTTTTTTCTCGCTTCAGCAATGTTTTCTTACAGAGATGTCTCATGTGTAATACAGATTGGGAAGATTATTCAAAAAACAACTGCAACTTAATAAATCCGTTTTTTTCATGTCGGTCTATTCACAGCGGCGGATCTATTGTATGTCAAAAATTGTGGAGGAGTACAAAAACCTAATTTCTGTTTTCAGTTTGTATCACCAATGGGATTACTTGCACGTTTTTCTTTTATGGTTTAATAGCTAACATTCATCTCCACAAATTTCGACATACCCTCTAGGTCCGCCTCTGATTGAACGTTATAGATACAGAAACTAGACTATACGTGTATAACGTGTGTAAAGATCAAACACGTAAGCAAAGAACGTAACTTACCTCTTTACTGGTACACTCCACAACATCCTTCTTAAATCTACCTTTAAATTTCATCACACGTTTTTCAGTTTTTCTTCTCAACCTCAAATTTACTAAAATACGAAAAGAAATTGGCTGACACGATGTGGAAAATGTTTGGCAGAAGTAATTGCTTGTTACTCACTAGATGACGTCATACCAAGAACGATAATATTTTCAGAGATCACGTGTCCACAAATGCAGGATTTAATTCTCAGCGGTAACTAAGAAAAATGAACGCGACGTGATCAACTAGTCATAAAATTTCATCTGGAACGTGTGATTTCATCAATAAGCAAAAATTGTACTCTACCTTCATTCCACAAGCAATACAGAGCTGATGCACCATTTTTATTTCACAAATAGCAGTGCAATTTCTTCCAAAAAAAGTTATTGAAAATCTACAACAAAACAGCAAAAATGACAAGAGTTATATAATCGATCGATAAATAATAAAAAAAACTTTAAAAACAAACTCGATGTGGTTTATTTTGATTTTGATAATCATAGCAACGACTGTGTTAATAATTCATTGAACTATCATATGTATTTGTATAAAACTCAGGAAAAAAGGAAAGATCTGAAACACATTATAACAACTTTTTTCTGCATTTTTCAGGTGGCAAATTTTATCTTGCATTCACTATGATCACATGACCAATTATCACCAATACAAAATAATGATTTTTATCAAAGTGAAAACAAACTACAGTTAGATAGTTTGAGTTAAAAATACTGCATAGAATTTGGACCATAAGGAAGCTGAGAATTTGACTATGATTTGATTGAAATATCTAACTCAGGATGCGTACACGACTTGATAGTCGTCCTGCCTGCTGAAGACAGTTTTATAGTTGGTGCAGAAATCTTAATTGAACACTGACTTGTTTTTTATGTAATGGACTTGGTCCCAAATATTGAAACTATAAAGGATTTGTTTCTATTGAACTGCATCTTCCACTGTTGCAAAAAACCTGAGAAAAAAACCTTCTCTACAACTCAAATAAATTTCCATTGCGTTTTAATTTTCTTTTGTGGGCGATGTTATTCTAATGACGTTATGCTTATAGAATGCTCAGAATTGATTGGTCGTAGAATGAATTCAACGAATGCAACTCAAGAACAATCTTTAAGCAAGAGACAAGAGGAATTCTCTTTCAAATTATGTATATGCGATGCGAGTGCTCTTCCGACAAAAGTAAGTTTCATCGAAATCAAACAAACCTGGTTCTCTTTCCCATCTCTTAAAATCCCTCGATACAACAGGATTTCCATTCTCTTCAGGGTTCGTTTACACAATTTTTTAATAAGAAACCACTTTGTAAGGAACTTAGTACTAGACCCGTCAAAATTTAAGAAACTTTTGGAACTAAGATGGCAGTTTCAATTTCCGAATATTTTAAAGAAAGAAACTTTCGCGATTGTTGTTAATTCCCGCAAAAATAAAGATTTTTACGCTTGTAATTTATTAAGTGGGATCGAAAATATTTTCCCCAATATTTAGTAGTTCGTTTAGTAGTCTTTCAGACGGAAAAATTAAAATAAGAAAATATTGTTACTCTCTATAATTTGTTTCTTTTCTCAAAAATAATAAGGAAAAAAATCCTCAGCCACAACCAGGTTTATTGTCACGAAAAAAAATCAAAGAGGGTCATTCACAAAGGTTTATTCCCTAAATTTTTTCGACTCGCAAAAATTTCTTCCGCGAAAGTTTCTTACTTAAATAAGAAACTTTTTGTTGAACGATTTTAATACAGTTGATGTAATTCTAGAAGATTGAAATGTTTATTTGTATAGTTCAGATATGCATGAAACACATTCCTAAGTTTTTTCTCTCAAAATGAAAATTCTCTTTAAAAACTCGTTAAGAAACTTTTAGAACTAAATTCACTTCATAAATTAAGAAACTTTTGGTACTAAAGCATTGACTAGGTTTCTTATAAAATAAAAAACGTGTATATCGAAATTCCACTGTATGGATGGACAGGATAGAGATTCATTAATAAACAGTGACGCAATCAAGTTTCGATAAAACCAGCATCGAACAAGTTTTCATCGAAGTAGCTTTCCCTTAACGTTTATCTGCTGATATGATTTGAGATCTGTGATAGTTGATAACAGTTGAGTTTGAATTCAACTAAAAACATCCAATGATAAGATTTACTTCCACCATGTTTTTTTGAAATTGTTTTATGTTTTGCACTTTCGTAGATAAAACATTTTGTACTATCAGAGCGTAAAGTTTATGGTCTGCGCGGACAACGCTAACAGGATAATTTTGAAAAGGAGAAAATTATTGGCTGTCGCATGACCTGTTTCATCTTATCAACAGTAGCGACCATAAGTTGCTACTAGGTTGAACCTAGGTTTTTATCCCGGAAATTTCTAGATATCAGGGCGGTAACAACGAGAGAAACAGACAGGTTTGCCAGTAGTAATCCTCGAAGATGTTCGCAATCGACCTTTAACCAGTCTTCGCAGAGCGTAAATTCTATTTCTTGCTCTTTTAATTTTCGCGCGTTTTTGTAAAAGGCAATTTATGAAAATTCTTCACAAGGAAGCAGAATACTACCGTGGCTGATTTGGACACTTTTCAACTGTTTCTCAAATTTTGAAAACAAAACACTTAGCCGCGTGTTTTATTTTTATTTATCATATATATCTGGTCGGTAGATTTCCGTATGTATGGCACTGTTCACACACTGTGTTCAAGATAAAAATCTCGTATCGATAAAGTTCATGTCGTAAACCTTGTAGAATTGGTTTGGGTAATTGAGTTTATAAACATATTTTTCCCTCGTTCTTTCAACCACTTCTATAAGAGTTTTCACAGAAAAGTTTTTATGAGCGTATTTCTATGTTATTTTGTTTCTACATGTGAATTTCCATATTATTAAAAAATTACAGACCACGTGTTAAGTCTGCAAAATAAAACACACGGCCAAGCCTTTTTCTTATGTAAATTTTAAAAACAACTAAAAAGTGTCCAAATCAGCCACGGTAGAATACTCAAACGACACATCAAAGAAAACTTTTGTAAATTTTCAAATCATTTTTTAAAAACATTTTCTTCAAACAAATTTTATCATTCTGCTTTCCAATATTGTTCCGTTTGCATCTCTGTTAGCCGAGAAATTGTTCTATCCATGGCGAATATTTCTTCTTCCGCTGTAAACAAACTGGAACTTGCATCTGCGTCGGTCTAGGTAACAATATTCGTTCTCATATATTACAGATATTTTATAAATTCAATCCTTCAATTCATTTCTATTACGTGGATAGCATCAGTAGAGAAAGTTGTTTGACTTAAATACACTCTTTTTTTTAGAACCAGTGTTTTTTGGTTCAGCAACTGTGATTGGACTGCACATTATGAGCGTTATCAAGCACTTAATTGATGAACATAAGCCCACTTTCAGTATGATTATTGAAAAACAATCTTTTTGACATTCCTGTGTAAGTACCCCCAGAATAAAGATTCAAACTCGGGCTTATATCAACCTGTGTATGCTTATAAAAAAGAGGGTGTATTGAATTAGATATATAGGTGTATAAAAGCAGGAATTCTGCGTAGAAAGAGAAGCACACTTTTCATATAAATTTCAAAGTAATTTGTCATTGACATTAACCACATCAGGTATATGTTTTCCGACTGTAAGTTAAAAACCAACTTACAGATTTGATTCCAAGATCATCCATCAATACACGCTTGCTGTCATCCTCGAATGTTTCGTGCAAGGCAACTTTCTCAAACAGATCATTTAAAGGCCGAGCAGCAACGCAAATCATGCGAGTCTTAAAAGAAATATCAGCACCAGTTTGCTGTCTACTGCCTTGTGTTTTCATAATTCCAATTCTTACTACATTTAGGACGGGAGAAAATGTCAACGTAAATTATCGAATGTACATACCTTGTTGTCGTAAAAATTATCGACCATCGTAATAAATCGTCGCAATGGAGTCTTTTTGCGAGCAGTCAATACTGGTATATCTTCTACAATAATTGTGTGAAACGTTTTGGCTATTTCTATGTAATCGACAGCTCCTAAAGGCTAAACCAATGAAAAACGTTAAAAACATAATGATAACCAAAAAAAAATAGGATCGCCAGACATAAATGTTGGAAATTTCACATACCAATTCACAGAGTTCATGGTAAGTAAAACGTGCAATACCACCACAAGCATTTAGAACAATGAGAGTCCGTCCAAATACATTAAGTAAACGCTTTTCCAAATGATGACCAACTACACACAAACAACGTTCAATTATACGAGTGTATCACGAAAGATGGACCACAAAAATACAAAATAATAGGGTACTGACTTTTCTGTTCATTTTGACACAAAGCTTGAAAAACCTTGTTCAACCTCGTTTCAGTGTTTGGATCAGAAGTAACGTAATAAGCACTGGATATATTTAAAAGATCTAGAAAACAAAAAGTAAAGATTTCTGTATGGCATCAAATAACATCATTATTGACATAAAAATAAAAACTTTTAAACTCTTAAAATCATGGTGATCTTGCACGACTTTTAAAAATTAACCTTTATCTCTGGAATGAATAGAAGAACTAATCGAGCAGAACTTCCCTCCGATGAGTAAGCCTCAATAACTAATATGTAACTGGACTTTGAGTCAATGGATTACTGATATAGAATTACCATCCCCCTAATTCGAACAATTTAAAGAAAACGCGTCAGAATAAAACTTGAAAGCACCTCGAAAGTCCTTTGCCATACCAAATTTAGAAAAACTGAATGCAAAAAATGAAATTAACTTTCTTTCTCTTTTTTAAGTTTTCTTCACATTTTTAAATATTAACTTTGAACCAATTCAAAAGGTCATTTTCAAGCACGGCAATGCCTTTTTCGATGATGTGCTATAATCTAAGAAGCGCCGTGGATGTTTTAGTGATCATGAAAGGTTTGGACAGAAAAAAAAACATCGTAAAGGATTTCTTTGGTCCACAGAAATCCGAAAAGCGCAACAAACAGATACAAATACGCCAAGGTTATCCTAAGACAGTAAACGAACTGAAATCCATTAACTCCTGCTACCCACCCAATTGTCTGTAGTCAACATGAGAATTCAAATGAAGTACTTCGCAATGTTTCTGAAATTAACAAAATTTCATAAGAATTAGATGAAAAGTTTTCATGTAGGTAATAAATAAGGTTTCATTGTTGAAGAAAATAAGCCTTCCACTCCACAAAAATAAGTATAACTGGAAAAATTCAACATGAGAAGAAAGACAAACGTTTCAATACCTGCAGAATTGGAATGAAAGGTACAAAATTTGATCTTTGCAAGCCATTCTTATACAGATCTATAACATAAAAAAGTTATAAACTATTTAGTGACAAATCAAGATTCATTCGTTTCAATTTAAACAAAATTAGACCTTCATCCAAAACGAAAATGACTAACCATTGGGATGTCTGTTTGATGTTGCAACAACAACAACACCTTTAGAGAATAAACAAGTAAACAACTGTTTCAATATCATAGCATCAGCGACATCAGTTACCTAAAATCAACAATTCAAAAGCTGTTGAAAGGTGTCAAAGCTTTTATTTTCAAAGAATACATAAACATTTTCAGATTTACCTGGAATTCATCAAAACATAACAAAGTTGTCTCAGCTTTTATATCAGATGAAATTGGTACCAAAGGATCTAAAGGCTTGGCGGACTTATCATAATAATTTATTTTGGGGGCATTATTTTTCACCTCGTGAATTCCTGAAACATAAAATGTATTAAAATATTTTTGTCAACATTGAGAATTATCATACATCTGTACATAAAATGCTGATCAAATAATTTTAGATATGCGATGGTAATTAAGGTTTAATATTCATCGAACAATATTGAACAGAAATAGAGATGTTAAATCAGAAGGAAGATGAAAATTGTAGTCATTAAACATATTGTGGTGAATATTTACAACATCTCCATACTCACGTTGATGGATATCCAACATGAATGCATTGAAATGAATTCTTCGTTTTTTCTTGATATCAACTATATCATGAAACATATCCATAAGCATCGTCTTTCCACATCCTAAATCATCAAAGTTCCAGTTTATTTTGGTGAAGGAGAAATTGAGATTGAGAATGTTTGTGTAATATACCATTTTCCCTCACCTACAGATCCGTAAATATAAATTCCTTGGGGCGTAACTGGTTTTTTTAAGGAAAAAATTGAGCCGAAAAAACTGCTACTAGTACTACTACTACTGTCAAGTTGTTCGTATTCCACAAGCTTTTGGTGCAAATCAGTCAACTTTTTCACAACTTTTTCCTGATTATCATCTTTGTGAAGAGACCCATTCTGAAGATGAGACTGGTAAAGTTTACACAAATTCACCTCTCTCTTATAACCACCTGGAAATCAATTAAAAATATATTATTAAAACTATATAAATAAATTAGAGCATACTTGACAAATGAATTAAATATATTTGACAAAAAAGTTACACTACCATTATTGTGAATAACAGTATTGGTAGCTTCAGTTGAATATCTTTTTTGTAGCCTTCCTTTACAAACGTTTCTTACTAATCTTGCAATATAATTGTTAACATAATGCTTTCTTGAACATTCCAGAATATTTGTTTTAGGTATTAACATAGCAACATAATGATTATCCCTACATACATTCAAAAATAAGTTCTCTCACAGAAAGTATAGACATTCAAAATGTTTATTTCATCACAAGCTTATGCTCTGCTGTGTAAACTTAAGATCAAACAAAATGCATGAAAATACACCATATGCGCTAAACGTGCATTGTAAGAAATCCTATTTTAACTCCTCATAGAACCAAATAAACAGAAAATATTTTGAAGTGTAAAGCCACAGAGCATTTTAATTCCCAATCAAGATTGTGTGTGCATGTTGGTAGAAAGTTGATTGATCACAAATATTTCATTTCTGAAACAATTATCATGCAAAGAACAGACATTTGTAAACAAACCACTATAATCAACAGAGATGTATCCAAGCATTTTCATTGTCTATTTTTACTGGAAGAATGAGTTTTGAGAGTTTGTAATTTGCAAGTACAGTATGTGGGAAAACTGTGAGGGAATAAGACTTGAATTTAACTTGAATTTAACAAGGATTTAAATTTAACATGGATTTATTTTCATAGTTGCAGATCAAAATTAAATGTATTTCCCGTTCTTTTTTGGAGAAAAAGGTAAACAGAACAGCAAGCAGTAATAAATGTTTGACGATTTGATGTTAAGAAATCTTACTTGAGTAATCAGATCGATACTTAACATTTACCCAATGGTATATTGATAAATTATATAAATGGGAAAAATGTTTTATGCAGCCCAGTCATTGAAAATATTAATGGGTCGTTTATATGGAAGACTGGGACAGGACTGCTTTTGTGAACGAAAGGATAAACGGGATAAAATCTTTTAACTGAAATTCAATGATGTTCCAGCTGTTTCAGCATCTGGTTCTCTCATATTTTGGAATTCTATTTCTGCATATGTCTTTATTTTTACTGTTCAAAATTCGAAAGCCAGTTTCTACATACAAATTTGTTTCCAGCATGTTTTTCATCATATCATGTGATATCAAACAATTATATAGCTAGTTGCTAATACTATAGTAAATAATCCCAACAGTTTGGTTTTCATCAGTCGCAAAAAAACAATTATGAACGATAATCGTATTCAGCATAAATTCTGCTGTTGTTCATTGCTGTAATCGTTATAATGAAAACGTTAGCAGATATCAAATTTTGACTTTTTGCATTCCACGTTCTCTCATGATTGTCATCATCATCATTTCACAAAGTCTTCCATTTCATTAAATCTATGCCTGATGTAATACTGGTTTCTGTCTTATAATCTTTTCAAATGTCTGACGTAATGATAAAATTTAAACTAAGTGAAAACAGAGGCAGGTTCTTTGTCTGCTCCAATCATGCTGAGCATGATCATCGTTATCAATGCAGATATACTGAATATGATAATGGTTAGTAATCGTGACAGGTGAAAACCAAGCTTTACAGCATAAAATAGAAGTATTAATTTCTTAAAGAATCTTGTGTTTTTTGTGATGTGGTTTGTTAGTGGAAACCACCCCTTATGAATTCGACCAGTCCATGTTTCTTATGCTGTGTCAAACTTTACACATATGTTTGTTTGTTATTTATTGTTTGTAATTTATTATACACAAAAAGTGCTATGAAGATTGAGTTTCAAAAGGCTTAGGGGTCGGTTATATACACGTTTCACCCCACCCATTGCGTGTAATTATTTACTGTAGTTTGACTACAGACAGGGATGAATTTGCCCCGGGGCAAAATTCACCCTGGGGAGAAATCATACGTGTAACGGGCTCTTCAGTCCCAGTTCACTCCCAGAACTATTGATCTGTTCTATACTCCATAATAATTTCTGGTTTCACAGAACAATTCATAAGAAGATTGCGTTTTGTGCCATCTCAGAGACATTAAAATTGCTTGGATAACTGACTCTTAGTTATAGTTATAGTTATAACATTAAATATTGTCTGTGACTATTATTAGGCTGTAGGAAGTCTTTAATATCTCAGTTTACCATCACCCACAAAAAACCCTCATTATTTTCCCAAAAAAACACCAAAGATTCTTCAAACAGTTTGATAATCACAATATCACCATGAGAAATTGATGCAAAAAAGAAGAAGGAAAAAAGATCATCTCGCTTCTAAGCTTTGTCTACATCTAAGGTAAGGGGAATTCCATTTAAAACAGAGACAAAAATAGAACTTTTTCCACCCACCTCCTCAGATTTTCTTTAAATTTTTACCAATTGTTCATGTCAATAAGATAAGCCAAATTGCAAATTTTTAGCCCCCAACTCCTTTTTGTTCAAAAGTTATGGGGTTTTGAAAATTAGACCAAAACAGCCATATTTAAGATGACGGCCGCCATTATGGACTGCCCGGTGTTACCTTTTTCTTGATAATTTTGAATACAATGAAGCTAAAGCGTTGAAATTTGGTACCTGACCATTTTTGAGGATGCTAAATTGCCTTTCTGATGTTTTTATACTTTATACTAAAATTCAAAAGTAAAATGTAATGTGTTGGTTACTATGGGTTACACTGACCTAAATTCCTGGAGGTACCAAATTTTTTAAGGTTCAGAATTTTTGTATTTTAAAGTACACATCTTGGGGCAACTTTCTGTCAAATATGGTTTTGGTCTCTTAAAGAATTCAAAAGTTATAGCCATGGAAAGTCTAAAGACAAAATTACATCAAATTTTCGGTTGAATCATTTTTTTCCTGTACAATTTAATCGTGTCAATATAACTTATACATAGATACCAGGTCAAATCAGGTAAGAAAGTCATTTGCAATCATTTACCACAGAAGGAGCAGCTTAATATCTATATATTTCTAAAACAATTTCCTTCCTCTTCAGACAAATAATATTGCCATCCAGACAGGGAAGGTAAAGATGGAGCATTTAGGAGCAAAACAATATTTAATCTTGGAACCCAGCAGACATCATCTTGATTGGGCCAAATAAAATGACCGACTTGGATAGTTTGGGTCCATAAACCTAACTTTGAAATCATCATTTGAAGTGTCAATTTCAGAAATCATACCAACCCAGTATAGTTCATCATATTTACATAACATATATTGACCAATTTGAACATTATCTACTCTATTTGTTTCGCATTTTTTCTTAACAGAGAAATCAAATTCTAGGGCAAAAGGTTCATCATCAGACACCCGTTTCATGCAAATAGTTGATGTGGAAGTTGGAGAATACTGATGGAAGCTCCTTGTTCCAGGAATTGTTTTGGCTTGGGCAAATCTTTCACTGAGGGTTTTCCTTGTTATATCCATTTCTTCACGAGTAATATACACAAACTTAATGGAATGGATTGATTTTTTACAGAATTGAATCAGCTGAAAGAATTTGGTTGTTGACTGGATTTTGCAAACTTGCAGTTGCCACAAAACGCTTTACTGTTCCAACAATACCGTCACATGGTGACTTCCCATGACTTGTGGCAAGGAAATTCCAAACACATTTGATAGAAAAGTCAGAAACATGCTGACACAAATTGTAGAAATGCTAACAATTCTGCCCTGCACAACCATCTGAGAAATAATGAATTTTCTTAACTGTTGGACAGAGGTTGGTTTTGATGTGTTGAATGGTTTTAATCATAACTTCATAAACAAAGCCAACATGGCTTAAGTCATCTGAGATGATGCAAAAAGATGATACTTGGAGATTTTCCCTCATAAAATACACCACTATAGGATGGAGAGAGCATTGTTTTTTACACCAATGATAGCTCTGTATTTCATCCTGCACAACAAAGGTGTAATTCTCTGCAAAATCTCCAAGAACAATTACTTCATCTGTACAAAGTCTTTTTTTGAGTTGTTTCAAATAGCTTGATTGTGCCTTCACAATAAAAGAATGTGCTGTTACTTTGTCGAGTTTATCACACAGGAGGTCTACAAATTCATCAAGTTGAAGCTGCATTGTTACTAGGTCTGTTTTATCAGTTGTAGTCCACTGTTTAAATTCAACCTTGATGTCACCATTCTCATCAATTTCATCAATATCTTTTTCTTTGCTCAAAGTTTTGTATAAGAATCCTTGTGCAGATTCAATACCGGGGCAACTGTCACATCTATGAACCATACATACCTTCGACTCCCTGCTGCAAACTACCATGTCAATAATGTTGTGGTAGGACTTATCAAGGCCAACAGCAGCTAACAATAGTTTTACATTCTGATGAATAGTACACACACAGACAGAGTGTGTTCCTTTTGGACCAGCAAGAATACACCATTTTGACTGAAGCCTTGCAAATTTTGAAAATCCAACTTTTTGATAGGGGTACTTTAATTTATAAGCAGCATAAAGCTCTTTTAGATTGGAAAGAATTAATCGTTTTGACATATGTTGTTTTTTTCCCATGCTAACATAGTCTTTTGTACCAGGCATTTGGCGAGAATATTCATCATCACAATAAAATAATTTAATAGTTTCTAAAATCTCCTGGCTAATTCTTTGTCTCTGAAGATCATCAGGATATCCAACTATGCCTTTTTGGTCTTTCAACAATTTAGCTCTTTGGATCTTTCCCTTGGAAACTGAGAATTCTTGAGCAGCTTTTCAAACTGACCAAGACCTTGTTATCAAAGTTAGAATTTGTAGCTGTAGTTTTCTGTTTGAGATTTTCATTTTCGCCTTCATACAATCTATGAGATGGTCAAGATCATCAGCTTTTGTTTGAGTAACATTCAAAATTGAAGCATCGTCATCTGGAGACACAATATCAGATTCCGTGACATTAAGAACAGTTACTGGCTTTTTGGTGATGGCTTCTTCAACTTGCTTCAGTTTTCGTTTTCCAAGTAAGGATTTAGAGCTTTCTTTCACTGAGTGAACTTTCAATGGGAATAACTCAAGTTGACAAAGAGTACTGTTCAGGAACGATCTAGTTGACTCCAACTGTACATTATCCTCAAACTCATCATCAATGTCACTAACAGAATTCTCAGCTTTATCTCTTCTTCCGTATATTCATCAAGTGCAGCTAACTGTTGTCTACATGCTGGACAGAGCTTTTCACCTGGAACTACAATCTTGCCTTTACTGCACAGGAGTTTAGCTGTTTGTAAATTGATTTTGCGAAGACTTTCTGTAAAATTCATTAAAAAAATCATTCATTCTAAAAAATATTTATTTTTTTAAATGACCACCATTTAATTAAATTTATCTAATTTAAATAATTTATCAAAAAGCTCCAGCATCCACCAGTCTCAAAGAAGTCTTAAGGCTCACTGCAATTGTACTCAGATAAATTGCAAAAAAGCTGATACCATATATTAAAACTAGGCAAAGTAATGATCACATAAAGTCATCCTTTTGTAAATAAACTTCAAAATTCAAACATCTTGGTTATATATATAACAAAACAGACTTATTAAAAGAACTAAGAAACTACCTTTTTTTAGCTTTTTTATGGATATTAAATGGGTTGCAACACTTGGCTTGTTTGTAGCGCTTAAGATTAACATATTTGTGATGCAGGCAAGTAGTTGGTTCAACATATAACATTGACAATCCACTCCTCCACATTAGAACTTCTCTTTCCTCAAAGTCAAGGCTTTTAAGATGTTCAATTCCAATCATTTTTGAGTAGGTTGTTTGATGACAATCAGTATCTTCTAATAATCCTATGGAGCACTTTAGATTCGCCATACTTGAAAGATGGTTTACAGCAAGATCAAAATACCAAGTGAAAAGATATATGAACACAAACAACTGTTGATTTGTTATTGAAAATAAGGACCACATGGAAAGGAAAACTGAAGATCACATGGAAAAGAGACCATCGTGTATTGTAAACAGAAACACATCACATGGAAATGCAGCAATGATCACCAGGTGAAAGCCAGTTCAAAGAAATGAAAGATTAGTGTTGTGACTATGGTGTTTGTCATACTTCAAAGATAATTTTTTTTAAACTTAGAAAGGAAATTGTTTCAAAAATATAGAGATATTAAGCTGCTCCTTCTGTGGTAAATGATTGCAAATGACTTTCTTACCTTATTTGACCTGATATCTATGTATAAGTTATATTGACACGATTAAATCGTACAGGAAAAAAATGATTCAACCAAAAATTTGATGTAATTTTGTCTTTAGACTTTCCATGGCTATAACTTTAAGAGACCAAAACCATATTTGACAGAAAGTTGCCCCAAGATGTGTACTTTAAGATACAAAATTTCTGAACCTTAAAAAATTTGGCTCCAGGAATTTAGGTCAGTGTAACCCATAGTAATTTTACTTTTGAATTTTAGAATCAAAATATAAGTATAAAGACATCAGAAATAGGCAATTTAGCATCCTCAAAAATGGTCAGGTACCAAATTTCAACGCTTTAGCTTCATTGTATTCAAAATTATCAAGAAAAAGGTAACACCGGTCAATCCATAATGGTAGCCGTCATCTTAAATAAGGCTGTTTTGGTCTAATTTTCAAAACCCATAACTTTTAAACGAGGAGTTGGGGGCTAAAAATTTGGCTTATCTTATTGACATGAACAATTGGTGAAAATTTAAAGAAAATCTGAGGGGGTGGGTGGATGGCTGTCCCTGTTTTAAATGGAATTACCCGTAATGAATAATGAAAATGAACATTTTCTACGTATGATTTTGTTTTGGAAATAACAGCACTGAGGTTATGACTTCCCCTTCTACCTCAATGTTGCTTGCAATCATGAAACCTTTAAATTTAATATAATACTTTGATTATTTTGGAAATTAGCTTAATGGCTTTTTGTTTCATTAGCTGATCAAAAATGTAAAAGATATCCAAATAATCAGCTGACTGGTGTGCCCACTGTACCGTGTAACAAGAACACATCATTAACAGCTGATTTTAAATTAATCCTATAAACCCTAGCCAGAGGGGTATGATATAGCTTATATTCATTCTGTGAATTTTTGTTCTCTTCCCCATTCATGAATAAATACTTCTGGCTTATTATATTTAAGCACAAGGAACGAACAGAGGCGGATCTAGAGAGGGTATGTCAAAATTTGTGGAGGAGAATGTTAGCAATTAAAGAATAAAAGAAAAACGTGCAAATAAGCCCATTGGTGATACAAACTGAAAACAGAAATTATGTTAATGTGCTCCTCCACAATTACCGACATACCCTGGATCCACCACTAAGGAAGATAAAGAAATATAAATGAAGGAAATTATTCCTCAGTGTTGACAAAATTCACAAGTGCGAGCACAAATAATAAAATAAAATGCAAAGGAAGTTGCTTTGTGTCAACATCACATTATAGTCTGTAACCAGGTAAAACCAAACGACATATAATAATAAACTCAAAAAGAACTTTTTAAACATCATCTCATACTTGGATTAAATAGTTAGATAGTTGATAGCTTTACCCGTTTACAAACGGGACGGCCCATCTGTTAACGGCAGTTCAAACTTCCAACGCTCTATCCTATATCTATATCTCTATCAACTATTATCAACGTTCTGGTCATGTCATGTATTAAGTTCCATTATTAATACAATGGTTCTTCTCCATAAAATAAAGTGTAAATAAGTCGTTAACAAAATAATAATAAATAAATAAAACAGATAAATAAATAAATAAATAAATAAATAAATAAATAAATAAATAAATAAATAAATAAATAAATAAATAAATGGATATCGTAAAGTGACTATATAAATAAGAAAGCATTATAATGACCTGTCCAACCTATCAACGTCGTCCATCATCAAAAGATAAAAAACAATATGATTCAAGTATATCCATTTTTTGCACGTTTCTTTTTGAATAAATATTATGTAATGTTTATAAAATGCTCAAAGATGAATGGCTATTTCTAACGAGTGAGAGAAAACAACACTGCCAAAAATGAAAGGAATTCAACGTTGCCGCTAAACTCAAGAGCAATCTTGGAGCGCATATACTCTCCCAGTATACCGCTGGTATTTTTAGCGGAAAGTTCAGCTAGATGGAAACGAACCTTTACAGAAATTTCGAGGATGGGAGATTCAAGAGTGTGGGGTATTTAAGAAAACATGCGTGATGTTACAGAACCTTGCACACCAATTTTTATCATGCCTACTGGATGCGGAAAGACAGAGTTGGTTCTCACTTACTCCAAGATGAATTTAGACACCACTTTAAAAATATCATCATCAATATCATAGTACAGTATAACCCCGTTAAGTCGGACACGGTTTAAGTCAGACTTTTCTTTAAGTCGGACTAAAACCTTGTCCCCCTTGGGACTAAATAAGTAGAGTCTGACTTAAGACGAAGTTCGGACAAGTCGGACTCCCGATAAGTCAGACCGATTATTTCGGTCCCCTGAGAGTCCGACTTAACGGGGTTATACTGTATTAGGAATAAAATTTAGGGATAAAAAAATATGGAACTTTGTAAGGAACAGTGAGGCTTAAACTTTCTCAGAAAATAAGGAATGTCAGGCTCAAAAGCAAAATTATGGTTTCTTTATATATTCCAAGAGGAGCGAATACACCTTCCCGAATTTCGTATGATAAAACACACACACACACACACACACACACACACACACACACACACACACACACACACACACACACACACACACACACACACACACACACACACACACACACACACACACACACACACACACACACACACACACACACACACACACACACACACACACACACACACACACACACACACACACACACACACACACACACACACACACACACACACACACACACACACACACACACACACACACACACACACACACACACACACACACACACACACACACACACACACAAATGAAATTGACTAAGTTAAGAATAATACTGAATAGTACTATCTAGGTCAGAAAGATACTTACGGGTTCAATGTATTAGACTGGTCGGTTACGGATTTAGAAGAAATTGACAGAGAAACGAGAAGTGTGTTGAGAACAAACCACATGCTCCACGAAAACAGTAATATTGAACGACTCTATCTCCCACGATCAGAAGGTGGACGCGACCTACTAAACATCACTGACCTATTTAAAAGTCAAACAATTATTTACAGCAACTACCTGATAAACACAAAAGATGAACTACTCAACCTTGCTTCAACCTGGCAGACAAACCGTGGTAAAAAGTCAACACATAGAAGGGCGAATGAATATATAACAGTTGGAAATAGAAACGATCAATAAACCCAAAGATGAAATTAAGAAAACGATCAAAACAAACAGAATAAAGATGCGGAAAACCACCATAGAAAGCAAGAAAATGCACGTGCAATACTAGCAGACCCTTAATCAACCTTAATCCTTAGCATGGATAAGATCCTCGACTTTGAAACGAGCAACGGAATCAACGATATGTGCCATACAAGAACAAGCGATTACCACCAATTACATAAAAACGCATATACACAAGACCAGAAACGATGATACTTGCCGAGCATGTAAAAGGGGAAAGGAGACAATCCACCATGTCATATCCGGATGTCCGACACTGGCTCCAACCAAGTATATTGAAAGACACGACAACCTCTGCAAATATGTACATATCAAGTTGGCAGAAAAATACGACCTTCTGCACGAAAAAATAGCATGGTATAAATACGACCCGGAACCATACCTCGAAAATGAAACAACCAAGATCTTATGGAACTTTCCCGTCCAGACTGATAGAACAATTCGTCACAACAAACCTGATATTCTTGTTCTCGAAAAAGCGAAAAGGTTGTTACACATCATCGATATTGCTGTCCCTAACGATAACAACATCTCAAGAAAACGAACAGAAAAAATACAGAACTATGCTGATCTAGCGATAGAACTGAAAGAGGTGTGGAACGTTAGAGAGGTGAAAATAATTCCAATAGTGATAGGTGCGACTGGAATAATTCACGAAAACTTTGAAAAAATGATCATGAAGAAACTGGGGATCAATGTTGATGTAAGAGAAGCCCAGAAAATTATATTATTAGGAACAACTAATATTACTAGATATTTCTTTTCGACTGACTTTTGAAATAACATCGATCTAAATACGAAGGAAATTTACCGAAACTGAGTAAAGAAGTGATATTAAAAGATGGTTAATCTACTAAACTTTGAACTTTTGTAAAATATTTAAAAGTAATACTCAATCGTCCTTTTGAAATTTATAGAGAAATATGATAGCTCTTAAGCTTATGTCCACAAAGTGTACTTTATCTATTTAATAGAAGGAAAACTTTGTTATATTACATGTATTATATATATAGAATTTCAAAGTGAAATATACATGAAAATAATAATAATAAAAAAATAAAATAATAATAAGAGAGTTGTGCGTAGGGCGTAGGGCGTAGGGTTCGGTTAATGTTACGTGTAACTACTTTGAGGTTTCCGGGTATTTTTTCATTGGTTATGGATTTTCATTGGTTATGGATTTTCATTGGTTATGGATTTGAAGGCAAGCACAGCTATGCCAAATTCGTAGCGTTCGATGATCGAGAGCCACGACAGGTTAATTACGTCTTTCGTGTTAGCTTTCCTGTCATATACAAAACCGGCGGCAGCGTTTTGGACTTTCTGTAGGCGTTTGATAAGATATTGGGGTATTGTTCCAACGTAGGTTGAGTTTTCATAATCTAGTTTTGAGAGTACAAGTGAAGCAGTAAGTTGTTTTCTTAGGATGAATGGGAGGAAGCGTTGTAAAAGTTTCAGTGTTCTTAAGGTGCAAAGCTGTTTTTGACGGTGTTGTTGATATGGACTTCCAATCAAGGTAACTCCAAGAATCTTCAGGTTGTCAGCGTAATCGAGTGCTACATCATCGCAATGTATTTGGTGGGCTAGGTTGAACAATGTATGGAATTTTTGAAGCCGCTTTGAGCAGAAAAGTATCGCTTTCGCTTTGGTGTTGTTGAAAATTAAATTTGCTGCAGATGACCATTTTTTTACTGCGTTGATGTTTATTTCCATATTGTTAATTGCATTCTTGATATTTGAGGGCGCGGCATGGTTGTATAGGGTTGTGTCATCAGTATATTGAAGGGATTTGATATTAAGATGTAAGTTCACGTCAGTGACGTAGAGATTAAAGAGCACAGGACCCAGTGTAGAGCCCTGTGGAACGCCAAAGCCAGTGGTAAGGATGCCGGAAGTTTTGTATTCAATTTGAACAAAGTGGGTTGGATCTGTTAAGTAACTGAGTATCCATTTAAGAAAGCTCTTGGAAGCATATGAAGACAGTGAAGCTTTTCAATAATAACTTGGTAGTCTATGGTGTCGAATGCTTTGGAATAATCAGCAAAAACAGCAAGGGTGATTTCGCCTTTATTCATAGCTTTGAGAATGTCATCACGGATCTTGAGTAAACAGCTGACTGTAGAGAAGGAATGACGAAAGCCATGTTGCGTGGATATAGAGATGATTATTCTATATATTGGGTAAGTTGTTGCATAACAACCCTCTCATAAACTTTCGAGAGGACCGGAAGAACTGATATTGGTCGGTAATCATTGAGATTAGTTGGGTTGGAGATCTTAGGAATGGGACTGATAGGTGCTTGTTTCCATGTTGCAAGGAATTTATTACAGGATGATGAAGGTATTAATGATGTATGTAAGTGGCGAGGTGATATATTCGCTTACAGGTTTAATGAGGTTGAAGGTATTGCATCAGGTCCCGTAGAGCAGTCGCTGCGAGTCTTTTGAATGACATCTTTAATTTCATTGAAGGTGACTGGTCTAAGTTTAAATCCGGTGTGGTTTTCGGGTAGTTTGTTGACAGTATTTTTCAGCTCTTCTGGGGATTTTCTCTTGATAGATGGAATTCGTTCAAATGTCTTATTGAAGTGCTCGTTTAGTTTTACAGGATCTTCATGGAGAAGACGATTGTTTGCGTTGAGTATTCGGATTGTCTTTCAGGCTTCTTGGGGTCGTTGTGTCGATAAAGCTTTCTGATAGAATTCTTTTTTGGTTGTTTTTATTTTGCGTTTGAGATTGTTTCGGATGTTTCTAAATGCTTCCCAATCTTCAACAGACTGAGTAGCGTGAGCGACTTTCCGGAGATGATTTCTTTCTTTTTGTGAAGATATCGTATTTAAATTTTTTAACCATGGCGCAGGTGGTCGGGTAATTTTACAGGTTTTTAAAGGAGCGTGTTGATCGGTACAACTACTACGCACCAAAGAGTTGAAGATATCCAGTTGTTGATCAGGATCATCAAACGCATAGATAAGGTTAAAAGGAAATTGACTGAAATCTTTGATGTATTTGTTTAACGAGAAGTTTTTGAAATTGCGAATAATTTTGTGACGTGGTGTGAATGCTTCAGGTTTAATTTTGATCATCATGTATGGAGAGTCACTGATCGTGTCACATAACGTCGGTATGAATAACTTTATCAGGGATGTTTGTGATTAGGTGGTCGATCAGGCTGGTACCATTTCTTGTTTCTACTATTTTGTGATAATAAGCGAATTGTCCGATGAAATATATGCTATGCACCCGCAAAAGGGGAAAATATATAGATAAAAAAATAAAATAAAAATAATACAAAAAATAAAATAAAAATAATACAAAAAACACAAAATAAATTAACACGGGGAAAAATAAATTGGCTAGGGTTACGTTATTCATATATTGATCCACTGGAATCGATAGATCGATAAAGTCAGAGTATTGTAATAGGAAGTGCTCAGTAATTTCAATTGAATTGGTTCGACATGTACAAAAGGGATCCAAAAGATCTAAAAATCCATGCCTAAACTTATGTTCACCACGTAGGTGACTGAAACCAACCCTTAGTCGAGTAAGTAAAACAAGTCCACAGTTATTTCTAACTCTGTACGTCAGAGCAAGATTTGGGCGAACAAAATTAAGAATTGCAGGTTTAAAGCTGGATATATTTGGAAGATCCCTTATACGACCACCCAGTTTATTCCACTGCAATATACAATATGGAAAGAAGGAATTTCGATAGCACTCGGTGCGAGCATGCAAAGGATAAATAGCCGGCCGTATCCTAGGAGCTCTATTTTGATCTGGTATATAAGTATTGAGGTGCGAGTCCATTAAGAATTTTGCAGAAAAAAAATATTCTTCTACTATATCGTCTATATCTAAACTTTCGAGTCCAAGGTCTGAGTATAATTTCGCCTTGGAACTTCCACGAAAACAACCAGTTATTGCCAAACCGGACAGTTTCAAGTTTGCTAGTAAAAGCTTATCTGTGGTCCTACTTTTGCGCTAGGGGAAGGAGAACACCATACGGACCAATATCGTTTATCTGCAGAGATACAGTATAAAAATATATACTGTTGAATCGTAACCAAAACAGCAATCGAGTCATTACTTTATCCAGTAAGGTGAGACTTTGCAGTATTTGAAAAAGACCTGAATGTTTTGGCGACACTTTAGCGGAAGTTCGTTAAATTGTTTTGCTGCCAGTCCAACGAAAGTTTCTTGGAAACATGCGGCATTTCTTCTAGATTCATATGTGTTTGGGGTCATACGGGTTAGCTTCAGGTACTTAGGCCCGTTGTCGAAATTGAGTGCTTTCTATGCTAACTTTACGATTGCATATTCGATTCTTTCTTAGATTGGAAGCCATCATAAGTTAACGATGTCTTGGCTTGTTGCGTACTTGTTATATACAAATTCATGTTTCACATTTCTGGATTCGTTGGAGCCTACGTATTTGTTGTTCCATAATGTTGCATAAAACTACATTACTATAGTCTAATCCTGAGAGAATAAGTATTTCAGCTGAGGATTTTCTGAGAGGAATATTGAGAATCTCTTTATCTGTTTCATTGCTCTAAGTTTAGCTTGGCAAGTTTAAGTTAAGCTTTCGTTTCTTTACCAATTCGAGTTCTTTGCCGTTACTTTTGATTTTGAAAAATTCCCTGTCACCAACATCGTTTTTTTTTTCGAAAGTGTTTTCGTGGAAAACAGCACCCAATCATTTAGTATTGTTGCTTCTTTTCGAGTCTGCGCAAAACATGTTTGGATGTCTTTTATTTTGGCGCTCTAAAAATTGTCATTGTCAGCGTATTAAATGCAATCACTAGCAAGTTCTTTTTGCATACTAGCGACGTAAAGGTTGAATAGTATTTATCGGCCGGTTGATGTAGATATTTCGTTTTCGATTTAAACAAATTGGTGTTGGTTGGTTAAATAGCTATGCAAAAGAGAAGTTCATTTCGTGTAACGATTTAATTAGTGTTCCATATTTCACCGGTGTTTAAAAATGGTCGGGGGAAAATTTAGTCACTTGGAAAAAACGTTGTCATTAAAACCAGACGATTTTAGTACTGTAGTTATCAGGACATGTTTATCTAAAACCGTTGTCTTTTTATCCTTTACTAACTACTTTTATGAAGATATTTGGTATTTTCCATATTTGTAACTGAAAAAAAAAAAAAGGTTTTAGTTCTACTACACTTTAGCTTCAGTATTAGCTCACTCTCAAATCCTGAAGTTTTGTACGATAACGACGAAAAACAGGTGTTTACAATATTTATCATATTATAATCGTTCATATTTTTCAAATATATATGTAACGGGGAATGAGCTGTTCACATTTTTTTGTGGGAATAAAACTACCTTTTGTTCAAAAATTGGGGAAAATAAATTCGCCATTAGAAAGATCGTGTCAAATTATATAAATTTTGAAAAAATGGTTTACAGTCGCCAAATGAACTACAAAAAAAAGTACATTTGGTTTACATTTGCATCACTCTAATAAGAAAAAACAAGAGGGTTAAATTTTAGTTCGTAGACCATTTATATGCATTTCGGAACATCTGAAACCATGGAGAAACTTCCTTTCCTTTCCATCCGATTGGCTTCCAGGGCAATTGCCACATCAGAAACGATCTTTCAGGGTGGGGCATCATAGCTAAATGCCGTCCGTCGGTAGAACAAAAACCAGCGATACCGTCTGGGGAGCCGTTAGGATTTAAAGGATACGCATTTGTTGTTTCACCATCATCATCAACATATCGAATGGGAACGAGATTGTTTGTAACAAGCTGTTGGATGTGGTTTGATGTTCCAGACACTTTTCCCTCCCCGTGTGCAACCCAAACGCCCAAAACGGAGTCCTGCATACCTTGAAACATGATGGATGGACTTTTTTCAATTCGGACATTAACGAAACGTGATTCAAAACGACCAGAGGTATTGTGAGTAAAACATATGTTACTCTCTGGCGAACACTCCAATTGACCGACCCAACCTAGTAATGCCATTAACTGGCAACCATTGCAAACACCAAGACTGAATGTGTCAGGTCTTCTTCGAAATGTTTCAAATTCTGCAAAAGCTGTTTCGTTGAATTTAACTATGGACGCCCATCCTTTAGCGGAGCCAAACACATCAGCATAACTGAAACCGCCGACAAAGACCAGCCCTCGAAAACTATTCAACGTGATCCTTCCTTGACATATATCCTGCATGGTGACGTCATAAACATTAAAGCCAGCTAAATACAAACATGAGGTCATTTCACGGTCACCATTGCTGCCTTCTTCTCGCAACACTGCAACATTCAATTCCCTCAAACATTTATGCAATGGTTCTGGAAAGTCGATTACAAAATTGAAGTTGTGATTAGGGTTATGACGAAAGTCCAACGACGCTTGTTCGCTATCAACACATTCTTGATGACATTGCAAACGTTCTAATTGAAAGCTGGTCGATTCCCATATATGTCGCAAATGTTTCATCTCGCAACTCAATATCTCAGTTCCCCCATTCTTTATAGTTATTACATTAGTATTGGTAACTGCACCAAGGACGAAAAATGGAACGTTGGTTGTCGATAGAAATTCCGTTACTGCTTTTAGATTATCGCCGGAAATTTCTAAAACAGCACCAGGTTTCTCTGCAAATAAGAACTCAATATGATTTTGTTTGATCGAAGACAGTACTTCGTTAAAATTTAGAGTAACGGCAAAATTTCCTGCAAAACACATTTCGAGAATAGTAGTAATGAGGCCACCATCTGAAACATCATGACCAGATTCTATCATTTCATTGGACACCAGATACTGTATGGCGTTAAAACAATTCGAAAACATCTGAAAAATTAAACAACAGTTAATCACGTTCTGCTGTCCTTGGAAAACAACTCCAACATATAGGTCCAACATAATCCAAAGCATATAGGACGAGAAATGCTTGATGCATTTGCAAGCGATGGATTTTTTTATCGCTACTCAAAAAACAATGAATCAATAAAAACTAATCTATGCAATCATTGACGAAAACGCAACCAACATGCTTTGATACATGTTTAATACATTGATAAAATGCTAGACCTTCATGTTGGACTCGTGTTCTCTGGTCTTTACTGCACAATTAAAAGGATTAACCTGTAAATCAGGAATATCAGGAACATCGTCACCAATTTGCTTATAAACTTGCGCCAAAGCGGAACCACCAAGTTTAAACTCGTTCATACCGCACATATCAATATATAATATCGTGTTACCAAATAATTTCAAGTCTGGTGTTACACTCTTTCGGATATCCGGACAAGGTGCGTACAAAGATACGACTAATGAACCCGGTGCTTTCACTATCTCATCTTCAACACGAGCTGCCATGCTTAAAGAGTCTTTACCTCCATCAACAGCAGCACCAAGTCCCGAAAGCATGTCAGACATGGCACAACAGGCGTCATATAGACGGGCACCTTCTCCGGGAAGTTTTGCAGGCCACATCCAATTAGCACTACATTTTACATCCTGCAAAAGAAAAAGGAATTTGACTGTTGTAACAATAAAACTATTAGAAAAAAGCTGAAGAAGACTAATATAAGATATACCTTAAGATCAGAGATCATAGAAAACATGATATTAGTAAAAGCTTCGGCAACCGTTAATCTGGCTCCTTTTTGGGGGTCAATTAACATTTTGATTGGTTGTTCACCAATGGCTATCACTCCTCCCACAGTTTCAAAATGTGATAATGCTATTACGGCACAGTCAGCCAATGGTGTGTGCAATGGTCCCACACATTGTTGTTGTGCCACTAATCCAGTCACAGAACGATCAACCTAAAATGAAAGTTCACTGAAATGTGAGAATAACAGCAACTGATAAAAGAGTATCAAGATTAACATACGCTCTACCTTGTTTGTTAAATAACGTTTGCTAGCAACAGAAGGCAATCTTAACACTTGTTCCAAAGCATCTTTTACAGAAAGTTCCAGTGGTACATCAATTGAAACTAAATGTGTACTCATTCTCTCAAGATAATAAGTCTAAGAGAAAATAACAAAATAACTGGTATAATATTCAATTTTAAGTTGTGAATTTAATTTCAGGTATAATGAAGTTCTAACTTTTGGCGGCATTTTCCCTAAGACGATGTCTAAAGGTAAATTAACGACATGAGATACATCCGTCTTTTTTTCCAGATCGACATCCCAAACACAATCTCTAGTTTCTTTTAACACAATATCGCCATTACCTAAACAAAAGAACGTACGCAAGTTACCTCATTTAGCAGATTTAATTTTTATTCATAGCCTGATAGTTGTCAGGTCGTGATATTGGATAAATATTTCTCATGTTAGATAACGAATTCCAATTCTGTGAATCTCCATTCAGAACTTTCCTCGTTTGTCCAGCCACGAACTTCTAGAAATTTCTCTTTCCCAGGTCAATATTAGTATTATCTTTTGAATTGTTAAATAGGGTCTCAGCGGCGGATCTGGAGGGTATGTTGAAATGTGTGGAGGAGAATGTTAGCTATTAAATCATAAAAGAAAAAAGTGCAATTAAATCCATTGGTGATACAGACTGAAAACAGAAATTACCTATCGGGGAATAAAAAATCGGGGAGTGCCTAAAATGTTAAGGTATGTTAACGTGCTCCTCACAGTTGCGTCAGCTCCATTACATAGTGACATTTTATCGAACAAAATTCTCGGCAGATAAAATTTTCGTCACATTAATCAGGACGATATATTTTAGTTTAAAAGTTTTAAATTTTTAAGCCATGAAGAACGGAAGTTAGAATTTCTGGGAAAGTACTCATTAAACATTATGACAGATTAAGCGCTGAGCAAATAAATGCAACATTTAACACATTTGACGTGTCATGTTCTTTTTGTTTCACATCTGTGTACAATGTTCACATATGCAAGATTTGAATAGCGTTCGATTACATGTCTACACATTCGATTTTACATTCAAGAGGTAATTGGTTATCGAGACATTGCAACATTTTTGAACATGTTAACCATGTTAACAATTTTAAATGGCCATACCACATGGTGATTAAACAAGTGTATCCGTTTGCCATGCGATTTATAAGGAACTATTTTTAACCAAGAATACAGACCTGTAATATCACCAACAAAAGAAATGTCGACTTTCTCTCGTTCACCTATCTTTTTCAACATCTCACAACTGGTACTTTCAATGAGCAAGGCATCGCTTTCTTGGTATTCTGCACCCCATATTTCTAGTGCTGACAGGGTTTCATCACCCAACTGAAAATCACCAGTTCGAATAACAGCACCAGCCGGTTCACATATCTCTTTCAAAACATTTCCTTAAAAAACAAAAACATACTTATTAATTCAATGCTGAGATATAATAATAATAATAATAATAATAATAATAATAATAATAATAATAATAATAATAATAATAATAATAATAATAATAATAATAATAATAATAATAATAATAATAATAATAATATAATAATAATAATAATAATAATAATAATAATAATAATAATAATCTATTTCTAGATCCATTATGATTTACATGGTTCTTCTCCTAGAAATGCGAATAAGATGTACATGCGCTTGTTAGCGATGTCGAGTCTTGTATGCCGAAACAGCCGTTGTATATTCGACTATTCCCACAATTGGAAGCCACAAGAGTTTAATCCAGCTTGAAACATTTCAGTGTTTACTCCACACAAGCCCATTTCGCATATATTTCGGTAACGGATTGAAGACGGCTTTGCAGTAGTCTAGTTTTGACAGTAGTCTAGTTTGTTCAGTGTTTGTGCAAGTTCTTTTCGTATATGAAATGGGATGAGTCGTTTTAGAAGCTTCAGTGTACGTAACGTTGAGAAGCATTCGCTTGCAACTTTATTCTGTGATTTGTCCATTCGAGTTCATTGAAGGTGACATAACTTTCATTGAGATATGATCCGCTTCTCGCATATATGACAAAATAACTTACCGTTTCCACCAGCTCCCTGATCATGGATACTGCATATTGGATTCTTTTCTCTCATTTCAACACAGGCACGGATTACCCTGTTCAACTTTTGTTCCATTTCCGGATCACCACGCTGCACAGCACCAAAATCTAACTCGTCACAATTATCACCTTGAACTTGGATGGAAGATGCTGCTCCACCACCAACTCCAATTCTGTAAACAGGACCACCGACTTTAACTACCTTCATTCCTTTAAGAAATATATGACATGATTTTCTAAAAATCCAACTTATTGAGAGTTCCGATTATTATTTAGATTATTACAAACTACCGAAATGACCACCTGGTTTAGCAATGTCTTTCCTAATATGTTCATCACAAATCGATCCAACGCCACCACTGAACATAATTGGTTTGATCCACTCTCTTCGTTCACCATTTGCCATCAACATTCCAAAGGAGCGAGTAAAACCACAAATAACAGGTTCTCCAAATTTGTTACCGTAATCAGAAGCACCATTGCTAGCTTCAATAGCTATTTCCAAAGGAGATGCAAAGTTCGATGGATATTGAAATTTGTCTTCCCACTGGAGTTCGTAGCCTGCAAGTTCATAGATGAAAATAATAGACTTTTGTATGTGTGAGATTGTTGTTTATATCATGTAAACACTTCAAGAAACAAAATTGTGAATTAGCTATTTTTGAACCGTTCGCGACTATCAAGGAGTTCTTTTTTTTCTTTCTTCTAAACATTTTGTGGTGTCTTGACCTTCACAAGTATTAATCTGACGAGGATAAAAGAGAATTTAATTTTCAAATACTTCACTGGAACAAACTTTCGCGAAGTTAATTCCTTTATTTACTATAACCGAATGAATCTTACCAGGTATTTTGAGATTTCCAAAACAATAGCCAGCAGTGCCAGCAATAACATTTGATCCTTTTCCTGTGGCATGACCATCTCGAATGCGACCACCTGTTCCGGTAGTTGCTCCTGGGAACGGTGCGACTCCTATAATTTTGGTAAGTTAAATCAACATAATAAAAAACTTTGTCAAACAACATAAGCAATCAAATCAGCCAGGTTATCGAGACAAAGATTTTACAATTAAGCTGAGCAACGATGAAGATAAAGCAAATAACACGTTCCTAAATAGAACAACACTGTTATCATCAATTAAATCTTTTAAAGTTTGAATCAGTCTCATTGGCATACATATGTTAATTCCGAACTTGTCTTCTAAAAATGCCGAAGGTAAAAACACTGCCTTCTGTCATTGATAAGTTAAGGATAAATAATGTAAATAATTTTATGCACTTACTATGGTACAAATATCAACATTTTTCAAGTTCAAAATTTTGAAATAATGCCGTTTTGGATACTTATTTTGTTTACACATTTTTTACAATTTGTACACAAAAGATAGTAAACAAAATCTTGTTGTCATGGTAACTGAGCTGAAAGTTTTTAAATTTTTTTTACTTTCCTTTCTATGAAAATTGAATAGGAGATGAACTCTTTGTTTCAAAAGTATGCAGAAGCAATTGTATCAGGAAAAATATAACTTTGATTTTATAAGATTGATTTTTCAAGGGAGTGCACGTTTTTAGTTACTGTCTCAAAAGTTTTTACGTAATCACTTTGGGTTTTTCTCCAATCGAAAGCTAGATCACTCACGTACCTAAAAGTCGTTCTTCATTTTAATGATTTGAGGTTACTATTTAATTTCCTTTTATGACAAAAATATATTATGCTATAACTCAGGAAAAAAGAAATTAAACAAGATGCCCTTGCAGGCAAAAGGATTTCTGGTTTATTTGCTGATAATTTTCAAAAAACATTTTCTATTGGCTCTTCTTATGCCGATTTTTATTGACATTTTTTCTAAAAGTTCGCCGTCAAACATTCACGGACAAACCTGATATGTATAAGAGGCCGTTTGAAAATTTAACATCATGATGAATATCATCACCAGACCGAGGTGCAGAAAGGTCTTATAAGACAATTTTAGAATATTAGAATTCTCTGTTTACACTTATTCCCATTTTCTCAAAAATCAAAATATTTTCAATTAATCAGAATAGTGTAAACTGGCTATTGTTAATTTATTTTTATTTTATTTTGCAAGGTGTCACTAATGAACATTCAATGAACAAATAATACACTGTGTTTTTCCCGCACGTATCGTTTTAAACAAAATGAAATGAAACAGTATATTTTTTATGACGGTCTAAATATCAAAGCGGAAAAGTATCAAAGAAAACAAAAGATAAAATTTGAATGAGTTCGAAAAGTGTATATCCATGTGTATACGTTTACGTTGACCTTAAAAACATGTTAACCTTGGAAACATATCCAAAAAATGTAAAGGCTTTAATAATTTCATTTGTTACCTTTCGAAAAAAATCAGAGGTGCAAAAGATACAATGTTGCATCAACCAACCGAAAGACCAAAAATGCTGTAAATTGTCATTTAAGCGAAAGCCAAAGTTCTTTATGATGAAATAATGAAATGCGTCCACGATTAAGGCCAGCATAAGAAATAATACGGTTTCATGTCACTAGACCGACTACCGCTTTAAATTAGAAATTCCGCTTAAAATTAAAAATGTCGAAAAATATAAATAATGTCAAAAAGGAAATTAAATGGTTTTCGAAAAGCATATGAAGTATACGTACTCATATATGTTTACCTTGAAAACATGTACATATCGGAAACGCATTAGCATATTTTTAAGGCTTCACCGTTTTGTCAGTATAAATTAGAATAATGTCAGAAAAGCAACAGATTCTAAAAATCCTGACAATAGAGACCGAATAAACATTTGAAGCAGGAAATGTGGTGAAACAGTAATATTTTTGTAGACGGTCTAAACGTTAGAGCGAAGAAGAATATTTACCTGTAAACCTTGGAAACATATTGAAAATTATTTAAGGCTCAATAGTTTCATTTGTATACATTCGAATAATGACAGAAAAGCAAAAGATACAATGCCGCATAGACTGGCCGAAAGACCAACTCTATATTCCCAGCTTAAAATGATGACAAAATAATCAGTTTCTTCCGTTCCCCATATTAAAACTTTTTATAACATATCAAGCAGTTAATAATTAAATGTAAAGAAGTTTACAAGTTTCCAGATTCTTCTATATTTAACGTTCTTGTAAGAATAATTCGTTATCTAAAAGCCGTTTTCATACACGATCCAAGAATTACAAAATTTAAGCGTAACTTGTCCGCCATTTTTAAAAACGTTTTTGCATAGATGATAAAACAAAGTGAATTTTAGTCTGCGTTCACCGCCTACGTTAAGTAGGCAAACTAGATTTATCAGCCAATCAGATATCAGAAATTAGCTGTATAACCAATGAACTTCCAGAAAATAACTTGCGTTAGGTTTGGAGCAAATGAAAAAAAAAAGAAAGAAAAACACGGACGGTTTTAAAGGATTTCTATGCTTACGCAGAAATCCAAAAATAAAAAATAAATAAGGAACTTGAGAATATAAGAAATTTTGACACAGGAACTAAAAACAGAAAAAATCGGATTATTATTTACAAAAATCTTAACATTTTTTTGGAAAGGAATTTTTATAGTAAAATCATTTGGTTTCGATTCATATTTGGTTTCAAGCCACAAAAGAAATGATTTCAGTGATATTAGGGTGTTTTAAAAACGTGCTGCAAAACCATATATTTATCCTTAAAATTTCAAATTGCCTGTGACTTTACCTGTAGGAAAGTTATGTGTTTCTGCAGTAAACAAGATATGTTGTGTAGTGTCTTTCACTCCATAAGCGCTTGCTTCAGTACTATTTTCTGGTATCAAAGTTTTTATTTCGAAACCTTGTATAGCACTAAACCAGAGATAAAAACATTGAGATTCCACAAGTTCTAAAAAACTGCAAATTCAGTGTATTCAGTCAATTGAAACATATACCTGCTATTGTCACAAAATTTGATGACGTTATTATTATTCGAAAATCTTTGTGTTTTGCCAACAACATCCATCAAACAGCTCTCCATCTTTTCACCATCAATTACAAGGTTCCCTTTAAAAAACCAATGACGTGAATGCTCGCTATTTGATTGTGCCAAATCGAAGCATTCAACGTTTGTTGGATTTCTTTTCAGTTTGTCTTGAAACATATTAGTATAGTAATTTAAATCCCACTCATCAAGGGCTAATCCCATCTCTGTATTCGCCTTTTCTAATGCATCTCTACCTGAACTGGTGATATCTATTTCATATACGTGTTCACGAGAAATGTCCATGTGAAAAGATGAAAAATTCTTTTCGTAAAGGACTTCAGTCATTCTATCATGGAGTAAGTCTGAAATTTTATAGAAAAGACTTTGAAAACTCAGTCTGTCATAGGGATTTTTTAACTTGAATAAATATCTTCGAGATAACTCTATTCGATAGATTTGGTTCAAACCAACACCATGACAAATTGAAACAGCATTAGTGGAGAAAGCAGTAGCAAAACTCAATCTTGGACCATACTCAACCAAAATACAATTCTCTTCAATATATTCTTCTGCTATCCACGAACATTTTTTTAGTTTATCTTTCTCATTTACATGAGCAAGTAGCCATATTAATTGTTCCTCTTCTTTTGTGTTCAACGATTCTGTTGTACCAATGTTATAACACAATTCTGTAGTTAACTTGATATCCACTTCTGAAATATTCCTTTGAATTCTTGATTGAAGTGTATCAATTTTACTGCTTGACAAGCCAGAAATCTGAAAAAACCTTACAATTTGTTTCATAATGAACCTGAAAAAAAGAAAAAGGTAAAACAGGTTAGTATAGTGTCAGCATGTGTGAGTAGTAATAACATGAAACTGATTATGAAGGTGCTTCAGATGAACAATGCTAATGAACGAGAGGTATAAGAGTACTAAACAAAGAAAATTTGATAAAAGGTATTTTTAATTTTTACAATAATAGTTTTCTACAACGTTTCAAAGTCATCCCTAGTATCATTATATTCCAAAACATGTTTTCGAATCTTTGAATTATCTACCCATGTAATGTAATCCTCCATATTTCGAACAACTAAAAATGCTGGATCTTGAATGACTTCCGGACCTACTCTAACATGACCTTGCTCAACATACTTGACAGCCATCTTGATTTGTTCTGCCATCTTGAGTTTCACCATAACAACAGGGAGCCTTCTTCTGCAGAATGAAGAAGAGGATATTTTCTGAACTAAAGAGAAATCTTTTGAGTCACTCACAAGTCCAATGTTGTAAAGTTTCGTGCATAATTTTTCTGTCACTTCATTACGAAATGGATCTTTGGCATCCAATTCTTTAAGCTTAACAGCAAGCTGGTGAATCGATCCACATAATTTGTTATACTTCGTATAATCTTCTCTTTTTTGAATATGATAACGTCGTAAGATTTTATTTTCTCTTAAAGTGCTATCTTTCTTCCACTCAATGAAATCAACTTTTTTTAATAATTTTTGCTCATGGTATTTCAGTTTACGAACCATTTCACTTATCACTAAAATAAGAAGAAATATGCCATTAAAAATGAATGTTGAATGCAGACCGTTAGCCAGACTTCTAATAAAACCTTTTCGCATCAAAACAACAACAATGAGATTAACTGCATGAAGAAGGAATCAATGTTCAAGATGAAAATAATAATTAACCAACAGTCATTATTTCATAAACAGTATTGAAGATTCAAAGTGGGCGTTACACAATCAGATTTGCGGAATAAAATTTGTTGAATTTGAATGTTTCGTGATACAACGTTCCAATTTGTGGAAATCAAATTGTTCATAATTTGTTCTCAATTTTTTTCAAAACGGTTCAACTTAAAAATGTTGAATGTCGAATGCAATAATTTGAATTGAAAATCTTCTGATCAAAACACGATCAAATTTGTTGATTTCAACAATAATCGTCTACTGAAGATTATAAATCCAAACAAACCACATCAGCCATACTTGCACATAACATCAACAAGCACACAATGTTTGACAAAGAATGATAGACACCTATTGAAATACACACTTTGATAAGAGCAATTTTATGATGAATGTTGAAACAAAATTACAAACATAAAGAAGAATTCTTTTATAAAACCAAAGATACACTAAATAAATTAACTACTGTTTCCTTTTTTTTTCTGTTGTATCCATTACTGCTTTTCATTTACATTTCCACTAAAAGTAAAAACACCCAGAAACGAAAATTTAGAAAGAAATTTCATACAGTGCATCCAGTTCTCATTGCGAACAATTCTGGAAGATTTAACTTTTGGAAATATTCTTTCCTAATTTTTCATGAGTGGAAACACAGGTTTAGTGTATAAGCCTCTCTCATTTTTTCAGTTGTTTTCTTTGTAAAAATACAATTCAACATCTAATAATATCAGAAAACGAAAATGCAAGAAAGAACCATTTTAGACGGATTGACAGATCTCGTTATTCAGTTATCTCTTTGATACAACATACAATTGCCACAATGGAATGTGAAAAGAATTACCAATAATGTGTCAATTGAATAGTTAAGGGGTTTCACAAAGAAATCTATTTCTCTATGATCTAGATTGTGGTATTGTGGTAGTTGTATGTTGTATTAAATAGATAACTGAATAAGGGGAACTGCCAATTAAGAATAATAATCATTTACTCAGCATCTGTTTTTTGACTATGAAGAATATTTCAGACTTCTTGTTTAAAAAGAACGAGACCCAAATACAATATTCCATTTCAAAGTTGGCATTTGTTCCGCTGTTCTCAAAAGACTCATTACAAGAGAGGAAAAAGATGCAACTTTAATTATTACACATTATAGAGTTACACGAAATATAATATTATACACAACTAAATGATCTCTAGTCTAAAAGCCTAATCCTTGCAGCAATGTTGTTATTGAACGCTTGTGAAAACCTTGAATTACAATAATATTGAATTTTTCAATAACTATATAATACTGGGGCCCAAGACGCCATCTCAAGCACTTTTCAAATTCTTTCACGTCACCTTGAATGTTTTTTATTGTTGTGAATGTCACCTTCTTCCTGCCTTTCCTGTGAATGTCGATGTCAAATCGATTATTTTTATTTCGTTTCATTTCGAATGGCAGCTGTGGTGGGGGGACCATACGACTAATCCATCCAGTAGGCGAATTAGCAATCTCCTCTAACCGACTCAACTTCACAGGATAAGTCTTATCATGCAACACTATTGATTTCAAAATGGATTCTTCCCGTACAAGCACTGGATCAGCTACAGGCGGTGGCTTATAAACCGGTTTAGTGGAAAATAATGCTCTTGTTGGCCTAAAGAACAGTCTCAAATTTCTAATTTGCCATGAAGAAGCCATCTAAAGAAACAATGGTATTACGTATTACGTGAATTATTAACTATGACAAAAAAGTAGTTATAAAAACTTAGGGTGGGTGTAGCATCAGTAGAGATTATGTTGTTCCCCATCATTGAGCCTTTTTATTAAAATGTTTAACATTTTTTATAACAGAAATAATAAAAAACAACTATGTGTGAGAGCAGATAATTAAAAAGATTGTTACACTACTTATATTACATTATTTATACAGTGGATTATACATTACTTATTCAAGTTCAATTGAATATTTATCAGCATAAATAAAACTTCAAACATTATACCTAGGAAATTCTTACTGCAAATTTATCTAAAATGTAGGCAAACTTTAACCTTCACATAATAAAATTTTCTCTGGATATTTACTGAGATTTGCAATTTGCAATGCCTAATAATTCAAAGTACATATAACAAAACTTCAGGAGGTTTAACTGAAAACTTATCCAATCTACAATAAAATAGTACATAATCAGACTATCAATGAGTTTTTTCCATCTCACTATGAGTACACTTCATAAAAGTTCAATCATTATAAAAAATCCACCAGGTCCTTTCAAAATCCTAATTCTTTCAACAATCTTACAATACTATCCTTATGATTTCCTTTCACTATCAATTGACTAGTTAATTCATTTATTTGATAGTGTAAATCATTTCCCAATCTACTTCGCACACACTTTTCAAGTTCTTTCAAATCACCTCTCACTTTTCTGACTTTGGTGACGATTTTCGATCCTCCAGCTAAGACATCGATATACACAGGCAAATTGTTGGTTTTTGTTCGATCAATATCAAATGGAAGTTCTGGAGGTGGATCTGCTGGTGGAACCCATCCACTTGGTGATCGAGCTATTTCTTGTAAACGTTGTGGCTTGATTACATATAGCTCTTTATGCTCAATAATGGAATAAAAACAACGCTGGCAATTAGCCCATAACCTTCTCTGAAGATGATATCGAAGCATTTCTTCTATGAAGTGTAAAAACTAAAATGTATAATTAAAATTGGTATTTGATAAAATTGACAAAATTTTGATCAACTGCAAATATTCGCAAATGTCAGAATGACATGCAAAATGGTTAACCAAAAGCTAACCAAAGTAGTTTAAAAGGTTTATTTAATATTCACAGGAACTCCACAAATAACATGAAACAAAAACATAGGAGAAATTTAAAAATGCTTTCTCAAAGAAATATTGCTTTCCACCATCCACATTATATAGAGAAAAATTAAACAATTCCAACCAGAGGTCTTCACAGCTGCATTTAGAGCAATGAAAACCTGAACCAGAGGTAAATTTAAAGGGCGAGTAATTGCAGGCAGGAGGGTTTCTGCATCATTCATTGATCATTTTAAAAAATTTCTTTTGCGTACTTTATTGGCGCTTTTTACAACTTTTTACTTTCACAGACAAACATCTAAGGACAACTGAAAATAAACATGAAAATTAATGCCATTAAGGGCAGCTGCAGAAAGGTCCAATAAGACCAATCTGAAAATGATAGAATTCTCTGTTTACACTATTCCCTTTTCTAAAAAATCAAATTTGTTTCAATTAATCCAAAAGTGTAAACTGGCTTTTAAGTTAATCTATTTTGATTTTATTTTGATTGTAGGATGTCAAAATAAACATTCAACAAGATCAACATTGTTGATTAAAAAGATTTCCATAGACAGTGTGTCCCAGAATTTTATTTCCACAAATTGGAACGGTGTATCATGAAACATTCAAATTCAACAAATTTTATTCCGCTGTATATAGCCAGGGTATAGTCTCAATAATGTATTTTTTAAATATGGTCCCAAATGACCAAATCACTATTTTTGCCTTGGTTTAATAAGGGTTGGCTAAAAGGGCCAATATAAGGTATTGTGAAAACATTGTATCAATCAATAGTGGTTTAAATCCAATGGCTGATTATTTCAAATATATTTATCGATTAGCACTAAATCTGTCTCTAATCATGTTAACTGTAACCTAGGTTAGCTGTAACCTACATTTACTTATTGTAACTTATTCTAAAAAAAACCCCGAAAAACAGCTGTCATCAGATTTGAACCACTATGTTCTTGAAAAGAAATGCAAAGCTTTAGCCATCTACGCTATGTTGCCACGTATTTTTAAAAATATATAACATAAACAATTCAAAAGTTGTTGGAAGACGACCAACTGCTCCATATCAGATGTACACACTTTAGTAATTCAAATAAATGCTTCTTTAGATTTTCTGAAAGCATTTTTAAAATTAAACGTAATTTTACACATCATCATCAAATTTGCTTCTCCACACAGACTTCTGATAACTGATTCGGAAAGGGTAGAAAAACGGTTGCAGCGCAAATCTTAGTCGAATAATAAACGAAAAATAACCAAAATATATAACAATCTGAAATAACAGAAAATGTGTCCAATTTTTTTGTCCTAAATGGTAAAAAATTTGTCCAAAAGTTTTTTGCCAAAAAAATTGTTTATTCTGAATGAAGGCCCAAATCAGCTTTAATATTGGCATTGCTCTTTTGTTAAAACAACAGCAAAAAATATTGTTCAATTTTGTGTTTGGGATTTTGTCCTTTATCCTAGTAACTTGATATCTCGGGAATAACTCCTATCATTGGTATTCCTGTTGTTCCTTTTTTTATCAAAACTCTACAGTATTACTTAAATCAGAGGAAATTTCACAAGAAAAACTTTTACAAGAAAGAATATTTCAGATCTTTTTGATTAACTTTTGCAAATTGGAAAGATATTTTGCATTGATTATTTATACACAATAGAGTAACATGTCATTCCATTGTTTGATTATTCCAGGTGATGAATTTATTTGAAAATTCTCAAATGAATTCACATATTATTATATACTTCAATATACATGGAAGCATAACACCGGAATAACAGAGGTGTGCTTAAATTAGTATGCAGGGGAGGGATATATAAACAGATTTGCTCCGTTGCTCTCCAATCGTTATTTTTGATATCAAAGAAGGTGAAAAATATATATGAGACATTCCAGAGGAAAAGGGATACAACTTCTTTCATTTGAACGCTTAATGAATGGTATATGGGTCAGTAAAAACCATAAACGCACAATTTTCAATTGAATTTTTATAATCATGAATGCTCTGAGCATTCCATAATTGAATCTTTTAAATGGAGATGCAATGCAGTGCAAATAAATGATCTTTAAGTTTTTCTCACAATGAAAGCCAGAAAAATTATAAGTATTAATAAAGTTCCTATAAGAAAAAAAGTGTGTATGCGACACTTCAGGGCATTTTGATAATATAATAAGGATATTGTTATTCATTGCAGTATAGGTTTTCGAAAGGTTGTGTGAGGAAAATTTACAATTTTTTGTCTTTAATAAGAACAGAGAAAACTAATTGGTTGAAATTTCTGCCCAAATTTTTCCATTTTCTATTGACTTTCCCTGAGTGGAAATACAGCTTTGTTAAAATAAAACTAAGCCTTCTCCACAAGTGATTTACGAAAATAGCAATCCTTTCGAATATCTTGAATAGAATTGTAGTTGAGGGTTTCTATTTGAAGTAACTCTTGAACAAACTGTTGTATCCTTTATCTTCAATTACATGTGAACCAGGTTTTCAGTTCCTTTTAATACACAAATGGATGTAACCTCCAAATGTAAGTTTGAAAAAGTAAACAAAAAAGAAAACAACACAAATTTGTCTCCTGATAACTTTTCAGCACATTTTATTTGATAAAAAATACACATGTAGCCTGTAAAATCTGATTGTGAAAAGTACATGATCAGTTAATGAGAAAAAGGATAATAAGAAGCTTCATGGTTGTTTAAAACCTATATATTCGACCTCACATTCCAAAGGTCATCATCAGAATGAATTTATTACAAAGTTAAAACTTAAATTTAAAAGAGTGGATGCATAATGATGGTATATACATAACTTTGTAACCATAGAAACCTTTGAATCAGATATGATAATGAAACACATAAGCACGTTACTAATTTAAAAGTTGATATTTTTAAACACACGATCAGTTATTTTTTTGGAACAGCATGTCATTTTTTCCTATGTTTTTTCCAGTTATCTTTCATACAGAATAATGTGCATTTTTACAGGTGCGATTCAATGTGTTGCAGTGACAGTTCCCATAATGAATGAATTCAAAAGCACTCTCTAAAAAAAAATTATTATTTAATATGCAAAAACGATAAGGTCATTTATTTCACAAAAACATTTGAAAATTGAGCGCTCATTGGCACATTCAATTATTGAACGCTCAGAACATTCAAACTTTCTATTGTTGAGTGCTCTTTGAATGTTGTGGGTGCTCTTCTGCTCAATACTTAAACGCTCTTAAATGTTGGCCAACATGGTGGACGACTAAGAAAATTTTTAAATTCTACATCCGCAGTCCACATTGCAGAACCACTGCAGCAAAGTAGACTGTAACAAGAATGATGATAGAAAAGAGAGAAGTGTGTCATCAGAACACAAACAAGGGGAGAGAGTGGGTGCAAAAGTCAGAAATTTTGGGCAAACATACTTTTTCAATGCCCTCAAATGTTTTAAGATCACAGTGCTTTTAAAAAGTAAACAAACAAAATACAAACGTTACCCAGTTACTCAAGGATCACGCCAGTAAAGGTGAAAATTACAACAAAAAGAATGAACAACAGGGCAAATCCATCAGTGCCAGAAAAAAATATTTCATTTGGTAGAGAATTGTTAAAAAGCAAAATACAATGGACAGACAAGTCCAGTTCCAAAACATTAGGTATTTTCAGTATTTCATATCATTCAGTCAGGTAACATATCCACAAGCCTTAGACATATTTTCACTAAAAAGTCAGATCTAAGAAATTTCACATAATAAACATAAACCTAAGCATGGTTAAAAACAATGCTATTGGAATTGTTCAGTGTAATAAGGTTTCAAGTAACATATTTACACAGTGCACAGAAGCTCATCACTCCTAAAATAATTATGCTCCAGAACAAAATACAAATTCAAGAACAAATCAAGAATAACCTCTGAAAAATACTGTTTCCCAAGAATTTTCCAAATACAAAACAAATCCAAGTACAATTCAAGGAATACAAGGAATTCAAGTACTGGTGGACACCCTGCCAATAGAAAATTCAAAAGTGTGTGAATTTCATGCAGTCAAGGTTGGTAGGCCTGTACAGGAGAAAAACAGATTTGAATTTATTTAGTAGAACTAGGGCCTTTCTTAATAAATAAATCTAGCCACGTGTCCTTAAAAGTATAAAAAACAATTTGGCACAAAAACAGTTACATGTCAATTAGCTTTCAAACAGTTGGTTAACATTCGTCTTTTTCAGATCAGAATTTATTTAATGCTATTTTTTTATTAGTTCATTACTCATAACCTTGGCGAGTTTGTAACTTCATCATGGGTCTAGTCTATACACATTTCCTCCCAAGTGTGTTTTTCATATCTGTGATAGTTACGTTTGTTGTTTAGAAATGTTTTCTTAAGTTGTTGTATTTAAGACGAGTAAGACTGTATGTAAGGTTGGAACATAGATAGTGAATATACAAATGATCTTCATGGTTCATGACATGACAACTCAAAGATGATTTGTTTCTTTTCTTATTTGCATTGTAACAAATAAATGAGGTTATTATTGTTTGTGCAAAGCAAATTAGAAAATGATTTTGGAAATATCTAAACTTTCATCATATCGAAATTTTTAAAATCCATTTTCTTACAGTTGGAAAATCATGTGACTTGACTTTTATATGAAATTATTGGTGTATTCTTGGGAGAAAACAAACAGCATGATCAAGATTCATTCAAATGTTCATGGAAAATGGCATGGAAAATAAATTCAGGTGACTGTTCTGTTTCCTCCTAACTAGTAAACCTGTCTATTTCTCTTTCTGACCCACGGTGATTTTCAACTAGAAATTTGTAAGGGAGAAAATTAGCTTATAAAATAATAAGGGAAAAAGTTAAAGTCAGGTTTCCTAGCTAGTTTTCCCCAAAAGTGACGTCTCATGCCGACTTGGAGAATATATCAATCCATCTTTCCTTTATCTAGAGGCACCACATTGGCATCCTAAAGAAGGAAATAGCGTAATGAAAACTTTTAGGATGCCATTGTAGTGTTCGGATAAGGACGCTGTCTAGCTACATCGAACTAGTAAGAGGCAATGGACCTAGTATAAGCGGGTGATAATAAAATTTCGAGAATTATACTCATTGTTTCTTCATATGAAATGTTAATGATGTTACACAAAGTTTGACTGGTACCGCTTGGATGGCTGATGTGATGAGGTTAGGAGAAACAGTGAGTACCATGTGTACAATTTCGTGTCTCTCTTACATGACATCGACAACATGGAGTCTTGTGATTTTCTATTTTGCAGTACTGTGTTGACGCGGTCCTGTCCTGTCGATGCTGCATGCACACACGGACCAAACCGATGCACACACGAGGTTTCTGCAGCTATTCTTTTCTTGTGGAAGTCTGTTTCATGCTCCTCTGCTCAATAAGGGACGTGTTTCTCCCAAATGGCAGGGTGTGTCCTTTCCTTTAGTGTCCACTCTCGACGAAAAATATATATCAAAAACTACTCGGTCATTAAAAAAAAAAAAAACCCAAAAAAACAACCTGTTAGCAATAAAGTTTAGGCTTTGTTTTTCCCTTCTTCTGTGCTTTTTGGTTGACTTCTCTATGATCTGTACTATTGAATGCCTCAGTTTATTTTAAGGTTATTCACCTTTCTATAATATGCTCCTCGTCCCCCAAACAACTTTAGTATCCAATAAATGAAAAGGTAAACCCAAGTTACGTTCAAAAGGATGTAAGATATAAAATTCAATATCAAAACAACATTAGTAATAGAAATATAAAAACATTTCTTTCCTTTGAAGATTAGATAAACGGAGGAGAAAAGGAACGGAGGAAACATCCATGTGTTCAACACACCATGCCATCATAAGGTAGTTTCATATATGCTCGACACGACAACTTTAGTATCCAATAAATAAAAACAGAAACCTAATTTACGTTCAAAAAGATGTAAGATATGATATACAATATCAAAACAACATTATTAGTAATAAAAATATAAAAACATTTTCTTTCCTTTGAAGAAAAAAGGAAATAACAAAGTAGATACCGTTAAAACCATATGCCATAATAGTCCAAAAGGAAACACTAGAGACGATATTTCTTTTCTTCACCACTAATTACCCTTAAAGCTACTTGTAACATTTTCATAACTATAACATCACAATGTAAACAAGCTCCGGTAATCAGCTGGTTATTAAGCATGGTGAGATCATAATCGTACCGGGGAAGCCCCCCCCTCTCTATATGGAAATCTGCTTTCAAATCTTGAATCTACCCCCAATTATTAAGCGATATTTCAAATTTAAACTATTGGATCAAAAGTACTTACTGTAAGCTTCCGTTTTAAATGTTTTTAATTTTTTTTAATTGATTAATCACCTTAATATTAACGTGTGTTAGGAATAGAAGCATGACGAGCATATATGAACCTACCTTATATTGGATGATCAGTAGCAGTATTAAAGGCAGGGCGCATCATTCATCGTTTGAACCTTTAACTAATTACAATTACTCATTAAAGATATCAAAAATATTTCCATCACTATTGAGAGGATAATAACATCATCTTTGCTGTCATCATTTTCACGAGAATTTACATTCGTGAATCACCAAGAATTTATTTTTGCGAATTAAAGAAAAATATTTTGAAAAAAATATGTCCGGCTTCGTATTTTCTATTATGCTGTTGTTATGGTATATCATGAGAATTAATTGGGAAAAAAGCTACTAAATTGGCTGATTTAACTTTTGGTTAAAATATAATATTCTGTAAAATTTTTAAGATAATTTTTATGAACTTTAAAGTAGTTGGCAGTAAGAGGAACAAATTAATGGACGCAGTATTATATATTATTAGTAGAAACTGTCTACTTGATTCTATTTTAAGACAAGATTGTTCCATAGCTTATTCACTTGGGAGATTAGTTTGATCTTTGGGAAAATGTTTGAATTAGCTTAATTATATCCATTTATGGAAAATCAATTACAAATAAAAATTTAGATTGAGATTTCACAAAATGCAATCTGTGTCTCTTAAACTTTTATGTTCCTAAGTAAGAATTCAATGTTTTTTAAAAAACTCCACACACGTCTAAATTTTATTGTTCGGCACATATCTGTCTAAGTGGAAACAAAGCTTTAATGAAAGTAGTTTTTTCCAAACTATTTCATCAAGACTTTCTGTTTTTCAAACATTTTTACATTTTGTTGCTTTTCATATTTTCATGTTTTAAAAGAAAAAAAATCTTGATATCAATTCTGGGATACAGTGAAATCGATTCCGTTGATTCGAAATCCTAGAAACGATTCTTCTGAATCAATTATTTTATGCAGAAAATTGATTTCAGGAGAATTGATTTTTCAATTGTTATCCTTTTCCCTAAAACCATCATTATACCCCGGTGTCCAAAAAAATGCAACTATATTTGAATCTTCTATATCCTGCCACATTGCTATATAAAATTTATGACTAACATTAATCTATTTCTGAGAGTTTAACACGTGCCTCCCTAATTTCTATTTCACAATTCAGGTTTTTGTACATAGTGTCCGTTTTTACTTGTATGAAAACTGATGTCGAATTGAAGTCGTTCAAATCTTGTGCAGAACATTTTGCATAAACGTTTGAAAAATCGATTTGCTGAACTAGTGACCATATTCTCCAGATTGTTACACTTTGGATTTATGCTTTTGGGGAAAATATAAAGCAAAGGTTTATGAGTTTGATTTAAATAAACCTTTCAAAAATGTTGAAAAGAAGAAGAAAAAAATTGAAGAAGTTTAGAATGACGCGATGCAGCATATTTAATTCATCGAAATTAGAAAGTCAATCAAACAATTTGTTGGAAGGTTAAGGGCGGTAAAGGGAAAGAACGGACAATCGATTAAAATGATATTTTCTTAGTTTTTCTTAGTTTTAGTGTTTCTTTGTTTGTATTGTGCACACCTATCAAGTTTTTCATATCATGTTTGATGTCAATTTCAAAAGCCAAATTTAACAGATTCTTAAATAAATGCGATATTTTGCTCAAAATGAAGGAAAAAAAAGTAAAACTTTGCAGAAACATTTGATATAGGTTAATTATGTTATTCGAAAGTTTCATTATGTTTTCTGGTATAGAATTGGAGATTTTAAATTCAAAATTAGTTGCGTTTTTTGGCACACCCGGTATATGGCATTGTGTAGATTTCCAATCATAATGTGTAAACAGAAACTTATTTCATAATATATAAGCCCAATTCACATTAACCATGTTCATTCATTCTCAGCCTTACAAAGAAATATTGCGTACATGTGACACCTCTAAAGAAAATTTCAACTATTACATTACAACTATTCGTAATTGCTTACAACTACAATTTTTTTTTTACATATATGTGAATGTGTTTATGAAAATGAGTTTTAGTAAGACTTAACAAGCATTTTGAGGCTCTTACAAAAAATATTTACTTGTGTGAAGACTCTTATTTTTAAGGTATGACAAGTATGACTTTATGATTTTACCGACTCATGGCCTAGTAGTAGAAGGGCAGGTCTGTGTTCAAATTATAACATTATAACACTGTGAAGCAATGCACTCAGGTTAGCACTTAGCTTGAGAACTGGATTAATACGGGTGTTGTCTAGTTGAGCGGTTGAAGCAGACATGCAGCTTTAAATGTTCTATAGGACCTACACAGGACTCTTATTGATAACAGTACTATAAATGGTGCCAAACTGCAAGTTTGGCTCAGGTTAATTGAGGTGACCATTTTTAATTTCTTCTAACATTTTACTTTTTGTCCATTATGGTCACTGAGTTATTGATGTCTGCTTTGGTCAGGCTGGTTGCCTCATTTGTTCAGTTCCTCCTTTTGTATCAAATGCTTTGAACCATTACTTATTTGGCCTTGATTATCTTTCTATTTAAAAAACCTTGCAAGGACACAGGTTTCCTCATTCTGATTTTACACTGTTTGGACAACAATATAGCTTCAGCAGTCAATACTTGTTGATTCCATTGTACCTGTGGAAGAATATGGCTAAAGTTCCCAAGAAGAGTTCAGGTAAAAAATCATTATCAGTCATTTCTGTTGTTACTGAATCCACTCCTTCTCTGGTTAATGAGCTGCATCAGAATAAAACTCTTGAACAGTGGGTGGACATGGGGAGAGGGGCTCTGATCTTAATGTCAAATTCCGTTAATATGAATGTAAAAGGATTATCCACACGCAAACTATGGCACATGCTCTTTTTCTGAGGCGTAGTCTTCCTAATGAACTTGATGCTACTAATGATGATTCAGTATGTTAGTTCAATTGATATTCTTAATCATACGTTGCTCCCACTTCCTGCTGTTGTGGATTCTAATGAAGCTACTTTTCATGATAACATTCTGATAATTTGATTGTTATTTGGATGATGATTCCCAAGGTGACGTTGATGATTCAGCTGACAATGGTTCTTACCAACCATCTTCGTTTACCACTACAATCAATTGTACTAATACCTCCTCTCCAAGGAAAAGATATTAAAAAAAAAAAAAAAAAAAATGAACTTAAATAGTTCAAAAAAGAACTTCTTAAAAGAACTTATATAGATATGAGAAAAGAACTTATATTATGAACTTAAATAGTTCAAAAAAGAACTTTTAAAAGAACTTATATAGATATGAGAAAAGAACTTATAATATGAACTTAAATAGTTCAAAAAAGAACTTTTAAAAGAACTTATATAGATATGAGAAAAGAACTTAATATTAGTAAATGTTAGTAACGATCTTACCAATTCGAATAATATCCTCACTTCAGCTTTGCCTCGTCATGCTGCCAGGGTTCCTGTGACATCACCTGCTTCTGTTTCTTCAGCCCCCGCCACTGTGTTCTGTGACGCTGTCTCCCACTATGGGGCTCCCCCATACAATATCACTGTTCCGACTGATGTGGCTCCTCACCGGATATAAGGGGTGGGTTTCATGATTCCTTTCCTCCTGTACCTAAACGTGTGTTACCCAAAGTTAAGGCCTCTGAATTCGTCAATTTGGATTTGTTTTTACCACCTCTGTATAAACATTCCTGTCTCTTCCTCTACAGTAACTGGTTCCTTCACTGATGTTGATGGTAATTATGATAAAAATATTAATAATCAGGATGGTACTCCTACTCTTTTGGTGTCTCACAGTGCTTTTAATAGGGCTAAGGTATCGGATCTGCCAACTTGGTGTCTTGTGCTTGGAGTAACTATTTGAGATGTTTAGTTGTTTTTTGTTTTTGTTGTTTTTTTTTTTTTTTTTCCTCATTTAGTTGAACAGTTGGTCACTTACCCCTGTGAGGGGTGCCACGGTTGACTGTTAAGAAACCTTTGTCTTCTAATCATGGTTGTTTTTTGTTTTCTTTTTCTTTTTCACGATGTTTTACTTGTGGTGAGGTAGGGCATTGGTTCCCTCAATGTCTCAATTCTGATTCGTTTCGGAATGCCTCCCCACGTCGACCATTTTATCACGAATCACGTGATCAAAGGTCATTTTCTAGATCTTTCCAAAACTGTTGGCGATATAACAAAGGCATCCCATGTGCTTCCAAGTGCGCATTCTCTCATAGGTGCTTCATGTGTGGAAAGGAGCACTCCGCGTTTAAGTGTTTATTCAGGTCCCCTGGCTTCCGTACCTAATAATTATTTTCAGATTCCGTCCACAGTTAATACTCCTGTTAATGTGAAGTTATTGTCTTCCTATCTTTCTAATTATCATAAGGATGTTTTTCGCAATTTTTTTTTTTAATTTTTGGGTTTATGTTTGGGTTTCGGTTGGGCTTTTCAGTTAGCCCCTTAGTTTCTGCTGCCGGTAATAATAAGTCTTCATATGAACATCGGCCTAAGGTGGCTGCCGCGATTTTGAAGGAACTGAATAGAGGTCACACAGTAGGTCCGTTTCCTGTCATGCCTTTGCCTCATAAAAATACAAAAAAAATACAAAAAAAAATACAAAAAAAAAAAACAAAAAAAAAACAACAACAACGAAAGGTTCCTCTGTTCATGATGGTATCAGTCGCGATAGTTATTCTGTTCATATTTGTCATTCGATGACGCTGTCTCTCTAATTAGGGAGTTGGGTCGTGGTTGCTCCATGTTCACACTGACATACAACATGCTTTCAGAGTATGCCCTGTCCACCCCAAAGATTGGTACCTATTAGGTTACCAGTGGGACAATAGGTAATATTTGGATGTTGTATTGCCTTTTGGGGGTCACTCATCCCCCCCCCCCCCCCCTTTATTTTTAATAATTTGTTGATGCTTTGCATTGGATTATTGTGGTTGTATATCTTCTTAAGTCCTTGCTTCATTATTTCGATGACTTTTTATGGTGCAGATAAACGCAAAGGTGTTTGTGAAAAACTTATGGTTTTGTAAAAAGGAGTGTTTCAGAACTTGGGTGTCCCTTTGGCTCCAGATAAGTTTGTGGCTCCAGCTCAAGTCATCACTTCTTTGGGCATTGAAATTGATTCAGTTAGTTTTTCCATTCGCCTTCCTGAAGAAAACTTTGTGATCTCTTCACTACTCTTCGCAATTGGAACAATAGAAAGGAATGTCCAAAGAGGGACTTATTATCTTTGATTGGTTCTTTATCCTTTGCCTGCAAGGTCGTAAAGTGTGGTCGTTTCTTTTTGCGACACATCATTGATTGGTCGTTAAAAAGTCGAAATTACATCATCATCTTACGATTTCTCTTGAAGCTCGCAAGGACATTGCTTGGTGGATTGAGTTTTTTTTACCCACTTGAAACGGCATCGCCATCATTCCCACTTGTGTTATTAATTCGGATGAAATTCGTCTTTTTACAGATGCATCTGGTGTTGGTATAGGTGGGCTTTATTGCGATAAGTGGTTCTCCATACCTATCTAATTTACTACACAGTATTGTTCTTCTTTTTTGGAATAGTTACCACTTGTTGTTGCTGTTTTCTATTGGGGTCGACTGGTTCAAGCTTTACACCCCCAAGCTACAAACGTTCAAGTAAATATTACAAGTTCTGTGTCGGTTCTATTTTCCAAACCATGAATCATTATCTCGACAATGTTCTTGCACCTGGCACCAAGGCTGCATATCGGTGTGGTTTTAATCGGTATTACCAATTCTGAAGACAGATTACGGTTCCTGTCTTCTCTCTTGTAGCTGGTATTCTCTAGCCGTTTGTCACTTATTTATCACGCCATGTGAAATATCCCACTATTATAGTGTATTTGAGTGGTATTCAGTTTCATAGCATTATTTCTGGCTATCCTGAGCAGATTTCGTCAATGCCAAAATTGTCCTATGTGTTACGTGGTATACGTCGGACGGTTCCTCCACTTTCTCGTGTTTGTCTTCCCATTACAGTTTCTCATCTCAAGCGTCTGTTGTTTTTTATTATTAGATCTTTGGTTTCCTCTCACGATAAAGCTATGTGGTCTTTATTAATTCTACAGTTGCTTTCTTTGGTTTTTTGCGGGTTAGTGAATATACATGTTCATCTCCTAATTCTTTTAATGCCTCTCTACATCTTTCTCCTTCTCACATTTCTTTTTCCACTAACGCCAAAATTGCTTATGTTTTATTGAAGTCTTCTAAGACAGACCCCTTTAAATGTGGTTTCAACATACGTTTATGTTGTAATGGAGGTATATTTTGTCCTGTCCATACACTCAAGCGTTACCTCACTTTCCGCACACATCACCCAGGTCCTCTATTTATTCTTTCATCTGGTGTGTTTGTTACCTGCAAATATGTGTCGGCGTTTATTAACATTTCCTTACCTTACGATATAAAACTCAACAAACATAGTTTCCGTATTGGTGGAGCAACTGCTGCTGCTGCATGTGGTGTACCAGATAGCGTCATAAAGATCATGGGCCGGTGGTCAAGTGACGCATATCAGAGATATATTCATCTTTCAGATAAAAAATTTGATTCTTGGTCCTCAGATATTATTCATTTCCAAGGTTCCTTTGAGTTGTGAGAGATATTGATATTATATCTGCTTGTAAGATTTATCTACCGTTCTCTTTAGTTGTGTGTCATCTGCAAATATAGGTCAAAATGGTGTTAATTCATTGTCTATTATTTTCTCTCCTATTAAGTTGGGGGAATTTGGGGGTGCTGGGCTTCCTTTGTCAGCCTTCTGTTATAGGGATTGAACATGTACGTTTCCAATGTTATTATTTTTGGCTTGTTACCTCTTCTTGTTTATTGGTAACATCATGTCATTTGCAGGGTGGGGGTTTCATCCTTTTTAATTGCTCAGCATCCTCACCCAAAAAATTTCCCAAACTTCTGTATTGTGTTTCAACAATGAATAGATTATTATACTTCATTTCTGTGTTTTGTTTTTGTCGGGAACACATTCAATTAAATGGTGCCAAACTGCAAGTTTGGCTCAGGTTAATTGAGGTGACCATTTTTAATTTCTTCTAACATTTTACTTTTTGTCCATTATGGTCACTGAGTTATTGATGTCTGCTTTGGTCAGGCTGGTTGCCTCATTTGTTCAGTTCCTCCTTTTGTATCAAATGCTTTGAACCATTACTTATTTGGCCTTGATTATCTTTCTATTTAAAAAACCTTGCAAGGACACAGGTTTCCTCATTCTGATTTTACACTGTTTGGACAACAATATAGCTTCCCCTTCCCGCCCACCCTATTGGTAGTCTGATATATTATTAATTTAATTTTTGTTGTTGTTTTCTTTTATGTACTCATTACAACTATGAATCGAGATTGATGTCACTTCATTGGAATTCAACAAATGATGGATCAACTTCACCCTATACTACTCCATTCCTATACCCGGTTTTTATGGACTTTCAGGTTGCTTTCGTTCCACGGTTTTTTCCTTGTGGGATATATTTGGCTCATATCCACAAGGTTTTTAATCCAGGGATGGAAGCAACTTTTGGTCGGGGTGCTGGGCTTCCTTTGTCAGCCTTCTGTTATAGGGATTGAACATGTACGTTTCCAATGTTATTATTTTTGGCTTGTTACCTCTTCTTGTTTATTGGTAACATCATGTCATTTGCAGGGTGGGGGTTTCATCCTTTTTAATTGCTCAGCATCCTCACCCAAAAAATTTCCCAAACTTCTGTATTGTGTTTCAACAATGAATAGATTATTATACTTCATTTCTGTGTTTTGTTTTTGTCGGGAACACATTCAATTAAGAACTCTATAAGGCAAACATTAAAAATTTTAAATAATTAAATTATAGGTAAACATTATACAAACGTTGACAACTGTTTTTGAATTGTCTATTTAGATGAAAAAATTAACAGCTTTGTTTGGCAGTTGCCTTTTCTTTTTTATTGTGATGTCAATGTATTTGGTATTGGATCAGTTTAATTCCAACATTGATAAGGATCACTTTATTCGTGAGGTTAGTACAATTTTCCATTTATATAATGATGATAATTACAACAGCATGAAAATGTTAAATTGAAAAGAACAGGATCTGTTGGTTTATTCATTATAATATTAGTTCTATAACAACAATTATCAACTAATATATCAATACTACAAACCTGTGCCCAAATTTGTTATCAGACCTTGTGACAAGCCAGTATAGAAAAAATCAACCAAAAGTCTATGTATTAAAGTTACATATTTCTTGTTTTAATGTTCCTATCCTCAAAGAATATGATACCACTTAAAAACTACATGTCTGTTGAACAGTGGTGGAACATAAAAAATTTGTTTAAAAATTTTGCTTGCCCGAAATTTAAACAGTTTCTACAAAAAATTGGTTGTAAATATTATTTCTTACTAACTGCTATAAAAATGTGTATAGTCATGAGGCACTCAGAGTATATGCTTAAAAACAATTAGTTTCTATCCAATTCGACATTACAGATCTCATTGTAATACTATTTCAAGAAAAGGTGGTCGCTAAAAAAAGATTTCTGTGAAACATACATGGTAAAGTAAATAATTAATAACCATTTGACAGGTAAAATACCTTTCCAAATTAATTTGCTGTAATCAATATTTGCAGCATTCTCACGTATAATAAAATAATTCTATGTTGACATGATCACAAGAATAAAAATAAATTCTGCTGTGCCATCTACTGTGTGTTTATGTTATGTTCAATATGGCGAGCGTGGTCATCGTGTAATAAGTATATCGTATGGGACTTGTGTGGTGTTCCAATACTGAGTACTGCTTTTTCTAGGATTTTGAATAGATAGATAGACATTGTATTAAAAGTTGGTAACAAAGTTATAGTTTACAATACCAACGTATAAAAACCAATAAATAAAAAATCAGTAAAGTAATATAAACTAATTTAGATATGAGCCTACATGAGCAGCAAAGCTTGGTTTGTAAAATAAGCTTCTTAAATACCTGAAAGGTGCCCACAGCTTTGATAGAAGACAATAAATTATTCCAGTTTAGCAATGCTTGAAATTGTAATGCGTTTGTACCAAAATTTGTATTTAGCTGGTGGTAATATCAGAAGCTGTGAGTTTTTAAATTTAAAGGTAAATTTGATGTCTATTTCAAAGCTACTTAAAGGAGAATAAAGCAAAAATACAACTTTGGCTTAAAAATGATCTCTTAGTTAAGCTAAGCAGGATGATATACATAAAACTTTCCAAAAATGTATATTTAGCCCAAAATTTCGGGTATTTTGAATAGTTTATTCACATAAGCACGACTACACATGCAACAAGCGAAAGCATGACTACCTCAGGGGAAAGTTCTTTATCTTCAGTGGAAAGTGTTTCAAAGTTCAGGAACTACAGAAATATATTATTCTCTTTTTTTTATTCATCGTTTACGTTGTTGTGTGTATTTATTTTCGCATTTTGTATGTATTTCTATGTTTTTTCACAAGTTGGTGTTGGATTATTTTTGCGAACAATAACATTACACGTGGGATGGTTCCTACCAGATAATAAAATAATGCAGCATTTTCTATGGGTGTGGGTAAAGATTTTGTGGAATGATGGAATGTTGAGTGAGTTTTTAGTCAGAAATTATCGGAAGAAAGATAAGTTTTTTAGAAGCGAAATTATAACTGGCCTTTTAAAAAGTTTTAATAGGTATATAAAACCCAGCCACTCTTTAAGACTTTCAAAAACTATCATGAGTTTGTCTTGTATCATACTCAAAACAAAGGACTACCAGAAAGAAAAAATATGTCTCCATTATAAAATAGATAATATATAAAAAAGAGAGCACGTGGAGAAGGAGTCTTAAATCCTTTTGTTGCCCAAAAATGTTTACCTGCTGAGCTCATGCACAACTACTGATGATGTCATAATTTCTGAGTGTATATTTTTAATTCGCACAGATGATGTTATCATCACTCTTTTAAAACTTTAAAACCTCATAACTTGCTTCAAACTAAGCGAAAACAACTTAACGCACATTCGGAAAATGTTACCCGGTAATTTTTGCCTTCAATTCTCCTTTAAACATCCATTTTTCATACTAGGTTGATTTGAGAATTCCTTTTTGGCTGAAAATCTACTTGTTTAGGTTTAAAGGGGGAAGGTATTTTTAAAAGGGAATCTACCGTTACCGTAAAATAAAGGCATCAATACATGATGAAAGATGTTGGTCACGTCGTTAAACATGAACCGTAAACGTTTAGAACTGTAAAAATCTTTCATTTAAATCATATGTTTATAATCATCATTTTTGGATATTTTTTTTCTTCAATTCCTATAACTTTGCGTCAGATAATCTTTCTTACATTTAGAAAAGACCTTGTTTTTTCTACTTTCTTTCTTTCCTTGCATTTAGCACATTTAAATTTTGTCAATCTATCTCATGGAACCCAAATTATGACTGCAGGGAAGGTTAATTGTAAAAGTAGTTTCCAATATCTGGAAAGGGCGTTGCTTTGATGGTGGTCACTCTTGACATACGTATTTTTTAGACTCAAAATGCTGTAAAATCTGTGGAGGAGATACGTGTTGAGGTCGAAAAGTTGAAAAAAGGTCTTGATTTTTCTAACCGTGCAATTGATACTATGAATGATAAGGTAGAAGATGTTATTCCTAAAAATGAAGAAGAGGATAAGACAATTCATGATGAAAGTATGTACCCCTTTATTTTTATGTGCATATCCCAAGTTCATGTTTTCATATTATGATGATGCGTTACATTGATACGTTACATCGTTTTCATATTATAAAAAAGCAGTTTGCTACTAAATGATTTTTTCACATTTGCACTGTATTCATTTTTTAGATAAACAGATTCTGTTTGAAGGGGACAGCGATGATACTGGAGCTGTTGGTGAAGAAATGTGTGAGTTTACTTCACAGCGAATTCAAAAACAGGACCTAAAGGTCAGGATAGGAAAAACATTAACCTTAAGTTTTTTGTGCATGCAAATAATTAGTCATTCTTAATCTGTTTTCATGTTTTGAATATACTAAATCTTTGTAAATCTTTAGATCCTTGATGTATTTGATAAGGTACCTTTTGACAATAAAGATGGAGGTTCATGGAAGCAAGGATGGAATGTTGTTTATAATGAAAATTCATTTGCAAAAAAGAAATTACTAGTATTTGTTGTTCCACATTCTCATAATGATCCTGGTCAGTTTCAGTTTTTAGTCATCATATTTTATTAATTTTTAGACCATAAATAAAATCATTGAAATAGATGTTGCAGTAAGTTCATATGATTGTCACCCATAGAATTTTCTTCTTCAGGGTGGTTGAAAACTGTTGACCAATATTTCCATGAGCAAACTATAAAAATTATTAGCAATGTCGTTGATGCACTAGCAAAAAATGAAAACAGGAAATTTATATGGGCAGAGACATCTTATTTTGCAATGTGGTGGCAAAAAGCTGATCCTGCTAAGAAACAGCTTGCGCAAGAGTGAGTTTATTTATAATCAACACTTCCTAAAACTATAAGTGTATTTATTTTGTTATATTTGTTGTATTTGTATTAAAAAAAAATTCTGGGGGTGAGACATCTATCTTCAACTCCAGTTGAGACAACTAATAGAGGAAATCTCACTCACCATGAAATGAACTTCAAAACGTCTTAAAGTTTGTTTTTTAAGTGTTTCTTTCACAAGTTATATAAGTGGAAAAAGAGGTTTTCAAGACAGCAAGGATACAAACATGTTAATAAAAACTGAACGAAAAACGCTAATAAAAAATAAGACTGAATTAGAGTTCTAAGTATGTAGAATAATGAAATATTAACCGAATTGGCAACTACTTTTGAGACTTGAACACGTTTTTAAAAGGCATCCAATTTTATCGATGCAAAGTTTTCGAAAAAGACGAATATTTTTATAAAATAAAACTATATCCATCTCAAACAGCATTCTATTTCCTATCAGATGATATATTCAGGAGGAAAAGAAAAACAACATGTTACAACGACAAATGTTATTTGCAACGTTTCTCCCTCATCTGAGGGAATTATCAAGCTTACATTAACTCTAAGTTACAAGTACATTTATATCACTATCATGTAATCAAAAATTTTATTGTAAAAACAATGAAGAATAAACTAGCGTGTAAAAACGTGCGCTTCTGAGATCCCTAGATACTAGTTGAATAATAGTAATGGTACTGATGTGACATTACGATTTAACACAGGGTTGTGTTCAGAAGCCCTTATTTATAAACAACATCAGATAAGAGATCCTTCCTCACTCTATCCTTAAATCGAAAAAAGTTTGACAATCTACACAATGTGTTTATAAGATTTAACTAACAAAAAGGCAGACTGTTCTTAAAAATTTTGAATAATCGAAATCTTGTTATTAAGGATAATTTACCAAGATACGAGAGTACAATTAATAGCTTTTTCTTATAAACTGTAGAAACAACCACCTAAGGAGAATAAAGTTTATCCGAAAATTTTAATACATTTGTCAATTTAGGAGCTTAGGTATCCATTTTTACGAAAAATCTCCTTAAGGTTATCCAGTTCTAGGTGAAAACAAGACATAGATAATATATTTGTTTTAAAAAGTTATGCTCAAAAGACGTCACACTCACCTTGTCATTTAATCGTGTCATTTAGGCAAATCAATAATGGGCAACTAGAAATAGTGACAGGAGGATGGGTTATGAATGACGAAGCTAATCCACATTATTTCAACATGTTGGATCAACTTGTTGAAGGTCATCAGTGGATGGAAAATCATTTAGGTGCGTAGTTAGAGTGTCACTTTAATTTAAAAAACCTTTGTTACTTCAAAACAGACATTTTGAAAAGTTTAAGATAAGTCTAACATTTGAACTTACACAGGTAACATTCAAAACATGACTTCCCGTTGCAGGCAAGTTTTGTAAATGCCCAAAATTAACTGATCACAACTGCTTAATAGTTATTATTTTGTGTATATAAAGGAATCACACTTGTTTCACTACGGATGATAGTGTCACATTAGTTCTTTCAAATGACTTGCATTTTGAGTTGTAATTTGACAAAGATGACCTTAAAATGTATCCTTTCTTATTGTATTAAATAATTTAGATTTTAAGTATTTGTGGTTTCCCATACTTTTTTGAACCTGGATCAATGCCCTAAAATTAGACCCCCTTTTTTGCATTAAGGGGGCACATATTTGCCGGGCAAATTTGTTTTACTCTGAGATGGTTATTCTGTTGAGGGCACTTAATCAATCTCATCATAAATAATCCCATAACTTTGTAGCTGTTTTAAAAGTTTTTCTTTATGTTAGGAGTCAAACCTAAGTATGGATGGTCGATAGATCCTTTTGGATACTCCCCAACAATGGCTTACCTTCTAAAAAGAATGGGTTTTAATGGAATGCTAATTCAACGTGTACATTACAGCTTAAAGAAATATCTTGCTGAGAATAAATATTTAGAGTTTATGTGGAGGCAAACTTGGGGTAGGATTTATTTTGTAACTAATGACTTTTATACACATAGCTATACATATAACTAGTATCCTGTTAAAAACAACTTATGATTTCACTCATGAGATGCTAAGAGTAACAATTTGAAATCACATTCTTTTCTTTGGTAGGAAAGGGTCTAAATTTTGTTTGGTTAAAGAAGACAAATTTGACTTATTTCTTAAAATTTTGAGCTTGTTAGTTGGACACATGATAGCATAAATTGAATAAATTGAATAAATCAAGATAAAAGAATATTAAGGTGGATTTACACGCATCTAGTGTTTTGATCGGAAAAGGAGAAATGCAAACAATTTTTTAGTGAGAAAATTCAAACCATTCAAAATCCCTGGTCCAATTTTCCACGTTATGTAGTATCACTTCAGTAAAAATGAACAAAACCAAAAATGAACAAACCAAATTTAAATGCTAATTAAAAATTACTTCAATGAAGGAGGGCAATACAATATAAATGGCTTTCCTATCCCAATACAAAATATTAGAGCCCACTATTCAACCAAACAAGAAGGTAATTACAAAAGACTCCTCCCTGTAGTGTACAACAGAAATTTGAATAAATGGTTTAAACAAAAGCATTTCCAGAAACACATCATTTTTAAAAAATATTCTAAAACATCTCAATAATATACTTTGTTTAAAAATGATAAACTTGTGCTGAATTCACGAAGTTGATCAAATTTGGTGAAAAAGTAAAAATTTCATTTGGATTCATTTTTGGGAATGGGCAAAAAGCAAATTCATCAATTAAAAAAAGATGAATGCAATTTTCCATTTCATGAATTGAAGTTTTTTTCAAAAATATATTTCTTAATGAAAATTTTTCAAAATAATGTAGATCACAACAATCTAACAACAATTTACCTAAGTGGATTAATTTTCACAGATTTTGGCATTTTCTGCAAAATTTAATCAATTTCTGAAAAATGAAAATGGTGGACAAAAACCAACAATAATATTGTGATTTTTTCTTTTTTATCTCCCAAAGTAATTGAAGGAATAAAACATTTACTAAATGTCACATCACATCATCATTAGAAAAAAATTAAATCCACACATTTTGAAAAATTTGTAATCTGTGAAATTAAATCCACTCGGAAATTCGTCATCCACGTAAGTAAATCTATACAAAAATTTATCCACTTCAAGGTAAAAATGAATGTGTAAGAAAAGGTTGTGGAATTAACAAACTTAACTTACACATTTTTTGAATCCATGATAGGTATTCACAATCTTTTATTCCACATTTTTATTTCCAGGTCGTTTGCGATCTTTAGCTCCAAATTTTTCCAAATTTTCAAAACAATTTCCATACTTATCATATTGTTTCACCCTCTAATACCGTAATTTGGATCTTTTGAATTTTGAATAAACTGGGAGAAAAAACCCTAAGTATATGAGATTCACAATTTTAAATTCTACAATTTCAAGTCAAAATTATTATTTTGTTTTCTTTAATTCCGCAATTCTTGCAATTTCGCAGGTCCCATTGGCATACTTTAGTTTCACAATCTTTAGTTCCACAAACAATTACCTTGGGATAGCAAAAAATATTTTTGTTTCTAACAAGAACATTGTAAATATTTTTATAATTCTTATTTCTAATAATTATTCTGTTATTATATAGGAACTAGTGTAGCGTGTAAAAACATTTTACAGTTTTGCTACTAAAAGAGATTTAGAAAAGAGATCGTGGACAATGTGTCCTACCTAAAATTAAACTCTGAATATATTTTTAATATACTGATAATACTTTTACCTTTAATAATAACAATCCACACACTACAATGAAATACCAAATAAACCGCTAACTGCACATTTCGGCATAGTAGTCAAAACTAACTGATACGAAAAAGCTACGTTCAAACACATTAAAAAATAGACATCTGTAGGAAATGATTTACATCAGGTCTACATCAACTATTTCATCGGATAGAATAGTTACTATGTCGATCAATGTTGTTATTCTTTATTACTGAACTTAAAGTGTTGAATAAAAAAATCTTAAAAACAAAAACAAAAATTTTTACAGACAGCGTCTTCATTTCTCATTTAAAGAAATGAACGTTGAGAAAATTTGATGAACTTTCGAACGCAAAAAAACATTGCATTGCGTTCTCCACCGGGCGGCTCTGTAATGTCTTCTTTAAGGCACAACACTCCACGAAGTAATAAAAACCCGTAGGATGGAGCTAGAGATTCCCCTAATGGGAGATTCCCCCTATACTAATATGGAAAAAATAAACATCTATTAACGAACTTTCCGAGAAATTTTACCTAACATTCTTTCTTTAAAAGTAAGGTAAGAAAAAGCAAGATATCCTATTAGTATAAGAAGATATGGATGTCTGTTTTCTTCGTAATATAATAACCATTTAGGAGAAATTGACAAAAATTTAAATGTGCTCAAAAATGTTGCACGTATCCTAGTATCCTAGTTCCCTCAAGGTAGGCAAAAAAAAGACAAATACATATCATTATTCCATAGCATAGGAAACCAAATCATAAAAATAACAAAGCAATATTCACAAACTGTCCAAGAGTTTAAACGATACTAATTCAAAAGAAGTACTGCAAAAATGTATGAGATATAAGGCAATTCTTTCTGAAAAATAATTGTTCACTAACGTGTTGTCTGCCATGCTTTCTAGAACTTCTGAGCATGCTTCACTGTGATTACACGTCCCATCTTAGGAAACTAATTGATGATTGCCCTAACATGGTTTAGTGTGTTTGACACAGGTTCTCTCGGAACTCAGACCACACTTTATTGGCAATCCTATATATTAATACCCGATTCTCTGTCTGTTTGTTTGTTTGTTTGTTTGTTTGTCTGTTATGCAAAATGGTAGACACTGTAGTACGGTGGCCTAATATCCTTAAACATAAAAAGTAGCGAGCAAGAAAATGTTCCAAGGTAAGTTGGACCATATAATAATGATAGAGAGAGAGAGGAGCTGAAGAAATGTATACAAGAGCCATATAATTTTAAGGTAAACATGCAATATATTTTGAGAACTTTCATATTTTGTGATAATATTTTGATTAAGTTTTAAAAGTTTTTCAAGTTTTACATTCGATTATAACATTCGATTTAATTTGATTATGTTATAAACAAACATTAACAATTTGATTTACATTCATGTGGAAAATTCATTTTCTCGTTTTATCAAATCTTTTTCACAAATTTTTCATAACATAGAAGTAATTACGTCAACAGGAATGTAAACAATTGAAAATAACTTTTTATAAAGCTTTTCCCAGTATCGTAATTTTAAACTTCAAGTGAAATATTATCAACATGAAACATGAAAGTTTCTTTAACGCTAATCTGATTCTCGAAATATAATGCATCGCAAGTTTCTCTTGCAATTTATAGCTTTGTATAATACATTTCATCAGCTCTTCCCGGTCCCACTTATATGGTCTAACTTACCTTGGAACATTTTCTTGCTCGCTATTTTTTAAATGTATAAGCATTTTAGCCCACCATACTACTGCATCTACCATTTTGTGTGACAGACAAACAGACAGACAAACAAACAAACAGACAGAGTTTAGGATATTCATTTTATAGGAAGATGTTGATTACGAAAGAAATTCAATAACATAATCTGTTGTCATGAAATTGTGTATTTATTTTCAGATCATGGAAGTTCTACTGATATGTTTACACACTTGATGCCATTTTATAGTTATGATGTCCCACACACTTGCGGACCAGATCCAAAAATCTGTTGTCAGTTTGATTTCAGAAGGTTACCTGGAGGTGGAATGTTTTGTCCTTGGCATGTACCTCCCAGAGAGATAAATAGTGCCAATGTTAAAGAAAGATCAGAGTTGTTGTTAGATCAATATAAAAAGAAGGCTCAGCTCTATCAATCTAATGTTGTTTTAGCTCCATTAGGAGATGATTTTCGTTATGATAAGGAATTTGAGACAAAGGCCCAGTTTGAAAATTATGAAAGAATAATGGATTATATAAACAGTCAACCAGAACTTAATACGGAAATAAAGTTTGGAACACTTAAAGATTATTTTGAAGCTGTAGCGAAGCGGGGTAATGTTAGCCCAGGTGAACAACCTTTTGGATTTCCATCATTTGGTGGCGACTTTTTCACTTATGCCGATCGTGATGATCATTACTGGAGTGGATACTACACCTCACGTTCATTTTATAAGCATATGGACAGAGAATTAGTGGCACATCTAAGGTATAATTTCTTCATTATCTGTTATTTCTTTGCAGTGGATTGATCAAGATCAATTCTTCTCTTTTTGCTGTAACTACTCAGTATAAATACCAAATCTTGACCAGAAATTATGCTAGTCAAGGCAATAATGTGTCATTCCTAATACTGACCCAAAAGGAGTTGAATGGTGTGCCAGTGTGGATTTATCATAACTCAGATACAAACTGAAAATAATTGAATTGTATTTTAGGGGTGCTGAAATTTTATATACCCTTGCATTAGCACATAGTAAACATCATGGAAAATTTCCTGCAGATTCTTTGTATCCGAAATTGATAGCATCAAGAAAGGAATTAGCACTTTTTCAACATCATGATGGTATAACAGGCACTTCTAAAGATCATGTTGTGATAGATTATGGTCAACGAATGTTGAGAGCTTTGACTGATAGCATCAAAATCATGGAAGTTTCTTCAGAATATCTGTTAACTGAAAAAAAGGAAAATATTCAAGAAAGCAATGCTCCTGTCATGAAATTTCTTGAATCACGAAGTGGTCATGATGCTATGCCTGTGAAAGATGTTGTAATTGTATCCGATACCCCAAAATATGTGGTGTTTTATAATTCCCTCTCACAAAGGAGACAGCAAACTGTCTATGTCTACATCTCTGAACCGTTCATCCAGGTATCATTCAATCTACTTTATATCCTGATAAGCTCTCCCACCAAAATCTTTCTAAAATGTGATTTAAAATTACCTTAATGTTTAGGTACTAAAAAGGTTTTTTTATGATATGATTCACAAGTGCACTACAAATAATGATCCTTTTTCAAATCACATTTTCCCAATTGAATTTTTTATAACCTTTACCAGAAACATTTTATTTGGAATTGTTGAGGTTTGCAAGGGACTTTTCCCCAGAAAACATTTTCTTGTAAAAAGGTTAACTGTTTAGGTGATGGATGTTAATGGTAATATTGTTCCTCATCAAGTAAGCCTGATCTGGAAATCTGAATTGGTAGCTTTCCAAAATAAATACGAACTATCGTTTTGTACTACTATACCAGCTCTCGGATTTGTCCGATATCAGATCATAAGAGTATCAATGAAAATTGATAACAGCCTTGCAACTACAAAAACATACAATGCTGTAGTGAGAAGGTTAGGTATTTAGCTATTTTGAACAAGAGTAGGGGTGGTTAAATTGTATTTTTGTAGAATAATACTGGCAAATATAACCTTCTTCATCTCCCTTTTTAGATCCGATGAACAGTTTTCAGTGGAACGAGGAAAGGACAAACAAATAATTGTTGAAAATAAATATTTAATGGGAAAGTTTGACAGTGATACTGGCATGCTGACTGACTTAAAGTTAAATGGTAAAGAGCATAAAGTCCAAATACGTTTCATGAAATATGGAACTGTTGGCCACATGGACAGATCTGGAGCATACCTCTTTTTGCCCAATGGAAATGCAGTTGTAAGTAAAATTAAACTCTGTAGTATTTAGAACTTTTTGATAATGGTACATCCTTGTAATGATGTTAAAATTTCAATTTGATAATAGTCTGTTGCTGTTAATAATCCCCCGGTTACTGTTACAAGTGGAAATATTTACACAGAGATTCAAACAAGGTTGGAATATGTTACACACAAGGTTAAAATATATCATACAGACACAGATGAAGCACATTCTCTTGATATCCAAAATATAGTGGATATCAGATCAACCTCAAACTTTGAGCTTGTGATGCGTATTGAAAGTGATTTAAAGAATGAGAATAAGGAATTCTTTACCGATCTGAATGGCTTTCAGGTGATACTTACACTCCCTATCTTTATTATGTACTCAATTTGTTTACAGCTTTAAAACTTTAAATATCTCTGTCCATATATTTTAATGTTCTTTAGATGCAACGAAGGAGAACATATGGAAAACTTCCACTTCAAGCAAACTTTTATCCAGCTCCTACAATGATTTACATTCAAGATGGAAATTCTAGGTTATCTATTCAAACACAACAAGCAAATGGTGTGGCAAGTTTGGAACAAGGTACAGTTGACGCTTTATTCATATATTGTGATTAGCAGGAATTCAGTGTATTATGATTACACAATGTTATAAAAATGTTCTTTGTTTTTTAGGCTACCTGGAGATCGTTTTAGATAGACGGCTCATGCAAGACGATAACAGAGGCTTAGGACAGGGTGTAACAGACAACAAAGTAACTCCTACAAATTTCAAGTTATTATTAGAAGATTTTGAAGCACCTATGGTAAGACAGATTAATTCAAATTATTCAATAAATTTCTTCCTTTATTATTGCATGTTTTCAGATGCTTTGAGAGAATATTTTGTAGTCTGCAAATAGAGAATTTTGAATAATAGTCTATTTTATCTTTGTAGTTGCAAATATAATAGCTCTTGGCTAGTGTTATATCATTTGTGATACTGACATCCCACTTAAATAAACCTTCAAATCTAAAATCACTATGGAAAGGAAAGTTTCTAATTTAATTTGGAAATATATCAAATTCCATTCTTTGGACATAGCCCTCCCTTTAAAATATGTTTCACCCTCAGATGACTAAAATTATCAAAAAATGTGTTTTATTCATGTAGTTATCATCCTCGTTCATTTTGTTATTAAGTTTAACCTCTCATTCACTTTTACCTCTTTTGTTTCATTAAGTTATTAAATTGAACTATTGTGTATGATTCTACTGTAAACTGTTACTTCAGAAGTCACAAGCAAACCATCATCTAGATTTTTATTAAATGTGAGAGTATGTGGAAAGTTATCAAGGAATTGATTTGACATTTTCGGGTTTTTTATGTTTTTTTTTTACAGGAAAAAGATGTTTCTCTAATTTCTTACCCTTCGATTCGAAGTATTACTTTATCACATCAACTACAGCATCCAATATTTTTATTTTCAATCAACACAGTCGATGTTCGTCATCTGTTACCTTATTCAGCAGGATTAAAAAAACCATTACCATGTGACTTACACATAGTGAATTTAAAAGCATTACAAGATAACATAAAATTAACATCAAATGGCATATCTGCATTATTTATTCATCGTATTGGATATGATTGCAGATTTAAATCCAAATGCTCAGAGCGTAGGGTAAGTTGCCATTTGTTGGTCATAATAGAATTTCTTTCAAAGTTTGATTTTATGATTATCCCTATTTTCCGCTTTTCTTGCTGTGGAAAATTTGTGCAGAAAATGTAATAATAGTAAATTTATTATTTTAGTTGACATTTCAAGAGGTTTTCGAACCAATCACTGTCAAGGATGTTGAAGAAATGTCGTTAAGTTTAATGCACTCCAAAAAACAGTTAGATGGGAGTGACCGAATTACTGTGTCACCAATGGAGATAAATGCGTACAAGCTCAGATTGACTTAGATGATTTTTATATTGAACATTTTTTTTGGGTAATTTTTTGGAAGACATTTTTACATTTTACATTGACAACAAATTCTACAAAAATATGATTTTACATTTTCTTCACGAGAACTGTCACATCATATGACAACTTTCTAATACTCTTTATTGTAGCATCACAGACATGATTTATGTTTTGCTTTGTGTTGTTATTATTTTGAGGTGGCAACAACTCAGTTGTATTTTGCCTCATCCATGCTTCAATTTGAAGAGATGTGAACATTATCTGAGCAAAACATTTGTATCTTCCGTTAGATTTTATGTCTTAAAGTAGACATTATTAAGCATGGTGGTTGCTTAATATTGACATTCATAAAGATGAAAAAGTTGTTTGTTTTTTAAACTATGGGGTTGTTTTGTGCTGTTTATCGATAAACTATTTCGTTTTGTCTGTTTTATTTAATATAAAAGATGTAAAAAATATTTATGAATTTTACAATTTTTAAGGAACAGTCTATTTGATCCTTAAGTAAAACCTTAGTGGAATGTAAATGAAATTGCAATGATACACCCTTCTAAACTGTTGCATCATCTGGTCACATTCCTTGACAAGAGTATGTTTGTGTTACTTTCTTGAATTTCTTGAAATCGTCTTGTAAATTCTTGTTTACATACAGATGTCATCAAAATATGCAGAAAATGATTTGGACGAGGGTTGTGTGAAAGGTTTTCAGATATCACTCTCATGGGATTATCCAGATAATTGGTGTTTAAAGGATGTCACTGATACAGTGTTCTTTATTTTAGATCAAAAAGATTCCCCGAGGTAGGTGATTGATATTTGAAGTCTTTTGTTCAGTATTGTACTTTTGCAGTTATTGTTCTATGGTAATTTATTTCCATATAATTTTGTAGATCGGAATCTCAATTTGTGAACAACTGTGTGCAATCGTCTGGAACAGGTGTCATCCTCACACAACCCAATATTGGTACAAGTGTTATACCTTGTGAATTGCATTTCACTGCATATGCGAATAATCAGCAGTTTTGTATCACTCATATAATTATTGTTAGTGAGGCCAAGCATGTAGAATTATATTTAGATGATTTGTATGAAAAGACTTCTAAAGGCTGTCTTGTAACCATGAAGAAAGGAAAGTACGTTGTAGCTGCAAACTATGTTCATTTAATAATTCACTAAAAACTATAAGAATGAAAGATTTTTTTTCTGTAAATAAGATAAATTGTATATCAAACCATTTTTCAGCCAAAATCCAAATTTTTATATGATATCATTCATTTGATGGTATAAATGAAAAATGTATTGAAAAGATGATGCTTTGGCATCGAAAAACATTTTCAAAAACTATTATTGGTTGGATATTTTCAGCAGGCAAAAGACTTGGCCAGGAAAAGAGGTTTCTTAATTGCAAGCATTTGTAATTATAATCATAATTCTGCGTAAATAAAAAACATCACACTGTACAGCATAGAATGTTTTTAATGTTCAGAAAAGCCGCTTTACATGAAAACGAATTTAATCTGTCCTCCCATGTTCAAGGAAGTCACAAAATCTCTCTCAAGGTAACAGCTAATGGTTAATCCAAAATAATTTATATTCTTTTGAAATCTATTTAGCTTGTTGTGGAAATGTGTGTGTGTTTTTTTGCTATTCTTCTATTCTTCTTGTTATTTTGTCATTGTTAGTTTCTATCCCTGGCCGATAAGAGAAGTATGCGATTACAAGCTATAGTAGTGAAAGTCACTGACTGCTCTGATATTGAAACCCCAGCATTAAACCAGGTATACTTACAAATTTTATTATCCATGCAATGTAGAGTCTTTTTTTAAAGACTAATTGGTGTTGGTTAATTGACATCACATGGTCCGTTGCTATTTTACCCAGCTTCATAAAACCTGTGAACAAAATAATGAAATGAAGAAGACTCCATGTTGCAGCACCTTATGGTTTATGTCCTTTATGGGTACATGATTTACTTTAATGTTAGATGAAACATGTTGCTGTCTCACACTTTTTCTATGACAATAAGGAATTATTTGTAGATAAAGATTATTACAACTATTTACTGTTATGAGTCGTTTATGGTCTCAAAATAAGGTTGGTCGTCCAGTCAGTAGAAAAAAAAGACAAAAGAGAATCTATAATTCTCTGGTGCAATTTCGAGTCGTAGATATGTAGGATACCGTGAATGAATTTTTGTCACCAACCAAAATTGCGAAGATAAAAAACGTGTTGGTCATGGGACTCTAAAACCACTTATTTGTGATACCCACCTTATAGAATAGTAAAATGGCATGAGACCATCACTGATACAGAACCACGTTTCAAGGCTGTCAATGTTATTTCCAAATGACTATTTCATTGTTATGTATCACATTTTTACTGCTATTTCCTGATGAAAAGTTTATATTGAGGAACCCTGAATTTATTGACTCTACAAAGGTTTATCTTGCTTACAAGGTTTTTTAAGATTAAAATCTGCTTACATGAATTTAAAGTTTTGATGTTGTACAATGTAATTTTCTAAGAATTTTGGAAAGTATATTAGGTATTCATTTTACTATGGGAATTTTTATGCATCTAGTTTTTTAAGGTCCCTTTTATAAGGACACGGTCAGAGAGAAACAGAATGGCTTTTTCATGTCTGGTTGGCTGGTAGTTTTGTTGTGGGCTGTATTGAATCATTTTTGTCTTCCTTTACAATTAAAATAAAAGAGTAAGCAAGTCAACTGCCAGTCATTTTCGGCTAAAAAAACAAAAGGAACTGTCGGTCATGCAGACAGGCATTTTTTAAATCTGCTTTTATGTATATGGTTTATTCAGGTTTATGATGCATTTGATTAATATGCATTCATCTGTAGCATGCATCAAAACTTTTAATCCTAATACTTTAATTTTTTTCATGTGGATTAGAAATGAAAACCCATTCCCGGTATTTTAAGACGAAAATAAAATAAATCAATTCAGGGGAATTAAAACAATAGAAACAACCGTGTATGCAGACATGGCAAAAAAAAAATTAAAATTGAAAGAGATGCTAAACCGAATGGTGATGATGATAATGCATGATGATATTATTTGGCTACTATCTAGTGGGTATTTGATATCATTTTTGTATAATGATAAGTATTTTCAGCATTATGTGGTCTTGAAAAGGCAAGAGATTTCCACAGCTTAATTTTGCAGTTGATCAATTTTGATATTTTGCAACATTTAATTTGTGATTCAACCGAAATGTGACCTTTTCGACAATGTAGTAGTATAGTATTGATTAAAAACAAGACAGGAGTAAAAATTTAAATAAGCACCTCAGCGATTATTCAGTCATTTACGGGATATATAAAATAATATGCAAGGTTTTTCGTTAAGATTTAGAAATTTCCAGCAAGCATTACATATTTTTCAATAATAATAGAAATATATATAATATAATAATAGAAATAAGTTTTAAAAATAAGGATGAAATGAATTATTCAGCTAAATCTGGTGCTCATGATCAATTTATAATCTATCAATTTGAAAATTTAGGTTACAACATAATCAAATAAATTTTGTATCATGCAAATTCAATTCTTATCCAAATTTTTGTGTACATGAATGTTTGTCACAAACTTAGCAGTAATATTGTGGCCAAAAGTATATCCGGTACATGATTAGAACCGTTGTGCCATAGATCTATGACAGTGTTGCGAATTGCTGCGAATTATGCGTTGGGAATTATTATGCAACAATTGTCCTGAGTGTGAAGGCTTATCCAATTTCAAATCATGCATGAACAAGGTCTAAGTTAGCGCTGGTTAGCGAAGGTTCGAGCAGTAAGGGTCTTGTCCTTTATTTGATTCCATCTGCCTGTAAGGAATATATTAGGAATGAAGCAGAAAGTTTAAGAAAGCTGTCCACAAGGAAATGAATGAACTTTAACGTGGATTTTTCATGCTGATTTATTTTTTTCTATACATTGACAAGGATTTGGAAATAAAATTTTCTTAAGGAAAGATAAACAATAACATGCTCTTAACTCTTATAACATCTTCTTATACTAATACACAATCTTGCTCTTTTCTTACCTAACTTTTAAAGAAAAAATGTTAGGTAAAATTTCTCGGGAAGTTTGTCAATGGATGACATCTGTTTATGTTTTTTCCGTATTAGTATAGGGGAGATATCCCATTACGGGAATCTCTAGCTCTACCTTACAGATTTTTTTACTCTTCTTAGTGCCTCTTTAACTACATCTCATCTTAATAATGAAATAATGTATGCCTGTTCTCCTTTGGCTACGAATTTATCCGACTTACCGGACCCGGATAAATTCGGATCCTGAAAACTCTTGAATAATAAGCCAGAAAAAAAAGAAAAATGCTAATAAGTTCAATTTATGTCTTTTTTTTAATAAAACACCTTATAACTTGAAAATGACCTTATAACTTCATTTATCACTTTAAATTTATCAATTTTTATCGCTTTTCTTATGAACATTCGAATGTTCTCCATGTGAGCCACTCTTTCAATGGATGTGTTTAGAAATCGCTCATAGAAATTCAATTTATCCTAATATGTGTATTGTCTTAGATATTTTTGTTAGTATTGCAGCTCTGTTCTCATTTTAACTAATTTTGCTCATTCCTCTACAGTTTACTTGTTATAAAAAGAACACAAGAATTGACAAAATGCTAATGTTATTGTAATTTGATTCTGCCTGTATAAATGCATAATCTTTATAAAAGAAGGAAGTTTTTTGGGTAAATGATTACTGATCAGCTGATGATTAGTGCAGAAATCCTTGTGCCTGTAAGGGCATTTTATCTAAATCTCTTTTAAGTAGCCAGGTGGTAAAAACTGTTCTGCCTTGCATTTTGTTTAACTGTTCAACTTCTAAAATCTCTAAATAGGCAAAACACCACTGAAAAATAGAGATAATAGCTTTCTTTAAAGGGGCTAAGAAACGAATCGTGTGATGGCTGGAGATATATATGTATATATATATATATTATGGCTGACCCGAAAAAAGTAAACAAACACAACAATCACGTGATTCGTGTTTTAGCCCCTTTTAATGATTGATCCAAAATATTTATAGAATAATTTGATGATAATGTGATGTCATTCCAACATGGAGAAACACAACGTTTTTGTATATAAACAGACTTATCATGACAGTATACAGCGTGTAAAATCATTTTATGGAGCAAAACTGTAAAATGATTTTACACACTGCGCTAGTACTCTTAATAAACATACAGGATTGTTTAAAATAACTGAAAGGAGAGGTAGACGGTTAAAATATAAGTACAGATACTGCAGTTGAATTTCATAAAAAGCCGAATAATTTAAAAATATGCAAAAATTAATCCACATAAGGTGTAATATATTTGTATAAGAAATGGTCATACATTATTGTCCATAAAAAAACATAAACATAGAAAATATAAGAAATCTTAAATATAAGGACTGAATGTTGATAAAATAAACAGAATGTTTATCAACAATAGGAGAATGATGAGTTATTAACGGAAGCAAAGGGTTTGACAAATAGTTGCAGGATACCATATCATTTTTTCTTTGTTTTCAAAACTCTGGGTATTTTTGATCTTAGGGCTTTTTAAAGTTTTGATTTAAATTTGATATTGACTGTTGATTGATGCATTAATGTTCCATAATAGCCTCTATCTTCTATGGACATGAGTAAAGTCAAGAAAATTATTCAAAACATGGGCATGCCTGTTTCTAGTGATGCTAAAAAACTGATTGGTGACATTGAACAGCAACAAAAACAGGTACAACTAATTTTTTCTATATATAATATTGATTGAAAAATTTATTTTATATTATCTAAGAAATTAATTAAAATTATTTTTTTCAGAGGTTATCAATGCAGTTAGCCAATTTTTCACAGTTTAGTTCACTTGCAAGTAACCCACTTGTTCAGGCAGCTAATCTACAGCAAACAAATCAATTGCAAGCAACCCAAAATCTATTACAACTTTTACAACTGCAAGCTGTTAATCCAGAACAAAATGTAATTGCAACACCGTTGCCTTCTGGTCATCATCCACAAAGTACACAAGCCATATTTCCACCCTCATTATTCCCAGTAAGCAGAGGGAATCTTGAACCATTTAACAATCGAGTAAGACACTGCAAAAGTTTGAGTTCTGTGGATAAATTTGATGGTTTTGGAACACCAAATCCGCCGAACGAATCAGTACTAATAAATGCACTCTGCAATAGAGAGCAAACCAAAAGAGTAGCTGAAAGTAGTGAGTCCTTTAATGTTTCAAAATTCAAAATATAAAATATGAAATGGTAGAAGATAGTGGTTTATAATGTTGTAGTAAACAAACCAATGACTGGATAAATATTGAACTTGTGCATCTACCAAAAATTCATTTTCAATCAAGACTTATCACGTCATCATTTTTTTTATCTTTTATTTTTGCAATAATAGTACATTTTTTACAACCTACTTGACTTGGATTTAATATCCTTTTCATGTTGATTAGGAGCGGAACAAATCAGCCAACAGAACCACGAACAAACTCAAATGGAATTCGTTAAGCATTTTCTGAAATCACAAGAAACCAAATTTGGTGCTCTTAACAAAGAACGAATATCTTCAATACCTATGAAAGGAGACTTAAACAAGAAACGCCCACATTCCTTATCTGCACTCCCCAGCTCCAGTGAGATGGATTTCACGAATTTACTAAGCAATCTTATTGAAGAGGAGAAACAAATTATTAGTGATGACAATTCAGAGTCTGCTTCAAACACAAGGTAAGATATCAATAGTTATGAAATGAATCTAAAAATAGTAGTTTCACAGATCAATGGCAGTGTTATCCTGTAACTTTCTATTGTTGTGAAGAGGTTTATGCTTCGTCAATAACCCCTATCGTAATACTAAGCATCATCTTAAAGTTTCGTTTTGTACTTATTAGCAGGATAAAAAATTTTGTTTACAGGTGGGAAACATATTTGCGATCAAGGATCCGAGCTAGTCAAAGACTGTCCACTAGTGACAGTAAAGATAGGACTGATACAAATCATGATAATACAGCCCCTTTTAATGGTTTAACATCATCAAGAGTAGCGTAAGCAGTTTTACATTTCCATTTAGATTTCTTTACATGATCTATCTGCAACAATAACAACCTTGTAGTAGATGTACTTTCAATAAACAAATTTTTATTCAGTTTGTTTGTGTCTATTTGAGAAGAAACCTCATGAATAATAATGAATTCAGGTGTTTCAACAATTTTTGTAAGTTTTACAAATTCCAAAATGACCTGAACCTTACTTGTCAATGTTTCCCTGAAGCTAGAAGTCAAACATGTAGTTCTCCTATTTAGCTTGATTGAAATAACTGATTGTGTTTGTGTGTAGGTGTAAAGTATGTGGTGGTATGAGTGAAGAGATGTACCATGATATTTTACAGAGGATAGATGCATCTGAAAAACGAATCATGGACAACGTTGATGGAAAATTAGACACTTTGAGGAGACACATTGATTCACGAATGGATAATTTATTTGCATCAATTTATTCATTTAATGGAAATTGTGTTCTTGATGAAGATTATCCTCCTGGTCAGGACACAGCTGTATGAATTAGTCCATTCATTTGCATTTTAAAAGATGTTTTATAGCCTATTATTTTAGATGTTGTGAAGAACTGTCTAGATAGCTGCAAATTGGCAAGTGTTGTAACATTTGGATTTCCTGACATGCAATCATTTGAAAAATTAATTCTGATATAATAAACTAATTCTTCACCATGTTTGTTATGAAAGATAAAAAATAAAAGTCTTTTACATAGGAGCTTTTTGGAAATTTATTCCATCTTCTAATATGAAAATAATTGGCATACAATACTGAGTTGTTTGTAAAATAGATCTGTTTTTTTAATATAACACTTAAGTATTTAATAGAAGGGGATGTTTATATAAATGAGGTTGGAAAATTTTTGAGATCAAAAAGAAAGGTTTGAAATAATATTTGGGGAAGCTTGCATTTCAAGATTTTGGATTTTCATTGTGTAAATGAATAATTCCCCAAATCAGAAAAAGTTGAATTACAAAATTAAAAAGGTAAGAATGAAGGAATTCATGCAAACATATATAGTAATAAATTATATTCTCTATTCAAGAGTATTTGTTTGTATAGTCCAGGTAATAAAGATAGTGATTATAATGCAGGCAATTTTTAATATTATAATTGAAAACTAATCATGAATATTTTGCATAAGGTCTTTCTGTTTGTTTCATTTCAAGTTGATCATAGATGAATATCTAGAAATTTATAGAAAAGAAAGAATCAATACTTTTGAAAATGAGTCAATGGACATGTGCTAATGACTATATGTTGTGCTGTGTTGAAGTACAAGCATGAAATGATTTTTATTTATTTTCTGAAAATTTTTAAAAATAATATTTATGTACTTGATATCATTGTATGATTTATTGTTGAAATACCTATTTTTATATTATTTTGTATCCGTGTCTCCCATATTAAACTTTCCAAGCAACAATAGGAAGAATTCATGAACTATTTTTATCTCTTTGTTTTCTTGGATGATCCATTGGTTTTGAGTTCAGTTTTTTAATTTAGAAGACTAATAATCCAAATTTATTATGTTCAAAGTTGGTGAGCCATTTTTACGCCACATTTTCAAAAAAACACAAATTAGATCATACCCTACGAGGTAAGTTGTTTCATTTTTGTTGGAATGGTGAATTGTAAAGAAAACCTGTTTTGACTTTCAATTTTTTTTTTAAATTATTTACTAATCTCTTCAAGATTATTATTATAATTCTTTCATATCAAAGTTTTTCTCACATTTTCTTAATAATTGTTTATCATACATTTTAAGGACTTGTGCCAGCAACTACTTTTACACAACACAGGCTAAAGGTTAGTCGTATACTTCTGTATACATTGTTAATGTATTGCAAACATTGATATTATTATTGCATGCATTTCTTTATTTTCTTAGATTCTCAATATGAGGATTATAAAATAGGATCTCAATACAAGGGTTATAAAATTATACAGGTAAATGTCTTCATTTAATAACCTAAATTTTATGAAATTTAAGTTATCTGGTTTTCTCAAGTAATTTCTATAAATGATTAATCTGATGTGTGGCTACTGTAAATTTCTCAATTCATTTGCAGCCTGAGCCATCCATGTAATGAATTAAAACTATTAAGTACATGCAATTGAGTAAACTCAATTTCTTTTGTTTATGTTAAATAAAAAAAGAGGCCAGAAGTCTGTTCTGCAGGCCATCAAATTAAGCATACTTAAACCTGTTTAATTCTTTGAAATTCATTTGCTATATAAAGCTTGGTCCACAGGTCGAAAGGTTTGTTGCCAATTTGTTCTATGGGTGATGCCCATAGTTTCTTGCCCCTGTTGAAGCTTAAGTAAACATTCATATTCAGGCACTTTCATCAGATTTACTGGAGTAATCTTGGCTGGAATGTTCATTACTTTTTGAGTCTATTTCCCATTTAATTTTAAGGAATTAGATATTCCTGAGTTCTTTGCAAAAGCGACACTTTTGGAACATCTCAAAACAGGCGCTGAGCATTTGCATATTCACCGTGATGACCAAAACAATGTGTTCAGGTGATACTCCTTCATTAGTTGTATTTTTATGCATTTTTGTCATGAAAATTTATAAAAGCTAAAAAAGGACTTTCATCATTTACCAATTAAGAGCCTTTCGATTAAAATTCTTAATTTCTTTTGTTCTACTCACTTCTTTTGTACGCGATGAGTTTTTGAACTTTCTAGCTATGCTGTTATCATTTGAAAATGATCATGTATTTCAGCCTAAATAATGTTGTCTATTTCAGTGTGGGATTCCGGACAACACCTTTAGACAGCACAGGTGTTTCTCATATCTTGGAGCATTCAGTATTGTGTGGTTCAAAGAGGTACCCATGCCGGGATCCCTTCTTCAAAATGTTGAATCGTTCTCTATCAACTTTTATGAACGCCATGACAGGTAGGTTTTGAAGTGATACTCACCATGTTTTTCGTTAAAGAAAGTCATACTACTACCTAGGTTTTTTCTTTATAGCGAGTGATTGGACTTTATATCCGTTTTCAACACAGAATCCAAAAGATTATATGAACTTGATGTCTGTTTATCTTGATGCTGCATTTCATCCCATCCTCAGTGAATCTGATTTCAGGTTTGAGCTGCTTATAGGCAGAACTTTAATAATTCATTTGGTCTCTGTACTGTAGTTAGTTCCTGTTAAATTCTTTGTAGACAGGAAGGATGGCGTTTAGAGAATTCAAATGTGCATGATATACATAGTGACATTGTATTTAAAGGTGTTGTTTTCAATGAAATGAAAGGAGCCTTAGTAAGATTGATTTAGTTTTTTAATCAACACCTAAAAAATTATAGTTTGTTTTTAATTCCTATAACATCACTCCCATTAGACTTAAAGTAGTTTTTTATTAGTCATCACCTGAATCAGTGTATTATACGAAGCATCAGACACTGTTATTACCACATCATACGTATGGTTATGTCAGTGGTGGTGATCCTTTGCACATTCCCAATCTGACTGTGAGTTACATTCCTTGTTAAGATTCTGATTGTTCATCGAGGGTCACCTTTTGTTATTGTTTTTGCTTTTGTTTGATTTAGTGGAAGCAATTAAAAGATTTTCATACAACCCATTACCATCCAAGTAATGCAAGGTGGATTTTTAGATTAATGTTTGATCTATTGTAATAATCGGAAATGTTGATGTTTTTGTAGTGAAGAAACATTTTTCCCACAAATAGTCTGTCATCTCATCATAGTAATGTGTTTGTGTGAGACTACTGGAAGGTTTTATATTTTATTAATTTTGTTGTTAAGATGTTCATTTTTGTAAAGATTTTATTGCTCATTTTCAGTTACATTTTTTGATTTCAAAATGGCAAGATTGGATGATTTTTCCTTCATTCATTGCAGATTTTATACATATGGAAACTTTCCATTGACAAGTACCTTAGAAATGATTGACAGGACAGTGCTAAACCACTATGACGAGATTGATCCAGGAACAGAAATACCAAATGAACCGAAATGGAATGAACCGGTATGATTTCTATTTGGTGAGCGCTGTGAGGCAGCTTGTCTTTCGATTTCCGTGTCGGTCGGTCGGTCGGTCGGTCGGTCGGTCGGTCGGTCGGTCGGTCGGTCGGTCGGTCGGTCGGTCGGTCGGTCGGTCGGTCGGTCGGTCGGTCGGTCGGTCGGTCGGTCGGTCGGTCGGTCGGTCGGTCGGTCGGTCGGTCGGTCGGTCGGTCGGTCGGTCGGTCGGTCGGTCGGTCGGTCGGTCGATATTTGTTGGCAGATAAATTATGTCTATTGATTAGGTTCTTTGGTTGAACAAATACTCTTTTTCCACACCACCGGAACATTTCCGATGTCTGGCACTAATATTTAGGCTAATACTTATATGTTGTGCATATGGCCAAAAAAGTAATAAATAGGGAAGCTACAATAGTTTAACCACGTATAGTGATGATGATGATGATGATACATTGTGTAATAATTGACTGCTGTCTAGGTTAGTGGAGAGGAATGTGTATTTGTAATTAATTCTTCCATCATGTGGTTACATACATCAAAAAGATATTTTGCATCATTTAATTTTGTGGTTAAACTGAAATGTGATCTTTATGACATTCTAAATAACATATTCCTATAACATATGTATAAAAATAACCTTGGTAAGCAGGAAAACTTTTGGACATACTAAGAAGTTTCATTCTGTTCATATGAAAAACAATTTCCTCTGTAAGCGAGGAAATGACCTCCACGTGCATGACGTAACAATACATGAACAAAAGTATTAAATACAAAATTTTGCTGAAACCCGAGTACCGAGGAAATTGCGTTCATATGAGAAAAAAAATTTTCTCATATGAACGCAATGTAATTTTTTAAAGCATTTTTAAGAAAGGCAAGATCTCACCAAGTAGAGCATAAAAAGTTTTCCCGCTTATTGAGGTAATTTTTTATCCATATGAACGGCAGCCCCTTAAGGTGAAATCCTCAGAAAGTATATTATAATATATACAATAATGAATCCACTAAAAGTATGTATAGGAAAACTGAAAAGGCAGGGAAAAATGACTTGTTTAATTTTTCAATGGTCTTGTTTGGAATTTTTAGAAATTCCATAGGCATATTCAGGGTCAGTCAAAGCTAGAGCTCAGTCAAAATTTGTGGAGGAGAGTTTAGTCATTTAAAGTAGAAAAGGAAAATGTTTAAGTAACCTAATCGATACTTAAGACTGAAGAGAAATATCTTAGCATTTTTTGACTGACCTTGAATACACCTATAAAAAGTTATTTTATTCTAACGTTTTTGGCTTATGACATCTTCAGGAAAGGAAGAGAAATGAAACGGCCCATTCAAGCAAAAACTAATAATCATCCAGGCGGTTGAAAGGAAAAATAGAGTTCATAGAATTCAACAAGTAAATACAATAGTATCTCCATATAATGAACCACGATGGGAACTTGAAATCATTTTGTTATATCGAGAGATTTTAAGAGGGTTTTTCGTTAGAGAGGGAAAAGAGAACCAGGTTCGTTATATTGAGGTTCGTAATATCGATATACTGCTGTAGCAATTCAATTCAAGCAAAATGAAAGTTTGTTGTTAAGTGGAAATCTATCCCGTACATGTTCAGACCCGTCGTCCTCGTGCTATGGGTCTATGATATCGTTGCAAATTATGTTATCGCAAAATTTGTCCTCAGTGTCTGAAAGTTTATCCAATTTCAAATCATACATGAGGGAGGTCTAAGTTAGCTCTTGATTTAATTTCATTTGACCCAAATGCTAATGTAGCTATTTTTTCTTCTTTCATTAGAGGTTTGAAACAATAACATGTCCAAGAGATCCACTAGCAGCTGACGTTGACAAGCAAACAACTGTATCCACAAGTTATATGTTGCCTGTGTTAGTTTTTTTTTTGATTAGCGAAATAGAAATGTTGCTTTTGTTTTATTTCAAGTATCGAACGGTTTAATAAAAAACAGCATTCATAATTTTCTTTTAGTATTGATGATCCATTTGAGCTGTTTGCTATTGGGATATTATCATCTCTGCTTGTGGCGGGACCAAATTCGCCTTTCTATCAAGCACTTATTGAACCAAACATTGGGTCTGACTATTCTCCTGTCATTGGGTAAGGTTTTAGTAATAATTTATTATAGAAGTTGTGTCCAGGATAAATTTGTCTAGCATTTCAGGGTTACATGTTGATATTCATAGGTGTGGGGTGTCCTGCATTTCCATTCTTCTCTTCTCATCCACCTTTCTTTTCCTATTCAAAACTCTTTCCATGCAAACCAACTAATGTGAATTATATATGTAACACACCAAGAATTATTTAGCTGCTATTGATGGTGACTTAGGTGATTGCGAGTGCTGCTTTTCTTTTTGATGACATTGTTTATAGGCTATAACATAATTTGTGTCTATTCATATCAACCTTAAAGTACTGCAGTGCTTTCACTCCAGTTTGCAAGTTTTTTAATGAATATAACCTTCAGGGAATGGTTATACATTCAACCATTTACGAGGAAAAAGCGCCCCAACCCAGCCCTTGTTCTTCCATTCAATTTTATTTTATCTTTGGTTCAAATGAACGAATAATGTGAAAAACAATTAAGGTTACCAAATTATTAATGGGATAATACTAACCAATTAATAAATTTTATTGGGGAAATTATATAGGATGAATTGTGTAATATTTTAGTATTGACACAAGTTCAAGAAATCCAACTTTTACGATTGGTTTGCAAGGTTTGCATGAAAGCAATGTCGAGAGAGTCATTAGAACTATCGACGAAACATTAGCAAATATTCAAGTGTGAGTGGCTTATATTTTTTCATCTATCTTCTCTTCATCTCATTCTAGCTCCCAATCAGTTTTTTGAGTTTTTTTGTTGTTGTTTTTTTATTTTCCTTTTTGTTTTTGCATTACTTTTTTAGTGAAGGTTTTGATAAACAAAGAATTGAGTCTATTCTTCATCGAACTGAGATGGGTCTCAAACATCAAAGTAGCAATTTTGGTCTTCGCCTTCTAATGGTGAGAACGAATTCAAGTTAACTCATCTGTTTTTCCTAGTAATCTACCCTCACTTTCGATTATATAAATTTTCAGACTTTGTATCCATATTGGAATCAAGATAAAGATCCGTTATCATTATTGAAATTTAATGAACAAATTGAAAAGCTTTATGTAAGTTTGTTCTTCTCCTTATTTTTCCTTAACGACAAGAAATTTATGAAGACACGAAAATTAAGCATAGTTGTATACCACAGTCTAAATTAGTGGTGACCTGCGTTTTTTTCCTCGTGATTAGTGTTCCCCTCATAAAACTGGTTGACTTGTTTTGGTGGAGTACGCCACAATAGAAATATGAAATGAAGTGCACTCAGAAAAGTTTTTATGGAATCATCTATAATACTGTCATTTTTAGCAAACATTGGAAGTTAACCCTGATTTCTTTAAAGAAAAAGTTCAAGAATACTTGATTAACAACACCCACAAGCTGGTTCTAGTTATGAAAGCAGAGGTGAAACATCCTTCCACACTGCTTATTTTCTTTGATTATAATCGTAGAAATTGGCGAACTTTCTTTATCTACAGGATGACTATAATGCGAAATTAGAAGCGCAAGAAATGGAATTGCTTCAGCAGAAAGTCCAAAATCTTTCAGATGAAGACAAGAGGCAAATCCAGCTTGATGGTATTATATTATATTATATTATATTATATTATATTATATTATATTATATTATATTATATTATATTATATTATATTATATTATATTATATTATATTATATTATATTATATTATATTATATTATATTATATTATATTATATTATATTATATTATATTATATTATATTATATTATATTATATTATATTATATTATATTATAGAGGCTAAACGCAAAATTTATCGCCTTTGGAAAACATTGTGAGCTTAGGATGATCGATCTTTTTCTTTTCAGGGGTTAAGTTGGAAAATTTACAAAATTCCGTAGATGACCTGTCCGTCCTTCCAAAAATGCATTTGGAAGGTAGTTTCTGTTATATTTCTCCTAGATGTTTTTTCATTTATTTCTAGTTTTAATTACAAATGACTTTGTATTAATGTTGATCCTTTAGATGTGGAACCTTTTGTCAAAGAAACCACTGTCAAAACTCACTTGGCAGGTATGAAAATATTACAGACTTGTTATTTTTTTAAATGATTTCGTTACGTATAATAATCCTCTATTTCTTTCATTGATAGATAATGTAAATGTGTACATGTTTGAGCAGCCAACAAACGGGATCACGTACTTCCGTTGTATTGCAACCACCTCTTCAATCCCATACATACTACAACCATATCTACCGCTGTTTACAAATGTCATATGCAGGTACTAAAGTATAGATCTGTCTGGAAATATTGCCAATTCGATGTGTGACAAACCCACAGGATTCATCATTTCCAACCAACCCCTTTGCCATAAAAGATCATTAAAAATGAACATCAAAATTTTGTTTCTATTTGCACATGTCAAGGTCGTGAGACGAGCAAATAATGGGAACTGCTCAGATGATAAGATAATATTATGTATTTTCAAGAGTTGGATTTGTCATCATAGAGGGGTTTTATGAAAAGTTCCCTATTCTTTTAAAATATCAGGCTTGGTGCTGCTGGAAAAACCTATAAAGAACTTGCTCAGTTGATCGAGTTAACTACAGGTGGCGTGAGTGCTTCAACGCATTTAATCACAGATCATACTAACATTGACTCGTTTGAAAAGGTTTCAATATCAATTTCTATTATTTCTATTTCCCATCACCTTCCTCATTCAATATGTTCCCCGTACAATATACTTGATTCATATCAATGCCCTTTCGTAATGTTTACAAACTGTGTATTTTTTGAATGCTATTGTTTTGTTATAAATAACTGCTGGGCATTTTCTTCAATCGATAACTCGTCCTGTGGTGGTGAAAAGGAAGTAAGTTTTAAGAAATTGAGATTCTTGAGATATTTTCAATTTTGGAAGAAACTGCAAATTTTTCCAAACGATAGGAGTTTTTTTCCCTATTTTGCGTCCCAAGTTGCAGGAAATTAAATTGGCAAAGAGAGGAAAATAGGCTGAACTTTTCAAAGAAATCCGTCCATTTTCTCAAAACTTGCTTGCTTTCTCCAAAGTAGTTAAAAACTTATTAAATTTATTTAATCGTCATCTTTTTTCACGATCACGTTCGTATTGCACCAATGTTTTCTTTCTTGAAGGGGATTATGTTGTCTTCGCATTGTCTCGAAAGAAATATCCCTATGAAGTTTTCGATATGGCAAGATATTTTGAATGAGTAAGTTCTTTGCGATTAAAGTTATCATTAGTTGGAATATTGTACCAATCTATAAAAATGTAACAATATCCTAAACTATTGTCTACAATGGTGATATTCGTTATTTCAGACCATCTTTCGACAATCCAGAACGTCTCCAAACACTTATTAATGCATATGCCAGCGAATTAAATGCATCCATTTCACATAATGGTCATATGTATGCAATGGCGACTGCGTCTAAGTTCCTCACTCCAGCAGCTCAAGTCGGTGAACTTTTTTCTGGCTTATCTCAGGTATGAGTGTAGTGCTTATATCTGCATACTGTTTTACATGTTTGATGATGACAGATGGCTTTTCGTAAGACTTCGTTTGCATTTCCCTTCTTATCGTTTAATTGATTTCGCGCGAGGTAGTGATAAGACTGTTTTACTGTCTGTAGTTTATTATAGGTGGAATTTATGAAGGAAATAGCTGGTAGTGGTCGTATTGAAGATGTTATCGAATCTTTAATGAAGATAGCTACGTACATGCTAAATGCTAACGAGATGAGGTAAACATTAGTCACTAACGCTTTGAACTTTATGTATATTTGGAGATTTGACTTTATTTTTCATGAAGAATGGATGAAATGTTCTACTATCTCCTTGCTTAGTTTGGACATTATGCTCTGCATTCGTACTGTATTCCTCTGCATTCGTACTGTTTTCCTCTGCTTTTGTGTGTTTTTTATCAGCTTCAGTTCCTCGATTATTTCCTGTGGAATCCTCCTGGGTTTCACTGGTCTTTGGTAAAACCTCCGAAAGAAATTCGGCAGTGCCATTGTCTAGTATGGACTTGTCGCTGTCATCTTCATGAACTTTAAACGTACTAGGCAGAAGGCTGACAGTTTTATTTGTTGACTTTTCTTTTTTCTTCTGTACTACATTAACGTTATCTGATTCGTCTTCTGTTGTTGGCTTTTCAGTTAATTTTTCTTTTGCATATCCCTCAACTTTTTTCGTTTCATTTTGTTTATTTTGCAAATCTTGCTCATCACTACCTGAACCTGCTGATTCGTTGCCTAACTCTCCGTTTTCTTCACTATTCACCGCCTCTGTTTGGTCAGTCGACTTTTCTGGTGCCATGCATGCTGCGTCAGTGCATTCGTTTTTCGATTTTGTTTCTCCCTCTTTTGTTGCATTCTTTACTTTTGTATTGTTTTGAACGTTCATCTCATTGAATTCCTGTTTTGTATCGTTCTTCATTCCATCTCTCACAAATGTCGCGTTCTCTTTGTTATTTTCTGTGTTTTCAACTTCTGTATAATCACTTGATGCAGAGGAACACACTTCATCTGTGCAGCCACTGCTTTTCTTCTCTTTCCCTTCCTTATCGATTGTTTCGGCATCCGATGTACTTTGTGCTTGCTCAGTACTTTCACTTTCTTCTTTGCTGTCATCTGTGTTTGTTAATTTATCACCAGTATTATCAGTTGTTTGTGACGGTGCTGCTGCAGCTGTACATGCTTCATCTGTACATTCCTTATCAGTTTCATGTTTCTCATCATTTGTTTCCTTATCTGTACTTTCTGTCAATGCACTTTCTGTGTCATTACTTTCCTCAGTTTCTTTAGTAGTCGATTCTTCATGTTCTGCGTTGTTGTTTTCTTTTTCTTCTGTTGTAAAACAACTTTTTTCGGTACAGTTTTCTTTGTCGGCTGTAGTTTCAATGTTCTGTTGTACTGCGTTCGCTAACTGATCCATTATGGTTGGTTTATTTCCAGTCGATGTATCCATATCATCTTTCTCATCGGTTTCCTTCCCTTTATGATCGGTTTTATTCAAAGTTAAATTCGTTATTTTCGTCTCTTCTATGACCAACGAAGGTTTTTCATTATGTTGAAGATCTGTAGTTTGAATATCTTTCGTCGAAGATGTGTTGCTACTTGTAATTGACTCCACCATGCTCGAGTTCTTCTTCTTACTCGGATGTTCGGATTCAGTTTCAATGCTTGTTTTTTCACTCACATCATTTTCGCTGACATAATTAGTTGTTTCTCCGTTTTTGTTTCTGTGCTTCTTCAGTATTACCCATTCAGATGTATCGACTTCTCCAGACTCGTCACAGGCGGCATCTGTACACGTCTTGAATTCGTCAGAATGTTGCTCCATTTCATTTCTTGCGATATCATGTTTAGTTGATGCGACTTCTCCATCGTCCGTTGCGCTTTCGTCTATCATCGATCCTTGTGAATCTTCATTGATTGTAACTCGAGTACCAGGCTTTTCATAAAGTTCACTTTTTTTTGAATTTCCATCTGCTTTTTTATGAACATGTGCAATATGATGGTTTCGTTTTATTGAATGAAGCTTTCTCAAATGTTTCGATATTCGTTTACTTTCCACCGATATCAACACGATATTGATCACCCATATGACAGCAACTACTTTCCAAGCGTTCATTTTGTAATAACTGGTTAACTTTTATAACATTTGCAATATGCTGTCTCCGTCCTATTTCTCTTTCTTCATCTATGTTATCATACATCATTTTCTGTATAATTTCTTAGCAAACCGCACAGATGGATTTACATGGTTCGATGCTCACATCTATCACGCATGCTCCGATAATATACCATCTCATTTAAAAGTTTATCATTAAGTTTTAATGTCTATAGCCAATCTGATTGGTTAAATAGCCACGTGACCCATTATATATTTTAGATGCTCCTTAAACGCTACGGAAACATCCATGCTTTCATCGTTGGTTGGGGTAAAAGGAATGTTGTCTTCGCTTAACGTTGTAGGTTTTGACGATTCAATGTTAATCGAGGTACTTTAATGTTCTTCAATTAATTTTCTTCGCAATAAAGTTGTGTCAATTTCTCTAAACTCAAAGCTTGGAGATATCTATTATTGTGTATTGTGAATTTTTTTTATCATTATTATTTCCATTTCCGCGCGTGTCAGCGTAGGAAATTGTTTGATATACACATTCTATCTATCTATCATGTAACAGTTTTTCGTCGTTTTCGGATATCAATCGGATACAAGATTTTGGACGCTGGCTCGTATGTTTACTTGTATTGATAAAAAGCGGACCTAACTATTTAGTTGCTCCATTAGACTATTACAAAAGTTCATTTTATTTTATTAAAAAAGTTATTTTCATTTTTACTTGAAGATTTTTAATGTTTTTAACTGAATACTTGGCATTCTATTCTTTAAAAATAAAAACCATTCATTATATGAAAAATATTGCTAATCGTTTTTTTTCGCAGAAGCCACGAAGAAACGAAGCTTTTTTAGCAGGAGAATTCAGATGAACCTTTTTTATTTCCACCAAAACTTTTGTCCTGTTACTACGTAGTCTTGTAATCTTAATGTAATCATAAGAACATTTTGTCCTCGAAGAGCCGAAATAATCTTTTTTTAATCAACACTGTAGAGAAGAAAGATAGCTTATATGTTGATCGTAAAAATGATGATGATGTGGTAGCTAGATTGATGTATTGGGGGAAAATGAAAGTCAAAAAGACGTGGTTCGGAAAATATTGAAGATATGTGTCACAAATAACAAGAAGAATAGCACAAACTTTTTATCGAGGAAAGGACACGGACTGAAAAATATTTCAAGAGAAGCAACATGACCAAATAAAAGATGTAGAAAAGAAGTTGATATTTTACACTTGGATTGTATATACTGTATATTGTTAATTTTCCGTCATACGTAGATGATTTGGGGGTTAGGCCTCCATTAACTTTAATCGGAGAAACTTGCGTGATAGAAACTGTCGTAAGGGGGAAAAATTTTTAGTAACTGAATTGTTAAATGGAAAATTCAAGATATATACTTTAATGTCAGAAATTTTCGCGGGAAGGAATTTTCGTTCGCAGTTAAATTGTGGCAATTTTCCAAAAATCAATGCTCAAAAAATGTTTCATTTTTCAAATTCTTGAAAGATATTTGCTCATTCACAAAAATTAATTCTCCCAAAAACAGCACTTAATCACTGAGTTTTTATTTGCTTATATTCTCCGACACATTCCATTCCAAAAATCATTGAGGCATTTTCCACATTTTTTTTGTTGGTTTGATCAGATGAATAGATTTCTGGTGAAAACTTGTGTTAAGGCTTTGCCAACAAGTACCCATTTGATTTCATTAGTGCTTCCGTAAGAGATCAGAGAGTTGAAGAGAAGTTCTTTGAACTCAATCAATTTCTCTCCATGACTGTAGCGGAAAGTTTTCAAGTCCAAGGGCTTCTAGTTTTACATTGTTATGTCCGTATTTCGCCATTTCATTTAGGATAGTGACTTCACTCCAAAGATACGAAAGACTTTTATAGAGATGGATTTCCCTGTTCATTACGTCAGTCGTTGTATTCGAACAGTACCATACACACATGAGCACCATGCAGTGTAAGACGTTATTTTGCTCACTCCATTGTTTTTATAGGTGTTTGAAATGATGCAATGGAAAATCTGACATTTCTCTTTATATATACGTTTTTAGATTGCAAATCTTAGCAAAGTTGCTTTCTGCCAAATACCTTCATAGAGAAATAAGGTAAATATGTTTGAAAAAGAACTTTTTACTGTGTGCGAATCTGTCGCTGAAATTCATTTCATTTTGTAATTTAGAGAGAAAGGTGGAGCATATGGCAGTGGTGCTTCTATAAGCAGTGGAATATTTGCATTTTATTCCTACAGGTATTTCTTTATGACCTCGTCATTAAGTGATGTAGTAACGCGATGGACAGATTTCAGGTTTCTATTTTAGTGATTGTTTCTAGAGATCCGAACAATATAAAAACATTAGATGTATTTTCCAACTCGGTTGATTGGGCGTGTAACGGGAAATTTACTGACGAAGACATTGAAGAAGCTAAACTCTCTGTTTTTTCATCGGTAAGAGAAAATTGGATTGTTATTCCATTGAACCTCACAAAGTTGACTGGTATTAATCTGTCTTCACTGATACAATCGAACTATTATGCTCTCTTTTGAAGAAGAAGAAGTTAATTAAATTTCAATCGTTCTTAAATAAACAAGAACTGGATAGCCCAAAACGGTAGCGGCATGTTGCATGCCAGATGTTAAGGTGTGCGGGGTTCAGTTTATTCGTAATTAAAAATGCGAAAGAAAACTGACACATTCAGTTTTGCAAATTGTCTTTAAAATTGCTAAAATTAGACACGCAATTCTCGTTTTTTTAAGACCCATTTCAGAAAAAAAATTAAGCCACGCGAGTATGTCTCTACAGGCTTAATGGATTATTGTACTTTTTTTAAAAAAAAAGCAGTAAGTATGATTAGTGATTTATATCTATTGGCTTGCAAAGTATCTGCATATAAAGACAAACATCTTATTCAAAGCCATAAATCAAAATTGAAAAAAAAAATTTTATAGTGTCTTTATAAGATTAGAAGGTGGCCTTTCTTGTTGGTCTATAGATAATCTTTATCATGTCTGCGCTAATAATGCCCAAAGCATTCTATTTTTTTACTGACAATATGACATTTATCTGCATTTGGTATCTCCTTTGTGTTTGAATTTACTTTCAAAATCATCTTTCCTTCTGGCGAAAGCATGGTATGGTAAGCGACGATAAGCATGGCTCGCTGGCTGGACTTTACATTTGGTCTTTACTGTAAAGCTAAGACTTTAAGCGTATGCTAAACTACCGTTTTGGCCAGTGTATACATTTCCTGGGAATATTTTTCTTGTAGATCGATTCTCCTATATCACCATCAAACAAAGGTATGGTTCTGTTTCAAAACCATCTAACTGATGAACTGAGACAAGAGCATCGAGACCGTTTCTTTTCAACCAACCGACATAAACTTATCGAGGTTGCAAACCAGTAAGCATATACATATTAAAAGCTGAATTCCTCGGTAAAACATAGTAAACATATTTCATTTTTCGATTTTTTCCAGGTACTTGGCCAATGACCTGCAAATCTATGGTGAAGCTATCATTGGTCCGAAATTAGATGCATCAATAGATAGCGATTCGTGGAAAATATCGTCAAAAATTCATCTATCGTGAAAAAAAAAATGCGTCATGAGAAAGAAAGTCTACCTAACCGACCGAACTTTGTCGGACGAAAAATGTGTTTACAATGTATCTCCACATTTTTTAAAAAATAATTTTCCTTATTTTACGCTTTTATTTTTGTCCCATACAATCCCATTGAATTGAACGAATCTGATATTTAGCAGAAAATCTAGATTACATTAAAAGATAAATGTGAAAAAAAGAGTTTTCACAACTTTATTATATTGTTCTCAGCAGATGATTTGGTCCATCAACTTCATTGTTATTCATGTTTGCCAGGATAAAAATCAAATTTTTGAAAACGAAAGACAAGATGAAGATTTATTTCTAGTATATCCAAATAAATACATCTGGCCCTTCACTTAAAAATACACACATATTTTAAAGCAACACCAAATTTCGACTGAGGCTTCTTCGTTGCTTACTTTGTTGCTTGTTGGTAACATATACGTGGGAAGAGTAAATGTCGAGTTTTTGAATCTTCAGCTATCTAGCTAACAAGAAATAACCTTCAAACTCAAAGAAGAGGGTCCTTCTCTCCGTATTTCAAATCTCTTGAGTTGGCGCTTGGAAAGTTTTGGGGAAAACTAGCCTGTGTCAACGACTTAAGCTTTATATGGTCTACTAACCTCGCAATAACTCGCTGAGGATAGAGGCTGGTGTGCTTAAATTTTTAAGAAAGTTTCTGCTAAAAAATAATTTCAAAATTTGGAGCTTTCATCAGATCATTGAAGTAAATAATAACGATCGGTTAGAAATATTGTTTCTGAACCTTTGTTGTTTTTAATCCCTTTTTTTAGAAAAACCTAAAGGAGGTTTGTGTTTATTACCTTGAAATTTCCCTGCATACACCTTTGTGCTTTTTAAAAGACAATCAGTTTCACACCTTCTTTCTACCTATAAGTAACATTAGGCCTCAGGGCCCATTCTCGTTAACTACATGGTCTGACATGTCAAGACCAGCTTTTGTATGGTCTTTGTAAGACCACAATGCCATGATGGTAGCTTCTAAAAGAAATATCCTGCAATAGATGACTTTCTAAGTGACATAATAACGTTTACAATATAAACATCCTTTCCATCCTTTATTTATTTATTATTTATTTATTAATGTTTACCCAGTATAGCCTCTTCAGTTCTGATGGAACTGTTATCAATGAGGGTCCTGCGTAGGAGGTCCTAGAGCATTTAAAGGCTATGGAAGTTCTATGTATGTATGTATGTATGTATGTATGTATGTATGTATGTATGTATGTATGTATGTTTGCGAGTTATCACCAGGCCGCTAACTGACAACACGTCCCCACAACCCGTAGGGAAGACCCGGAGCCAGCGTGGTAGAGGCCGCACTTTATGATATAGTTACATAGAACTACTTATAGTGTGAGAAACCAGCGTTGAAAGCGGCCCAACAGTTAGTGCTGGACAAGCTAGACGCTATGGGACCTGAAATCAACCTCTACTCCTAAATCTCAATACAAAGAAAGTTCAAAAGATTAATCCCGTAATCATTATGAAGAAATGCGAGTGCTCTTTTATGGATTTGTTCTATATTTTTGAGTTACTTTGCTGAAGAAAAGTGCCATATTAAGGGGCAATAATTAAAATTTGCATATATAAAACTATTGACTTAAATATTTTTGGCTTTGAAAAACAACATATTATTAAATCTGAGTAGTGCGTTTTGCATTTTTACAGAAGTTGCTGACATGTTGACCAATTTTAATTTATCATCAATATATAAACACCTAATAGTTGAACATGTTTTTGGATCTGTTTTACATTTCCATTAATTTTGATATCCGTTGGATGCTCCGGTTTGTTTTTGCAATTACAATTGACTGAAATTTGTTAGGATTTGCAATCATATTATTGTTTTTCATCCATGAAATTGCTGCTTCAACCTCTTTTTCCAAGGTGTCTAAAAGGTTGGGGATCGAATTTGAAAAACATGATGTTATCATCACCATAACTGTGGACACTTTCATTCTTAACAAAAAAACAAAAAAATCATTTAAGAAAACATTGAACATTATTGGACCTAAAATGGATCCTTGAGGCACACCTGAGATCAGAAATTGGAAATTGGAAAATGCTATAAAATCCCATTTATTTTTGTTGCTTGATCCCTATCAGCCAGATATGAAAGAATATACTTAAGTGCTGATATTTTAAAACCATATGTATGAAGTTTGACAATGATGAGTTCATGTGGGACGCAATCGAAGGCTTTGGATAAGTCCATTAATACAGCCCCTACTACATAATTCCGGTCGAGCTTTTTCTTCCAGTCTTTCAAAAGCCTTATTAAAACATGTTTGATTGATAACTTTCCCTCAATGAATTTTTGTTAATTTGAGACTTTAAAGCTCTTTCATAAAATTTTGCCAAAACATTTTGTGCCAACTTGACCAGTTTGGCTAGAAGTTTGGCTGGAATGTTTTCACTCTGTTAGAGGTTTTGACCTTAATATCATGGAATAACGTTTCAGTTTCTTTTAAAGTTATTTGCTAAAAAGAAAATGGAGAGTCGTTATTTTCAGATTTTATTTTTACAATATTTTCCAACCTTTTTTATGATATGAGCGATTAAGTCATTTTCTTCCGGAAACTCCTTATCATAAATACTATTTAGTTTGATATCACTGGAAATCTCAACAATATTTACAAAATGGTTATTTTACAAAGTAGGAAGCTCTTTGTCGTCATTTACAAAAGCACCTTTTCGAGGATAATAGCATTATCTTTTGAACCGTTTTTATTTGTCATAAAAGGTTTAACCATTTCCCAGAACTTGTTTCAGAGATTTTTCTGAAATATGTTTTGATAGGGCTTTTTTGGTGCAAATTAACAAATTTCGTTGTCTTTTGTATTTTTACTTATTTTCTTCTGAAAGACATTTATAATTGTTTTTCAGCCTAGAGCATATGACGGTGATCACTTACACCAGTTTCGTATGTAGAGGAATTGAAAAATGACTTTGGTCTGTTAGTGAAAATAACATCAATAGACTGTTTGGCTGTTTCTTACAAAGCAAGTTTTCTGTTTTATTAGGTTGCATAGCTTAAAGCTATCACTATGATCACTTAATGAAACAAAACTACTATTAACAGGGTCACGAGTATCAATATTAATATCACCCATCAAAGCAAAAAGCTTCATTTGTAATTACGTTGAAATCACAAGGTTGTTACACATAACGCCTTCTTTAACGTACTCGATAAGCCTCCCACCATGCAAATTTCTATTTCCAAATTTCATAATTATCAATTTTTAATTGCTCAGAATTTATGCTGTCACCTATCTTTGTCTCTGCAATAATTAGATACTCGGAAGACAATTTTTTCACTATTTCTCGCAAGTCAATGATTTTATTTTTACATGTTTTTGTTTTTTTTATAAACAAGCAAGGTCAGACGTTAGTAGTAATTAGCATTAATCGAATATATATATATATGTCCCGTCTTGAAAACCTTTGTTCACATTTTAGTTGTTTAATTAAAGTACCTAAGCATAAAGTCTAGGACATTCAAATCATTACATAGAGCGCACAACCTAGTGCTGCAACATTGTCTTTTGAATTCCATGGTTGAAAAGACCAGTTTTTCATCAGTTAATGTATAATTAGACCGGCTGATAATTAGATGTTTAAAAAAAATGTGTTTTTAAAAAAAATGTGTTGTAGTGCTGCATCATTTCAAAATTTCATGTTGCTAATTTATCTAAGATCCTGGTAATACTGTTGCTTAACTTTTTGGGAAAATTTACTAGTGTTGCTTATAAACTTGTTGCTTATAAAAAAAATGGATTGAAAGTATTTTTCATTATTTGGCTGTTAATTGATTCTAAAGAGTTTTTCACAATTTGATTAAGCCTCGCACGACCGCATCCAGTTTTCGTTGAAATATCAGAAAATGACTCTTAGAATACATTTAGTGAATTTTCCGAAACTAATTCCAAGTTATTTCGTACATGTTCGACCGTAAAAAATCATTTAAACCATTTATAAAATTATTTGCTAAAATTATCTTACCATCATTCCTAGGTGAATACCATCTTTCCATAAGTTGTTAAAAGAAATTCTGTTGTTATTTATAAAAATAAAATTGACGAGCCTCTTGATACTTGTTTCCATTCACTATTTCCATTTTTTCGCAACGGTCGGCTTATATTTTTATGATTTTTCAGTGATAATGTTTTTCTGTTCTAAACTTTGATTTTTTAAAAATTTGTTTTCTTCTCGTAGAAATTACGATTACGAAGATTACGATTTTGTCAGTGGTTTCAGCAGCAAGCACATAATATTCGTTTTGTTCCAAATATTGTGATCGGTGATGAAGCTGTTTTCCATGTGGTACGGTCAGCATACAAAACGTCCGCTGCTACGCGTCAAAAGGTCAGCCTCCTCCAAATTTTAAATTTAAGAAGAGTAATTCGCGCGAAAAGCTTCATGTTTGGGTTGACCTTTGTGGCAATAGGGAAATTATTGGCCCTCATCTTTTCAATCGAAATGTGAATTGGCGAACATACAGAGAGATGCTGGAATATGTGGCTTTCCCGGGTGTTGCATATGTGTTTAGGCAATATGCTGCCAATGTTTTCCACGATATTTGGTGGTTTCAGGATGGAGGTCCGGCTCATGGGACCCTTGAAGTACGTCGATTGCTCCGAAGAAGATTTCAAAATCGTGTAGTCGCACTTCACCACGCAATTGAATGGCCACCTGGATCGCCGGATTTAACCACGTTGGACTTTTTCCTTTGGGGCTACCTAAAGCAAAAAGTTTTTGCAACCCCACCGGCCAATTTAGTCGAATTGAGAAGAAGAATAGTTGACGAAGTGAATTTATTGAGACAGAACCAACCAATGATAAGACGTTCGTTTACTGAAATGAGAAACAGGGTAAACCTTTGTATTCAAAGAAACGGCGGACACGTTGAATGTAATTGAATATTTAGTTTTTATTCAGAGGTTATCCTTTATTCTTCTTATCATTGTCAAAGGTCTCTAGCAACGAAGTCTTTCACGTTTGTAAAAAGGTATGTGGTTTCAGTGTAAATACAACTTTACAACAATCACTTATTTTTTATGACTTTTCATATTACTCGAGTCATTAATTCCAATTCAATTCCAATTATTTTTAAGTAAAAAAGGGACATAGGATTAGAAAGAGCAAAAAATTATCTTTCATTTGGTGTAAAAACCGCAAAAAATAAGCGAAAAGAACAAAAGATATGCTTCCTAAAAGTTAGAGACCCGCTTTTTTGTGGACACACTGTATGTTGAAATTGATGCATGGTTTTACTGATTTTGAGTATTCCAAAGGGAGAATTGTGTATTATAGTAATCACGTAGCCAGCTTTGATATTATACTACAAGCAGGATATATGCAAACTAATCCTGGAGCGACTGGTTTCTACAAACCAAAATGTAACGCTTGTGAAAAAAACAGTTCGATAAAACCAACAACATTTAATATGTACAAACCGTCTCGGATACAGCCATTCTAAAAACAACAGCAAACAGGATTAGACCATGTTCACACGTATCCGATAGCTATTGTTCCGTCATGAGAATATTTCGGAATGAAGTGTCCACACGTTATTTCGTGTAGACGGAATGCTGTGTCCACACGTGCACGGTGTTATCTCTCGATTCACTTTCTTATCTGGTGGAAAGTCATGTTGTGTTTATACCATCATGGCGTCTGGCAGCAGTAGCACGTTCACGTGGACTGATAAAGAAATAGAACTGCTTCTTGAAACAGTGAAAGCATACAAAGCTGAAAATGAAGTCCTGGGTAAAGACTGGGAAAGTAACAGGAATAAGTATGAAAGTATAACCGAAAATTTCCAGGATTCCTACCCAAAAGAATGTGATGAAGATTACCCAAGATCTAATAAACTCAGTGAACTAAGTCGAGTGAGAGTCACTAGTAAGCTGAAAAACATTCGATCAAATTACAAAAAAGCTGTAGATGCTGGCCGTAGAAGTGGTGGTGGAAGAGTAGTCATGACATTTTTTGATCTCTGTGGTGATATTTGGTCTGGTTCACCCTCAACCACAAGTTTATTGAGTGGTTTTGAGTCATCAGTTCCAGTGCCAGAACATAATAGTCATGAAATTGAAACAGAGTTAAATACTTCTGAACAGTATTCAGGTTATGATGAAGAAAGCAAAAGTGATGATAATAGTGAGCTGCTTTCACCTAGTTCTGTGTCATCAAGTAGTACTGCAACTTCAACAGAAGATGGTAATGACAGACGTCAGAAGATAAGCAAATTTTTAAAAGTTGAAAAAAACAAACGTATCTCAAAGAAACAATCATTAGAAAATCAACAACTAAAATTAGCCAGAGAAGACTTAGAATTAAAACGTAAACTTGTTGACAAAATGGAACAATCAGATGCAGATTTTAAGGAAAGCATGTTAAAAATGGCTAATTGCATGGAAAATGTAGCAAATGCTATCACCCAAAGTTTTGTGCTAATGAATGCAGTTTTAAACCCACCCAGGCAGGATGTGGTAACATATAGGAACAATATTTATCCAAATGTAAATGTTACACCTATGGTAAATGTGGAAAACCCACCCAGACAGGAAGCTCTTATGTATAGGAACAATATTTACCCAAATGTAAATGTTTCGCCTATGGTAAATGTCGAAAATCAACAACATGTGCAAATAAATGAAGTTAATGATATTTTAGAGCAAGCTTTTAATCAAAATCCAAGTTAAAGTGTATGAAAATAGTCGATACACGACCTACATAGATACTTTAAAGGAAGAGAAATTAGCAGCAGGAAAAAAGAACTTCAGCGATACACTTGTTTTGTTCATTTGTTATGTTTATATGTTTATAGTTAAGCTACATAAGTGTAAATGTGGCATGTAAATATTGTTGTTTTTGTTTTTCACTGTCCTTAAAAATATTGTCATTCAAAATATTTTGTGAATATTTTTCGGTAGCGTTTTCCAGTGATGTCATTACTAGTGCTGTTGTGCGTATCTACTGTAGCAGGAGGTTGTTGCTGGTTGTGTTCTTGTACTGCTGCAAGTGTTATGTCATCTGACCATGTTTCTTTATTAATTTCACAAAAGTTGTGCAATATAAAACAAGCATATATAATTACTAAGGACTCATCTAATTTAGTGTCCATTTGTTTCCTCAGTATCCCAAAGCGGGCTTTCAGCCGGCCAAAGGCACATTCAACTGCCATTCTTGCTGAAGATAATCGGTATGAATAAAACTGTTCCTGGGCATTACTGCCTCCCCCAGCATATTCCTTCATTAGATATGGGAGTAATGGATAAGCAGGATCGCCTAACAAACACACAGGTACTGGGATTTCATCTGGAACAATTACTTTTGGACAAGGTGGTATTACTCCAGCTCGAAACGAATCATTAATAACAGAATTCCCCCAAATGCGTGCATCATGCACACTACCAGGCCAACGGACAACCACGTCAAAGAAGCAATATCTGTAGTCAACACAAGCTTGTACATTAATTGAATACCGCCCTTTTCGGTTTATGAAATCACTTGCATTGTCTTTTGGACCTTTTATGTCAATGTGTGTTCCATCAACAGCTCCTAAGCACTGTGGAAATCCATGGACACTTTCAAAATTTGAAGTCATCTCATTAACTCTCTTTGTTGTGTTAGGCAAATTTATCAATTCAGGGCCAAGTTTATCGCATATAGCTTTACAAACTCGTTTTACTATGGTTGAAACAGTACTTTTTCCAATGCCAAAGGCATTTGCAGTCTTTCGCATTCTTCCTTCGTCAGAAAGGTAGTATAGGGTAACAGCAACTTGAGCTTCAACTGATATAGCTGTTCGCATCACTGTAGTTTGTTTAGCAATGAATGGTCTTAAGAAACTGCATAGTTTGTAAAAGTTTGCTTTCGACATGCGAAAACTTTCTTTCCAGTCATTGTCATCGACTTTATTCTGCAAAAAGTTATTCCACCAAGCCCCTGTTCGTCCTGGTTTAATCCAATATCTTCTTATAAAAGTTTTCTTTTTCTTATGAACTGAATATTTTCCTGTTTGAACTAAAGCAAAAAGCTTCTTCTTTCTTGCTTGATGGGCGACAATCATACTCCTAACAGCTGATGAAAGCTGGAGAAGGTACCCAGCTAATGCATTAAGTTGTTGTTGAATGACGATAGATTGTTTACATGCTATCGCCGCCATCTTCCTGCACTTTAAACTTGTTCACACTTTACGGATAGTGGTATCGGAATGAAATCATTTCACTTTTTGAAGCGAAACGGAATCATTTCGATTTTCATACCGGATAACTTCGAAACAATGTGAACGAAACGTCTATTCGGTATGAAAATTGTTCCGAAATGGTATCTATCCGATACGTGTGAACATGGTCTTATTACAGTGTTCGTGGGCTTGCCCGGAATGTCTATTTCAAGAACCGTCATTCCAAAATGGCTTCGAAACAATGAACACATTATAAACTCAGTCCAAATATCAAACTACAATTTTATATATAATAAACGAAATACGTTAAAGAACTCTGGCTTTGAAAAAAATGAAAACATTCTGGCACAAGTCTTCATTAAATGGAATGGACTAATGATTATTGCTGAAGATTTCAATATCAACCTTAGTAATTAGACATCAAAGCCTGCCATGAAATACAGTAACATTTTACAAACTTTTAATCTGAGTCAACATATTACAAGAAAATGCCGACAAGAAAATGCCTTAAACTCTTCGATCACATAAGTTCAAACGTATCAAACAACAAGGAAATATACGAGGATGTCACACCAGCGGACAATGTAAGTGATCATGACCTTCCTTACGCGATCTTCAACCTGCAGAAACAACCATTCGAACCACGGTACAAATTTATCAGGGACGAAAAAGCAGTTTGATATAAACAACTATAAGCTCAGTTTCACCCTTATGGTATAAAGGAACCAAATGAGAAACTTTCTGTCTTCAACAGTCTAATTAGCATCTGTATCGACGAACATACACCGATGAAAAAGGCCAAGTTTACACGACCTCCTTCACCATGGCTGAAAGAAAAAGTGTTTAACATTGATACTTTCCTTGAAATTCTAACTTCTGTTCTTCATGGCCTGATTTTTTGCGCTTGGAAATTCAAAGCTTTTTAAACAAAGATCAATCGTCCCCCGGCAAGCACACAAAGTCCTTTTAACGTCTTTAATATTACTTTCAAAATATATCTCTGCGCCTGCTGTGACGAAGAATTTTGACGAAAATTGTGACGAAGATTAAAAGCAAAACAAGAAAACCTCGTCTTTTTTAGAAACATCACTGTTTTTAGTCTTTTTTCCATAGGTCTTTTTGAGCCCTTGCAACTTGAAAACTGCAATAATTGTAATATTTTGATCTATTCGATGATGAAGTTTAGGCATACCAAAATGAGCTACTTTTTCTTCTTCTTCTTCGTTTTTCTTCTTCTCTTTTAAATTTTTTTAAAAAATTTCCGAGAGCATGCTATTCCACTCGTACAAGGGTAAATATGTTTTACTAAAAATACTGCAAATGTTTTACGAACGTAACAGCTAATCTTCTATGTTGCTTTAGGTCTGGGTGATCAAGCAATTGATTGCGAGCAATAGTCTTTGGATGATTGAGGCGATCATCGACGGCAATAAAACATGTTTTGAAGGGAAGGGGTTTGTCAGGCTCTTGTTTTGTTGTTATTGTGGAATCTACGAATCTCAATATATAAGGGGGCGTGAGGCGCGAGCTAAATGTTTGCAAGCGAAAGTTTTTAAAACTTAGCAGTGTTTATTACACATGGAAATTAAAATCACTATATTAGGTTTGCGTAAGAAGAGGCAGCTGCTAGTTGGGAAGCCAAAAATACAAAGGAGGCAGGAGGAACAATAAGGCCGAATCGGAACTACATTTCAATGAATGAATCCCATGTGCTTATACTCACGAAAATTAAAATGAAAGAATAACGCTCTGTGGTGCCATGCTGTGGAGCTCGAAAAGCTGATCAAAAAATGTGCCTATGACGAACCTATGACGAACCGTTACCGAGATATCGCTGATCAAATAACTTGAAATGACGTCATGATTTGACGTCACCCAAATTTTGCCACATGCCTTGACTCCAAACTACGTCAGTTATTGACATTGGTTATCGAGATATTCGGCCCTAAATGCGATGATCAATATGATGAATATGAATTTGAAAAAAAAATTAGCCTTTAAGTTAACTTTGTTAAAATAATTACAGTAGAATCCCGATAAGTAGTACACGCAGGGGACCGGTGAAAAATGGTACTACTTATCCGCGTACTACTTATCCGAATCTCCCCTTAAGTAGTACTTTTGTAAAAATGTTCAAATTGTCCTACTTAGCGGGATTCAACACAGAAAGTTGAGATCATAAAGTTAAGTTTAATGAAGCTTTCTTTCATTAAGAAAGTCGAATAACATAGACAATACAAAATTAGGAAAACAAGTCAGTCAATTTAGTTTGTTTTGCATGCATAGCAAATTCTGATTCAATGATCTTAGCTGACTTAATCGCAACAGCCTTAAGATCACTATTGTCCATAATCAGAGAAAAGTTAAGAATCATGTCCACGGCTGCGCGAAGTTGGGTTGACGTTGGCTTTTCCAAGACAGCTTCAGTATCGTTATCATCACCGTTGGCTTCGTCATCGATTTCAACAATGTTGTCATATCCAAGGATATCCTGAACAATTTCCTCATCCGTCATCAAACCATGCGATACTGCAAGCTCGTCGTCGAAGGACATGATTGCATTTGGAGATAGATCTCTGAAGGAATTGTCTCTTTGACTAAGTTGACTTAGACTTGCTTTCAAATTATTGAAGGGGTCATCAGCAGCCATTGCTTCGTCATCTTGTTTGACAAATCCAGCTTTTTTGAAGCAATTCCGCACTGTTCTCTCCGTCACCTCATCCCACGATAAGACAAGCATTTTCATTGCATCCAAAAGTGAAATTTTCGGTAGCTCCTTTTTCTCGTCGATTGCGTCGATCATTTTTTGGATGATTTTTCCTCTGTACCTAGCTTTTAGTGATCGGATTGCTCCTTGGTCCATCGGTTGAAGGATCGAAGTTGTATTCGGTGGAAGAAAAAATAGCTCAATTGCTTTTAAATCGTTGATTTCAGGGTGAGCGGTACAGTTATCGACGATTAGGGCAATTTTACGTTTCTTTTTCACCATCGTATCATCAAGTTCTCTGACCCATTCTTCAAACAGGCTCCCATCCATCCAACTTTTCTTTTGGCCACGATAACGACAAGGTGTTTGCTTGAGATTTTTGAAACAACGTGGGTTTTGCGACTTCCCAATTACAAACATGGGCAACTTATCTCCATTCATGTTTGCTGCGGCTAAACCAGTCACCCGAATTTTGGAATGTTTTCCTCCTGTACATTTTTCATCTTTCAGATGAAGTGTTTTACTAGGGAGTGCTTGGTAGAAAAGCCCAAATTCATCAGCATTGTAGATATCACGCTCCGAGTAGTTGCTGAGGATTGTCATTAAAGTGGTTTCTTTCCAGGGGTCGATCATATCACTCGTGACTGCTTTGCCTTCACCTAAAAAATTAAGAAAGAAACATTGTGTTACTTTTTGCCCTCGCTAGAGAACCCGTGGTCTATCGAACTCGATATAAAGAACAATGGAATGCGTCATTCATTCGAATATTTGACTAAAATTCACAAGAATTGCATTTTCCTTTCTTTTTCGCTTTGGAAGCAAGTGGTGACAGCATGGAAATTTTCAAATCGTGCGATGAGTCAATCCCAGTTATTGTGGAAAAGAATATTGAAATTGATTCTTTCATTATGGGCTTCCACGAGTACAAAAAATGTTGGACCCCTCAGAAAAACGAAATACTGACAACTGAATTGGAGCCAAACAACATTAAAGACCAATTTTCTGTTTCTGTCCACAAAAAGGATAATATTCTTGTTGGTCATCTAATGAAAGGGAAGAATGGCAGATTTGCCAAAACAATTTTTTACTTCCTGAAGGCCAGCGCATATCACGAATGCAAGGTTCGAGTTACAGGAAAGGCAGTCAATCAAGGAGACGAGAAAGGCATGAAAGTACCTTGTTTGTTAATGTTTAGGGGACAGAGAGAATACATTGAAATACTAACAACTGAACTTAACAAGTGTATTTGAAATATATTTACCTGAAATGGTTTTAAATGATACGTTTTTTCTATTTTTCCATCGATCCAGCCAACCGTCGGAAGCCGTGAATTCTGTCACCCCAAGTTCTTTAGCAAAGTACAATGCTTTGGTTTTCAAAATTGGGCCAGTCACAGGGATATTTTGAGTTCTTGCATTCACAAACCATTTGTAGCAAGCTTCATCCAGGTTGTCAAAGGAAGAGGTTTTAAGTCTGTGTCTTTGCTTTGTCGATGTGTTGGAATCAACTGAGTCGTAAATTTGTTTCTTCTTTTTAATCCAATTTGTAAGGGTTTGCTTTGGGATACCATTTTCTCGAGATACGACTGAAGGGGCTTTTCCACCGTCAATGAGCTTGAGTAGGCGATATTTTTCAGTTACTGGAGTAGAGTGCAACTTCCTTTTTTCTCTTAACTTTGGCATGTTTTTTTTTTCTGACCAGCACCCGAACGTGCTCACAACTTTGTTTACAAATAAATTCGAATCGCACAAGTTTGCATTACAATGTCTTCACGTTCAACAAAGAGAGAGTGTTTTGACTTTGTAATGTCTTCATTTTTAGAGATTCTCATGTTTTTGAATTTTGAAACAGGCAATGTGGTGTCTTCAATCTAATACACTTGTCCCAAGTCCTACTTATCCGAACTTTTTCCCTTCAAGGGACCGAAGAAAAGTGGTACTACTTAGCCGCGTACTACTTATCCGTAGTACTACTTATCCGAATATTTTTTGCCTGAAAAGGGTAAGGAAGTTCAGGGGACCGAATAAAAGTGGTACTACTTAGCCGCGTACTACATATCCGTGGTACTACTTATCGAGATTCAACTGTATATAAAAAGCAAGTAATGAGGCTCTGTAAATGTTGGAAGAATTTGTTTGTCGAACTATTATTCATAGAAAATAAAATGTTCATCATGCCATGGACCTGATGATTTACGTTGGGTTGTGTTTCCGATGATGAGAGAAGGTTCTCCCGAACTCGTTATTTTAATCAGAGAAACTTTGCAAGGAAGAAAATTCCTAAATGTTTTTGGATTAACTTTCAGGAATTGAAAAATTGAACTTCGTAAGATAAATTTCCCAATTTTACGACTTCAACTTTTGTGAATCAAAAACTATCGAAAATTAATATTTTGGAATAACTTTAAGAGTCAAACTTTCGCGAATATGCCAAAAAATTGCGAATTCACAAAAGTTTCTCTAGCGAAAGTCTCTCCGATTGAATGATTATATTGCTAAAATTACGCAAAGTGTTTATAAGAATTTACCATTATTTGTTACAACTATGAAATGTCTAAATTTAAATTATATAAATTTTAGGTGTCCATGATCTTCCTAATCTTATGAAAGTAGACCGAACTAAATTCAGCAATTCAAGCAAGTTAATGTTATTGCTCTTATTATTGCTGTAAATGCGATGCAGCTATTATTTGCAATGGAGTCAGCCTCAAATGTGGCTACCTAAAGGCTACCTACCTGTTATGTATGGAATTTGACCGAACTTATAATAAACATTTCTAAACATTCCCAATGATAACTTCTTATCTGATATTTGTGTTGGTATCCAATCTTGATGATGGTGGGTGTCAAAACAATTAACGTTTGATTAGTGGAGTAGAGAAGAACTTACAATTGGTATGCTTGAGTCAAATTTGATAATTTGTTAATAGTTAATTTGCAATAGTCGTGGGTAGAATGTTGTAGTAGAATGTTGCATATCAGTTTCACAAAGAAATGTATTGTTGATGAAAGACTATTATTTGCAAAAACAAGAATTGGTGCTTGATGTCACTAATTGATCTTATCATCACCAATATTCCTAAAAAGATTTGGCACACAGACGTCATTCCCTGTGAAACAATCAGTGGTCACGATGCTCTCTTTGCAATAATAAACATCCGAAGCGACTTGCTCGCACCACGACACAAATATGTACGAGATTTCAAAACTTCTCATTAGAAGAATACTGCACAGACTTCAGCCGCATACCATTCAGCATCATATATGCATTCGATGATCCATGTGAGCAACTAAATACTTTCAACTCACTAGTGATTGAGTGTATTGATCGTCATGCACCACTGAAAAGATGACAAGACCACTTGCTCCCTGGCTAAAAGACCTTGATCTGTCACAACAACTTGAAGAAAGAAACATCTTAAGAAAAGCCGCACATCGGACACAAAATCAATCGGACTGGGACGCTTATAGAAACATCCGGTATAAATTAAAGTCAAGCATAAAAATAGCAAAAAGTACGTTCTACAAAAAGGCATTATCGTCAAAACGTCCAAAAGAAGTATGGCAGACAAACCCAAAACCAATTACCGAAGACCCAGATCACCTTAACGGCCATTTCAACAAAGTAGCCGAAAAACTAACTAACAAAAAGCCAGAAACAATGAAAGAACTTGATAAAGCAATCTATGATCTAGGTGAACCTAGCGAAAACGCCTTCAAACTTAGGCTGGCAACCTATGATGAAATAAAACTAGCCATTCAGAAAATACGTAACGATAGTATCTCGGGTAAAAACATTTTACGGTTCACTCTCAAAGATCAAAATGTTTTTGTTATATATATTTTCCAACTATTGAGTGAAACGTTAAAATTATGCCTTTGCCCGGGAAACCTGAATCAATTAAGATGTGAATGGTATAATATTATACATCCACAGTATACACAACCAAAGTGTCATTCTTCTATGAATTCATTAAATGCTTTATCCCAATTGCTTGTACCGTGATTATGTAAAACCATGATTGGCACATTCAATCTTCTTCTTGATAATTTTGTATTTACAATAAATGTTTAATCTAAAAAGAAAGAAATCGTATAGAAAAGAAGCATTCAGAATGTAAAATAGCACTAAATAACCAAGATAAGCACCATGGCTTAAATTCAAACTGCGGATACCAAAGCGACATACGTAAAGCCATCAAAAATAATCAGTAGGCTCTCCTAAAATGTACACGATGCAGCAAAATAGCAACTTGGAAAAAGAAATCGTACATTACATACACTCCCTCTCCCCTGCCACAGACAAAATAAAACAAACAACAAACAAAATAAAACAGAGATAATTAAAAGAAATATCACTGTGGCCATCATAGAATAGGTAAATGTAATCAATGAAGATTAAAAAGTGTAGACGTCATACACTATGTAAAGATGATGCTGTCAATAAAAAACTTTTCCCATTCCCCCCTTGGCTTAAAACGTAAAGCTTCATTCAGGCTGTACTGTATATACAATCACCTTTTTAAAGTGGCTCACGTAATATTTATACCCCCTTTCCCCCACACCCCTTCGTGGACAAAATGAAAATCTTTTTTGTTGACAGATTCGAAATGTAGCACAGGTTGACTGAAAATGTTGGTATAATAACTGAAAGTTTTAAACTTTTGTTATTGAACATACCTTGAGGGAATTACCTTTTACCGGAATTAATTTTTGTGAACCCCGGATTTCGGTCCAATCCGCAAAATTAAATTCCGCGAAAAATCCCTTTCACACTGATATGTGAAAATAAATTCCTGCAAAATTTCCTAATAATGCCAACCCACAAAATTTAATTTAATTTCTTTTCAAAATTTACCAGTGATTTTCTGGATATATACACGCTTCTTCTTTTCACTGTATACAAACACTTTAAAGATGATGGGATTGGTAGCATTTGTATCATAGTAAAAAATCATCAAAGGTTCAGAATGTATTGTGTTTCATTTTCATCATTGCGCGTTTTTTTTGATCCAAGAAAATAAATTTCTGTAAAATATTCCACATTTGCTTACCCACGAATATTAATTCCCACGAAATATTTGATTTGGTCTCATCCGACAAATATCCGTGAAAAATATCCGTAAAAAAATGAAGAAAAGTTGTTTAACCGCAAGAATTATATAATTCCACAATATTCTATGGAAATCTTTAATACGGTTAGGTTGCTCAGGGTGAAGTACCATGTTTGGTTGCGTTATATTTTGATTTTTTTTGCACTGGTTCAGGCAGTTTTGATTTGAAATGAGTTAAATCTTCCGGTTGCGGACTAGGTTGTGCGGGTCATAAAGGATGTTCTGCAGGTAACCAAGGATGCTGTGTGAGTCGCAAAGGCGTCCTGTGGGTAACTGAGGAAGTCGTGCTAGTCACAAAGGAGGCCATGTGGGTCGTAATGGAAGTTGTGCGAGTTACTAAGTTTATTGAAATTAATAGATGAATTCCATTATGTCGTATACTGTTTTGATATCAAATATCTAATTGTCCTTGTTGAAGTATTCTATCACATGCGTAACATAACAATTTTTTGTATATAATTAAGAAACTGGAGAATCTGCAAAAGCCGCATGGCCTCTGCTATGACCTGCACGACCTCCTTCAAGACCCGCATGACCTCTTGAACGACCTATGTTGCCTGCATGACCCACAACCCGTCCCTTTAGGTTAACCCATGAGTTGGTTTATTTGTGCGATGAAAAACCTACCTTTCATCTAAATCATTAATATTATTTTAGGAGAAAGGAGGGTAAGGGAGTTTGTAATATGATAACCTTAAGGAGATGAATTTGAGCCCTCGTGGTTGCTAAACAAATTTAATTATGATTTTCATAGCACTTATATTGGAACTTTACTATCACTATATTTTGCGGCTGGATAAAACTTTCTTAGTGAAATTCCTAAACATTTAGGGGATCAGCCGGTCAATCCAGGCGGTCGACCACAGCCTTTCAGTAAAACTTCTTTTATAAAATAATTATAAAAGCTCAATATAATAAGTTTTCGTTTTTCATTTTTTTACTAAGTGTAAAAACGTTTGTAAGAATTCGACAAGTATGATGCTGAGTGAAGATTATATTAAAAAGAGTCCATCTGCTATGTTTTGTTGTTATTTGTTTGTGACTTTGAGCCTCTATAGAAATGAAAAGTATCAGCCCAGAAAAACGACACAAGAATGAATTTATTAGACACTTTGCCGTTATATTGCTGTAGTCTAAACAGTCACCATCATCGCGTCCATCTACAACACGCGATTTGTTGCAATGCGAAGCATTTCTTATTATTACAGTGGAATCTGTCTAAAGCGGACACGGTATAAAGCGGACATCTATTTAAAGCGGACGCAATCTCGTGGAACGGAATGATTTACGGTCAAAATTTCTTTAAAGCGGACAGTTATAAAGCGGACAGTACTAAAGCGGATACTTTTTTTTTTGCACCAAATGAAGGTTTCCCCTAAAAAATCTCGGCATAAAGCGGACACAAAGTAACACAATATATCTTTCATCAATTTGTACATTTTTCAACTTTTTTGTTTACAATTTCAAGTATTTTTTTAATGTTTTTTTCGCTCCAATCAACGGCTTTCTCAGGCCCAATAAGTTCGTATATGACTGGTATTTCCAGACCATACCCAGCCCTCTGTTGACACGTTTTCCAGTGACTTTGCATCTTATGGAACAGCTGGGAACTTTTGTAAAACGATTCATGACTTTGCTCAAGTTTTTTGGTATGTGTCCAACTACGTGGCCTTCAAATAAAACAGCTACTGCGAAAGCATCGTGCTCGTTATTTTCTTGCGGCACTAACTGGACATTTTCGTCGCCAACTTTTGGATCCCATAGATGCATATAAGCATGATATCCACGAACAAATGAGTCGAAAGAAAACCTTTTTTCTTTTATGACGCATATCGGAATTTGCCTTTCAATGTCTTGGAGCAAGAAATTCAAAAGTTGATAATCGTTTGAAGCCATTTTGCTTTCCGTGGCACTGATGAAGAAATGGATTTTTTTCTCTGTTTTGTTTTGTGCAGATAACATTGCATTGCAACAAGATAAATTTTCGAATTCGAATGTTTGTACACATGTAAAAATGAAACATCTTGAATGTTAAGTACAGAATCGTTGTTGTTTGTGTAGAATCAAGATGGCGACAAACAAGCACCATCTCGCTGGAAAGTTTTCTAAACGAACGCTAACTCTGGATGAAAAGATCAAAGTTCTGGATTTTAAAAGAAAGAATCCAAGTTTAGGATGCAGAGCTATTGGAGAAAAATTCAATATTGGAAAAACGGCAGCCGCCTCTATTTTGAGCAAGGAAGGTAACATCCGTCAACAACACAAACTTTTTCATGAAAAATCAAAAAAACGAATGCGCCATGGAAAGTATCATGAGATCAATAGTATTCTTTACGAGTGGTATAAAAGATGTTGCGCTTCAAACATATTCCCAAACGGGGCAATGGCTATCAAAGAAAAGCTCCTTCCAAGAAGTGATTTTGATGGGTTTCACGCATCAGACGGTTGGCTTGATGGTTGGAAAACTAGCTATGCTATCAAAGAGCGTCGCATTGTTGGAGAAGCAGGCGATGTTTCTGCAGAAACTATCACATCGTGGATGGAAAGGATCGCTGAATTGACCGAAGGATATCAATTAGAGGACATTTGGAACATGGACGAGTCTGGGTGCTTCTTCAAAGCATTACCAGAGAGGGGATTAGTGGAAAAAGGCAAACAAGCCAAAGGAGGAAAAAAGTCTAAACAAAGATTGACCGTCGCCTTTTCGTAAACGCAGCTGGGGAAAAGATTGACCAACCTGTTGTGATCTGGAAGAGTAAAGTACCACGTTGTTTCAAGAAGTTGAAAGATCCATCATGACCATTTGATGTGAATTATTACTGAAATCCCAAATCATGGATGACATCAGAAGTTATGGAAGCGGTGTTGACCCATCTAAACAACAAGCTATACCATGAAGGAAGAAAGGTACTTCTTCTTCTCGACAACGCAACATGTCACCCCGAAGCTTTAAATGGGCGATTCTCTCAGATCAAGCTCATCTTTTTACCAAAAAATACAACCTCGATGCTTCAACCGTTGGATGCTGGAATAATACAAAATTTCAAAGTGAAATACCGAAAAAGGCTGGTCAAATACGTACTTGCCAGGATCAACAAAAAGAAATCTGCTACAGAGATTGTCAAGTCCTTGGACGTTCTTCAAGCTATTTGCTGGGTACAGGAATCGTGGAAAGAAGTCACCAATGCAACCATTAAAAAGTGTTTCGAAAAATGTGGAATCATCAAAAAGGACGTGGTAATGATGGACGAAGAAGAAGAAGATGATCTTGAGTTCGAAGCACTTGTACGAGAGCTCACGCCAGATATTTCAGCTTTGGAGTATGCTAATTTTGATGCTACCGTTCAAGCATTTGAGCCAATGATCAACGACCAAGATATTGATTGGCGAGAGCGTTTGAGACATAAATGCGGTCCTGGGTTCAACTGATCCTAGCATTGAAATTTCTGATGAGAAAGAAGATGAGAACGAAGGCTGTGATGGTAATTTTGAAAAGGAAAACATCAGTTGTTCTGAACTGATTTCATTGCTCAACAAGATGCAAAGGTGCTCTCTCATCGACAGTGAAAGCCAGGCTATGCTCTTGACCATCACTAAGAAAATTGAGGACATGCAAATTGCTAACAGAAAACAAAAAAACATCACGAACTTCTTTACCTCTCAGTAGGATTATTGTAAAAGACTTTTCATGTTAGATATTTGTTCTCTTAGCTGCATTTAAAGTGCCTGTTTTTGTTCCGTTGTTGTTGTTGCTTTATAGTCCCTGAACGAAGTGAACCATACACGACATAAAAATACAGCTTTTGGTAAATTTGGACAATAAAAATCACTTTTAGGAAAACTCTCTATAAAGCGGACATCCATCAAAAGCGGACACTTTCTTTCGCACCAATGGTGTCCGCTTTAGACAGATTCCACTGTATTACCTGAGAGCAAGGATGTAATAAAAAATAAAAGTCTAATTAGAATGCTAAAACAGACGACTAAGAATTTAGAGAAATAAAGGTCAAATGAAGGGAATAAGTGTAGGAGGTATATATAAAAAAAGTATATCAAAAATAGACCAAGTTGGCAATTGAAAAACAAAAACTTTGAAAACTGCAAAGATTGATGCCAAAAAGTAAGATATGACAATTTCTTCTTTGAACTGTGGGTTGTTCTGGCCTGCAGAATCTCCCATTGTATCAAAGAAATGATTGACTTTTTGAAAAATACATAAAATTACTAAAAATAATATTAAAATAATGTCTATGTCTTAAATCTTAAAAAGGGTTGAAAATTTTCCACTGACCCTATAATAAATTTTTGCTGTACAAATTTGATTATATTATTAGCCTCGTCATTACTGAATCCCATTTTTTTAATACTCTCTTTCGATTCTTTCGGTATCGCACCCACAGCCTCAACAATGATTGGAATAAATTAATAACATTCAGGGTAAGTTATTTGCATAGCTCGTAGTAGAGGACCATAATTGTCTTCTTTTTCTTGGATCTTTTTGGCGACATTTACATCATTTGTGCAACTTAATTCGATGACTTCGCAAGTTTTCTCAATCAGAAATCTGGCCATAGCGGTCGCACTCGAAGGTACTATCCACTACACTATCGCTGCACCAAAAAACAGTTAATCATGAAGCTTGTTGAAACAACAAAATTTAGATTTACAGAAAATTGGCTTTTTATTTACATAGCAGACTAAATATAGTTCGAAAGTGTTTCGAAGCGAATGTATGGAAAAACTAAGAGAATATGTAACTTAGCAAGTGCACCACCGCTACTTTCATAAACTTCCTCTCTATTTTCTACTTTAATGTAGCCACGCTGATCGCGTGGTTGTTATTGAACAGCAAAAAAAGGAGATTATTTCCAGGTTTGTTTATTCTTGGCCCAAATACAAAAGGTACTAATGAATCTAGTGTTATTAATGGTTAATTAATTGGTAAATCGAGTAGAAATTTCAAAAAATAGGCACAAGGTGTTCTTAATATGGTAGCCCCAGCGTATAGAAATATTTCGGGTATCTACCAAATGGGACTCCTGCAGGACTGCGCAAAAAAAATCATAAAAGAATCGCAGTATTTTGTAAGATAATCACAGTTCATAAAACATGTGCTGCGCTTCTGGGCCACCGTACCATGCACATCAGTGAGAACATAAGTTAAGTTCGGGACATTTTTGATGTTTTTCACAATGCATGTGAATCTTTTGTTTGACGAGTGTTTTGATTAAGAGTCACATGATGAAATCAAAAATAATTAAAAAATCCTTTTGTACACACGGTTGTTGCATGCAAGTGTCTTTGGTGAAGGTTTTTATACAGTTTTATTAATTCCTTCAATAAAATTGATACTAAACTTTTCAGGAGGGAGTATCTCTTCAACACAAAAGAAAACAACTCTCCCGTATCTGACACCAAATCTAATTCTGTGCGTTTTACGGCGTTTTTCGAGGGGAAGACTGCTGCCGAATAATTTAACAAAGCTCTATTCAAGGGTTTTCTTTTTTCTGTAATATCTTCGCTGCTTTAGCTGAAATGTTCTATAAAAAGTCAGGATTTATATATCAATATCAAAGTGAAAATCTCAAACAGTTGATTTTGATGATTGTCTTTCCCAGCCGAAGATTGTATAACATGAACACTTAAATGCTTAAATATTATCATCGTAGGAAGGTCCTGAAAATTTCTCAATAATTAGCACTTAAATCTGCTCTATCATATTACTTGCTTTCATAGCATAGTGGAACATATTTTAAGAACTACAGAAATTAAAATAACTAATTGTTAAAAATCCTAAAAGTTTCGTGGTTTAACGATATCCAGTTTCAGTTTAGAGAAAATGGCAAATAATGAAGCGCCAAGTTATCAATTTTATTTCCCCAGGACTTAGATGAATATATAAAGGAACTTTTGCTGGAGAACCACAAAACTCTAGCTTTGCATCAGGAAAAGGTCTTAAAGAACATTCAAGAAACAATTTATCACATCTATGGCCCATTGACAAAACTGTGACATGAGATGGAGCAAGAAAAAAAGATGTTACTGGAAAGTGGTGAAAATACAGAGGGTGAACACATTGAAAACATGAAGTATGTGTCGTTGGTATTTGAGCAAACAATCATGTTGACGGACCAGGCTATTAATGCAACAACATATCATCGTCGCAATAATGTTTTGAACACACTTATAGATAACAAACCGCAGGGGAAAGACATTATGAAGGACTCCGACAATTTATTTGCGACTTCTTCTGAAGTTCTCTTTGGGGAAAAGTTTGAGGAGAGATTTTCAAAAACTTCAACTGCAAAGCAGAAATCCAAATCATTGTTTTCTGGACTCCAACGAGGTGGAAATACCAACAACTCCAACCAACAACCACGTCGAGCATACTACCAGCCCTTTCATAGAAGCCCCTTGAAGTCACATGAAACACACCGAGGCAGGGGGCAACGACCAGTGTTCTTAAGAAGAGGTAAGAATTCCTCCTTATTTGAGACCCACTGTAAAAGTGCAATTATTAAGCCTCCAATTAAGCCTCCAAGCCTCCAACAAGTGTTGCAGGGAGGATTCAACACTTCCAAAAAAATTGGAACAAATTAACAAGCTACCAGGAAATTTTAAATTATGTCCAGGGGTACGAAATTCCATTTCTGGAGAATCCTACCCAAGCAGCTCCTCTTCCACCTCTTCGAATGTCTCTTTGTAGATCAGGAGATTCAAGAAATGCTCCTGATTCGATTTTTCTCGTTCCAAAGAAGGACTCAGGGTACCGGCCTGTAATAAATTTGAAAAGACTAAACAGGAACATTCCCTATCATCATTTCAAAATGGAGGGACTGTTTTTGCTGAAGGAAATGTTAAAACAAGGAGACTACATGTGCAAGATTGAAGTAGAAGGGACAACTTTACCAATGCCTTTGCCTGTGCGTTGGTCTAGCCTCAGCTCCAAGGGTTTTCACAAAATTGATGAAGGTACCAATTGCACTTTTAAGGAGGCTGAATGTTTGTGTGATAATTTATCTGGACGATATACTAATGATAGCTTCATGCAAGGAGGACCTGCAAATAGCCAGAAACAGTGTTATTTATCTACTGCAAAATCTAGGATTTCTAATCAACATCCAGAAGTCAGTTTTCGAACCATGCCAAGTTATTAAATTTTTGGGAGTGGATATAAATTCCCAGAAAATGACTCTGTATGTTCCTCAAATGAAGAAAGAAAAAATTGTAAAACAGTATCAATCTTTACTGAATCAATCTGCAGTTTCGATAAGAGAGTTGACACAGTTAGTAGGGAAATTGTCAGCAACAGCAATAGCAGTTCTTCAAGACAACAGATTTGGGGATTGGCTGCAAAAGGAACCTACCACTCCACCTTGACGCTATCACAGGAAGCGAGAACAGAATTAGACTGGTGGATAAAAAATCTCAAATTAAGTCAGGGAAAATTGTTGATTTCCACTCCACCCCAGTTGATGATAGCATCAGACGCCTCTCTACAAGGATGGGGAGCAGCTTGCCAGGGACAGGAACAGACTTGACTGGAACAGGGGGACCATATAAATGTGTTAGAAACCTTTGGAATTGCATTGGAAACTTTTTGTCCTCTGTACCCAAAGGTGAAAGCCATCCATATTCAGAAATTTGGGAATACCTTCCAAAACGGGGGATCACAATTACAGCAGAATACCCCCCAGGCACGCTGAACAAGGAGGGGGGATTGGGAGTCAAGGTCAATGAAGGAACAAAACGAATGAAAATTAAACCCCTCCATCTTTCCACAAATATGCAAGGCCCGAGGCACTCCCGATAAAGACCTATTTGCTTCTCAAATTTCTCATCAATTGCCTCAAAACAGGTCATGGAAACTAGACCCCTACAGCCAAGGAAAGGATGCATTCCAAGTACCCTGGACTTACATGAAGGCATATACATTCCCACCATTTGCAGTGATAGGTCGTGTGCTAAAGAAAATTCAGGCAGACAGGACGACATTGACACTCATAACTCCAGCTTGGCAATCTCAGTCGTGGTTTCCACAACTATTACAAATGTCAATTCGGAACCCTCTGCTTTTACCCAAACAAACAGATTTGTTGAAGGATCCACAAGGGGCGCTGCATCCCCTCGATTAACCAGTCACTTCAGTTAGTGGTCTGGACAGTTTCCGGAAACGTCTGGAAACAGAAGGCATATCAGGAAAAGCTGCAAAGGCGCCAAAAGACCAGGTACATTGTCTCATTATGAACGGGTCTGGAGAAAGTGGTATGGCTGGTGTTCTGAAAGACAAATTGATCCCATTCGGGGTCCTTTAACATCTATATTAGATTTTTTAGCAGAATTATTTGATCAAGGTTTGCAGTGTAGTACGATTGCTGGCTATAGATCAGCTATCTCTGCCTATCACAATTCTGCGGGAAGTGTTTCAATTGGCAACCACCACAGAGTGATGGCTCTTATGACTGGTATATTTAATAAGAATCCACCTCAACCAAAGCATAATTTTATTTGGGATGTGGAAATTGTGCTTAATTTTTTTATCAAAGTTTCCAATAGGGAAAGAACTTAGTGATAGATGCTAACTTTGAAATTAACAATGTTACTGGCTTTATCTGCAGCTTCTAGAGTATCAGAAATAACAAATTTAAACATTCGTTATTTGATCAAACATAGCTCGAGTTGCACCTTTTCCTTTTCAAAATTAACCAAAACTAGGAAACAAGGTTAAAGTATTCCAAATATTAAATACTATCGATTTCCTGAAAATAAAAGCTTGTGTGTGTGCCACCATATTGATTTATATTTAGTCAGATCTAAGGCATGGCACAACAATTATAATCAATTGCTCCTCAGCTATATTAAGCCACATAAACCTGTAACTACATCATCTGTTTCCAGATGGGTAAAAGAGATTATGATCTTATCCGGTATTAATCCAGGGTTTACTGCTCACTCAGCTAGGTCTGCCTCTACATCTAAAGCCATTTTGAGTGGTATGTCCCTTCCTGAAATTTTAAAACGGGCGCATTGGTCAAACGAGTCAACTTTCCAAAGATTTTATAATAAACAAATTTCTGATCAGCAAGATATGGCATTTCAGAAAGCGGTTTTGGGGGAGCTTTAAAGATAGGTCCTGAAACAATGTCTTCTAGCTTTAAGCCAGAAGGCGCAACAATCCAGTATTAGATCGGGCGTAGAATTTATGAGATAAAATTGAGGATTATGTGCCCTTGCACAATCCTCAATTTCAAACAATAAAAGTTTTGATAGAATAGTAAAACTATATAATTCAACTCTTTTCTATCTTAAAACGTGGATCGGGAGATTAAGATATAGTTTCAAAAATCCCACTTCATACCGTAAATTGATAATGCAAGGTAAATATATACAAAGTCACTTTTTTTAACTATCCTATTAACAAAATCTCAATCATCTATAACTCAGTTTGATTTTTCAAAATTAATTTCTGTTCCTTTATTATGAATCGATAATAAATGTTTGTTTTTGAAAATACACGTAGTTCCACTAACGTTTTTTGCGTTCCTCTATAAATTGATAAGTTTCGATCACCTCTTCCTCGTAACCAAACTGTCCCAGTTTTGTGTACTTATTTTCGTTTATTCGCGTTGGTGATTTATAACGTTTGACAGAAGAGTAGTTTTGCTTTGAAGTATTACCATGACAACCAACGAAACTGAAACGAAAGAGAAGTTAATGAAAGTTTTGATATGAACATTAGCTTAATTCAAGATCCATTACATAACGTGTGCATACCTTGCCTTGTTATTCTGTTCACCAGATGCAGAGATTTCGGTGATGTCCATTTTATCATCTTCCTTTTCCCCGATAAATTCAAAGAGACTTTCTCTTTCTCCAATCGCTGCCGGACAACTAGCTTGTCGTTTGTGCTTTATTAACATCAAGTCATCAAGTAAACTTCCAACCATTTTCCGACATTCTTTCGATTTCTGGCTGTTGAGATTTTCACTATTTCCAACCGTTGATGAATTTTGAATAATCAATTTTCCATGCTGGTCAATTATACCAAAATCTTTTTCGTGAAATTCGAAGCTGTCACAACTGTCATCTTTGGTTCGTTTGTGAAGTTTGTAGGATGTTTGGCGACTTTCTTCAACTTCAGGCACTCCTTGGAACCAATCATGCCTTTCCTCGTACATGGTGTTGTGAGAGATTCGCGAAGATGGATGGATGACAGACTTGGGAGGGTTTCTTGTCACCTCAACCTGCTCTGGAGATAGATACTGTTTTATTTGTGCACGGCTATCTTTCTGATGCATACTGCTTTGTGGAGTCAATGGCTTTTTAAATTTGATTTGTGACTGTTTGGAACATCCCGAAAAACCTTTTCCTTTTGTCTTTGAGCTACGCAGTTCATGAACTAATATATTAAAAACAACAGAGTTTGGTGCTTTGTTGCGGGATTTTCCCGTTTCAGACACAGTATTTAAGCTTTCAGTCGTTTCTATCTGGTGTCTTTCTTGAAGAAAATTCTCCGTAATACGATTATCTGAGGTCTGAGCATATCCTCCACAATTGTCGTTAACTATCAAATTGCGAGGTCGAGATCTTGGTGGGAAGCATTTGCTTCTTATATTTGAATTACTTTCATTTTCTTTTTCTAGCAAATGATCGTTTATTCGTGATTTCTTATAATATGGTTCGCTTGACGTCTTCTTTTTGCTTCTTGGACTTTTTAAAGATTTTTTTTGAGAATTAAATACGAGACCTCCTCCCAAAACCATTTTGTCGTCGTGCGAAAGATTAAGTGAAGAGTTTGGATCGAATATCTTCGATTGAGACATTTGGTCTTTAGTCCCAAAATTACTATTAAGTGGGTTTCCGTTTCGACATTTGGTTTCGATTTCGCAGCTCTCTGAATTCTGTTTAACTGCGGCGCTAGTGTAACGACTGCATGCAATACCTAATGGGGAAGATTTTAATGCTTCTTTATCAAATTTCGAGTGACTTTGAGTAGTTTTTCTTTTCGCTAGAGATTTTGCACATTTTGGTGGTGACAAGCTTCTACTTCTCGATTGGCTGAATGTTTTCGTTGGCTTTTTAGGGGATACGCTTCTCGGTCTTGTTTTTATTCGCTCATTACGCTGTTTAACATCTGCATTATCTGACATTCGTTTCCTGGAATGTTTTGATGGAGATTGCGATCGTGTTATTGGGAAATAATTGACAGGGATAATAATTCGATCGGCTCGTTGAACAGTTTGTCTTGGTTTATTTTCACACCAATGAGCATTATCAAAGTTTTGTTCGACAACATCTGATACACCAGCCTGCAACTGAGATGTCGTTGGCAATACGTGATTGTTACCTTCATCATCAATTTGTACTTCGCATGTGGTTGGTAACAGATCTTTACCATTGATTTCATTGTTATTTTCCGTTTCACAAATTGTTGGTAGGATGAGATTATCACTCGGAAGAATACCATCCTCTTTCACTTCTTTATCAGGTACAACCGGGAGATCCAATGATCCGGTAATATATTCTTCATATTGAGTATTGCCACTGTTACCACACCAAGCTTCTGTAACTGCCAAAATATCATCTTCTTTGACCTGAAGAATGTCTTTATATTGAGTATTGACATTCCTACCACGACAAATTTCTTTATCTGTTACAATATCGTCTTCCTTTACCAGCTGCAGAGGAATTTCTGTCTCACAAAATTCAACCATACTTCCTCCTGATTCTTCCTGAACTGACCGTTCTGTAGCGTAAGGTGGATTAAAACTATACTTATGCTTTCTCATGGCTTCTTCGTTTGGTTGGGATAACTCGTCTAGTAAATCATTGATATCCTCGTGTGATCGACTTTGGTCCAATCGTTCGATGTAACCAACATAAGGTAAAATTCGTTCACGTGTTACTTGCACAGATTGATTCATTCGTGGTTCATTGCTGAGTCGCTTTGAAAATTCTTCCTTGTTCTTTGTAATCGAGGATAATTTGCCATTGCTTCTAATTGTAGTTACAGTAAGGCTACGAGTAGAGTACAAGCTTGGTTGCTTTCCTTGTGATTTCTTTGTCAAGACATTCATTGCTTTGTTAGGTTGGCTAGTAGTTGCAACAGCAAGCATGCAATCAGTTTCCGTGGATTGAATACCAAACGAGGATTCTGGTTTAAGTACATGCTTTTCCTTGATGTAATCATTTTTCCATTTAGATAAACCAATCGGTTTACCTCGGTATTCTTCAGTGTAATATAAAGGGCGACCTACAGCTCCTTCTTTCGCATCCACCTGAACGCTGTCTGAATTACTGGTGGGTTTCCCTTCTTTCAATTGCTTTTCCATTTCTAAAACTTCTTGTGGAATTTTGAACGCTTTTGCTTTTTCTTCTTTGTTTCTTCTAACTTTTACTGACAGTGACGTCGGATTCGGCACATTGGATTTCGTACTTTTAAGTTGTTGTCGATAAGGAGAAACATATGCTGATTTGTAAGGACTACTTGATGAAGCGGGTACACTATTACCAGAGGTACATTTAATTTTGGATGGTGCACTTTTTGAAAGCAACTGTTTCTTTGGTGTTTTTGTTGGTAGTTTAGAAATAATTTCACGCTCACGTTTGCTTTGATCACTTCTTTTGTGAGAGTTGACTTCTTTACTTACTATACATTCAGATGCAATTTGAACTGTTAAAGGATAACCTTTATTATCGTAGTCTACTACTCTCGGTGTAATGTTCTTCTTTTGGGGAAGCCGATGATAAATCTCTGATCTGCGTTCTTCTTTCCCTGTTGGTATAATGGTTTTATTTGCTGTGTATTGTAAAGCATTTTCACGGTTACCGATCTCGTCTAGTTGCTTTCGGTTGTATGATGTTGGAAGATGACTTTGTTTATCAGAACGTAATACACCTTCTTCCAGACTATGTTTTTTTGATATTTCTAGACCTTCAGTATCAAATGATCTACTCATTGGAATTGTGGAATATTGAATTCTTGGTGAACCATATATTTTTTTCCAATCAGGAGCTGTTTTGGATAATTTTTCACTTCGTTGAGGAGATGTGGAGCGTCTTCTTAGTGGCACTAGATTTTCTGGAACACTTGAAACCCCTTTTTTTTCCTCCGAGCGATGTCTCTTTGCAGGTGCTGATCTTGAACAAGTCCACTTCATTTCACCTGCATCTTTGGATTTTTTATCAGTCCCTTTACCTCCTTTGATCTTATCACGACACTCACTCTTCTTTTTTGGAGTGTCTTTTGGAGTCAATTTAAATTCATCGTCAACTTTCGAATGAATATCCTTACGTTTGATGCGTTTCTCTCCTTCTAACCCTGGCGCAGTGTTGGGAGTATGTTTGGCAGTTTTTTTCCTTTTTGGTCTTGATAGATCCTTAGGAATATTAATTTTGTCGCTTAAATATGGTTTGTTTAACGGACTGATTCTCATCTGTGCATCGGGGATGGATTTCTGTTTTTTTGTACAACCACCACTTAATTCTCTGTTTAAGGGCTTTGGATAAACAGCAGGTCCTTTTGCCATTTTCAGTTGCTGCACAGCTGTGCCTGAGGAGGGATTTGCCAGTTGGCCATCATTCAATTTTTCTAGTTTCTTCATTCCTGGCGCAGGATCTTTTTCAATAGGTCTATTTGCATCGGTTTTAGACAATCGTATTTTTGGACTACTGGTATCACTTTCAGAAGATGAGTGGCTGGAAAAAAATGGATCAGCAGAATAAGGAGATTCTTTTGGTTTTATCTTTCCTTTTGTAGGTGTGTTTCTTTTTAATGGAAGGGAAGTAGACTTTCTATTTTCTTTCCTTTTCAGTTTTGTTTTTTTCCCCAAATTTCTTTTAGGTTTTATCACTCTTTCTATTTTGTCTTTATCTCCTTTATCTGTTAGATCTTTTGATCTTTCATTTAGTTTTGTTGATTTTCCTTTCCTTCCATCTTCTTTTGTATTGCTACTTTTCTGTTCATCTGGCAACTGTGCATGTTTGTCAGCTGCACACATAGATGTAGCTGGTATATCTACATGTTCCGGAAATTTTCTCCCGTCATCGATCAATTCATGAGTAGATAAGATTGGGTCAGTTTTGTTTGAATCACCGCTGTCATACTGTTTCACACTACTGGCTTTGGGTTTTACTTGCTCCTTCTTTGTTGACTTATGTTCGTCATTATCTCTATTTGGTAGATCTGCATAACCATCTTCCTCTACGTTACGCTTATCGAAACTATCTTCCGCACCAGAAAGTGAATCACTTTCGTCTGTACATTTTTGAATGAATTCATTAACTTCTGGATCCACCGACATTTTTTCGTAAGCTCCCGTTTCTTCGGGAACCTGAATACTGCTGGAGTCTACAGCTGGAACTCCATCTTGATACTTCAAACTTTCTCCCTGGTAAAGCCCAGAAGGCTTTGAATTATCTTCACAAACTTCTGCGCTTATGTCACTTTTGAAATCTCCTTCAACTTGTGGACGTGGGTTTCCAAGTTCCTTCTGATAAGCAGTTTTGGGTAATTCTTCTTTTTTTTTATCTTGTACATGTGGGCTCGAATAATGTTTTGCAAGGGTTTCTTCCTTTTTTTCTTCCCCAGGAACTTTGTTTTGTTCTTGTTTTTTTCGTTTTCCTAATAACCGTCCAATCATGCCAACGATTCCCCATGGGTTTATCTGGCTTTGGCTATTATCGAAATCATTTTGTTCTGAAACTAATGCTTCACTTGTTGTTTTAGGATTTTCTTGCTTATTATTGTGACGACTTTGTGAGTTTTCACCACTATCCTTATGAGATGTTTGTTGGGAAATCTCAGATTCGCTTTTAGCCGTTGCATTTATGTTTCCTTCTTCTTCTTCTTCCTTTTCTTTGTTTTCTTCTTCTTCTTCTTCTTCTTCTTCTTCTTCTTCTTCTTCAGTATCTTCTCTTGGTGTGATTTGGTCTGCTTGGAATAGATCTTCTGCATCAAATGCTTTCTCCATTTCTTCAAATTCTTTAAGAAAATCTTCCTCATTTATTGAGGCGTGTTCATCTGTTTTTTGTGATGGAATTATAGGAGATTCTTCGATACTTCTACCTTTAGAAGCAGGATTTTTCCCGTGGATTTCGTTACCAATAGCTTCTAAAAACGCTTCTTCGTCAACACCAGCAAGTACTTGATCTTCCGATTGAGAAACAAGCATGTCCTCTTGTAAATTTTCAAACTTTTGAGGAACCATTGCCACTTCTTCATCTTTTATAGCTCCCTTCCTTGTTGGTGTTATCGTCAACAAATGACTTCCAGGAATAGTTACTAGATAATGATCATGATCGTTCATAAAACTGTCATCAGTTCTTGCAGGTTGACTTGAGTATGTTTCGGGTGACGGCAACCTGCCATCATTACTTTTCTCTTTATTTTTAGGCTTTTTGTATTCTTGTAACGACTTTTTGCTTCCTGGTCTGCGAAATTTCGAAGCTTTTACTGTTGCTACATCACTTAAGCCTTTTGCATTTCTTACTGGCGATAGAGATGATGTTTTCTTCCTTTTCACTCCATGCAGCGGTTTTGTTTGATCTTTGGTATACGAACCCCTTTTAGAAGTACTATCCACAGAAGGTAGGATCTCTGCAGCTTGTGGTAAGTTCGTTCGTAAGTTCTCCATCCCATCATCTTCAGACAATGCTATATTTATCTCATTATCAAAAACATTTTCTTTGTTTGAAAGACCTGCATCTAGCATATCGAATACAGATTCTCCATTCTGATTCAGATTATCTAATCCTGATTTTAAAACTGGATCATTTGATATTTTCTCTTTTAAAGCCTTTCGATACTTCCCTCTCTCGTTGGCCTTAATCATTTGCAAGCTGTATTTATCCTTTTCTCGGCTAAACAATTCATCTTCAATTTGTTCTTTTTTGTCCCGTTCCAATTCATCTGTTTCTGAAAAAAGGTAAAACAGGCAGAATGTAAATTTCAAATTTAGCACTGATATCTTATCTAGACACAAAACAAGGGTCCTAAGTCCTGTGTATGATCAGTTTCAAAAAAAAAAAAATATTTAACAGGATGTACTCAGTGTAGAGCGCTTACTCTCTAGAGCATTCCATCATCAGGGCATGCGAAACCGGTGTGTGTTTGTGTGTGTGTTAACGAAAAGTTTATTTGCACTCAATTTGCACGAAAATAGTCTATATAGCCTTGGGAACGGCCAAAGATGCTAAAAAGAAGATTCAATAGCTTGGCTATTTTGAATTCAAATAAAGATCTTGTAGACAGTATAAATCTAAAAGACATTGGGAATGAATTTGTTTCTAAACATGAAAGTAGAAAACTAGTGTTTGGTGTATTTGTAGAATCAGATTTATAAATAATTGTATATATTTATCAACTAAGCTTTTATTTTGTTGTATTTTTATCCCCTTGCACTTTTTATCCTTATTATTTGAAACTTTATGTAGATATTTATTTGATATATCAAGAATGTTCGCTTGTCTAATCCCTTAAAATAGTTGTCGTTTTCCGCCAATCTAGAGTCTTATATTTGATTTTTTTTTCTTCGCCGCCATTGTGGGGGTCTTCACTAAACATAAGTTAAGCCCCAAAGAAAAAGTTGTGTTGCGTGCCCTGATCATAGGGGCTCATGAGCTAAGAACATCATTCTAATACTCAAACGCACTTAGTCTTCATCGTTTTCATGCAAAACAACATTTTGTTGGCAATATTCAATGCACAGGATAGTTTAGTGCAACGAAGATAATAAAAATGTATTCTTTAATATTAAGCAGATATTCGACAACATACGACAACATTGGATATCGAGATTTATTCCGTCGAGAAAAGAAATATCTGACGACGCGCAGCGGAGTTGGATATTAGCTTGGCGAGATGGAATAAATCCGATATCCGATGTTGACAGGTCGAATACTTGATTTATCATGCAGATTCACATTTAACTGATTTAAGGCAAATAACCTAAAACGAGAGTGTCCTACTTTTATTTTGAAATGAAATCGCATCTTTTGTTTTAAAACTAAATCGAACATGTTTTGAAACAAAATCGAACACTCAATAATTATAATGAAATCGAACGTCTAAATCGAACGTTTCAGTCCGTGCTATTCTCCCAAGGAATCGAATAATACCATTATCTGACAATACTATTATCAGATGAGTGATAATAGGTTTGAAACGTCAGTTACGATTATCTATCTGAACAGGACAGTGCATGATAATTCTTGTTATGTTATATGCAAAACTTTTCTTGATTCTATCTATCTTTTTTTAGCAATCTTCGTAGACACTGTAAACTTTTACCAGAATTTTCTCTTAAAAATCATATTTTTTATATTTTATTTTTTTCTATTTTGTTTATATATAACTACAGTCGACTCTCGATAACTCGAACACTCGAAAACTCGAACAACTCGGTAGGTCGAACTTTTTTCAAGGTCCCTTGAGTTTACAAGCCCTTTTGAGGCAAAAAAATCTCGAAAACTCGAACACTCGAAAACTCGAACATCTCGATAGGTCGAACTTTTTTTTCGGTCCCTACGCTGAATTCCTCTCGATAACTCGAACTTTTCTCAAATATTTTTAAAAAAATTCGAAAAGACGTTGTAATTCGAACGTTTGAATTTCGAATGTTTTCGAAAAATTCGAATTTTCAAAACACAGAAGAAACGCATGAAAAACAAAACACAAAAAAAAAATTTAAAATGGCGCCTGTAAAACCACGAAAGCTAGACAATAAATCCATAGGGATTAAATGTAAAGCCCTAAAAGACTTGGAAAAAGGTATGAAAAACAAGGACGTTGCAGCAAAGTACGGTGTTAAAAAAAACACCCTTTCAACATGGCTCAAAAATAAAAAGAAATTAACAACTTCACTGGAAAAGAAAGGCATGTCTTCATCACGAAAAAGCACACGTTGCGGAGACTACGATCAGGTAGATAAAGCTGTTTTTAAATGGTTTGTGGGTATGAGGAGTCAACAAGTTCCAATTGATGGCACCATTCTTAAAGAAAAAGCCTTGGAATTCGCAAAGAAATTAAAGATTGAGGGGTTTAAAGCATCGGATTGTTGGCTTGGCAATTGGAAGAAAAGGTAACACAACAACATTTTTTTTTACTTGGCACTTTTTGTATCAGAACATTGAATATTATTACATAAGATTTCCACCATTTTCTTCGTACCCGAGAGGATTAGACACTTCTTTTCGAGCTCAAAACAGAAAGATTGTGCTTTTGATTGACAACTGCCCCGCCCATCCTGAAATCAATAACCTTACAAACATCAATTTGGTATTTTTGCCTCCAAATACAACGTCTGTCCTCCAACCGATGGATCAAGGTGTGATACGAAGTCTCAAAGCTCATTACCGAAAGAAGATCGTTCGTCTTTGTATCAAAGCACTAGAAGGCGCAAAGTCACTTCCAAAGATAAGCATTCTCCAAGCAATGAAACACTTGGTATCGTCATGGAACGCTGTATCGAAAGAAACCATTGTTAACTGTTTTAAGAAATCTAACATCAGCATATCGAACCAACAGGCAGCAGTAAACGACTATGATGATCCATTCAAAAGTTTACAGGAAGATATCGATAGATTGAATGAGTTGGATAACGAAGTAAATCTATCAGCTGAAGCCTTTTCTAATGTGGATAGTGATGTTGTCACATCCGCTACAATAGAAAGTGATGAAGATATCATCGCCCAATTGATCGAAGTTGATGAAGGTTGTGAAAGTGAGGAAGGTTGTGAAAGTGAGGAAGATGATCAAGATGACGAGAGTGTTTGGCATACGCGCCCTTCAGCCAGTGAAATTGGAAATGCATTAGAAGTTCTACAAGACCTTTCCCTTTTCAGTACACATGGGGAGCAAATCCACTCACTTGTACTGAAGATCGAAAGTACACTCATCCTTGAGAAATGCGAAAACTTGAAACAAAGTTGTATGACTGATTTTTTTCGTAAGAAATGATAAGTAAGAAAATTGCTCCAAATTCCTCTGTGTCATTTTCATTTTCTTCTTGATTTAACCTAACATCTTGTCTACCCAGTACACCCTGCGATTTTTGCACTTTCGGTAATACATTGAGACAGCGAAAAATACCCGGAGGGAGTCAAAAACGCCGGAACTGAGATACCGGCTATATTACCTAACATCTCGAAAACTCGAACTCTCGATAGGTCGAACTTTTTTCAAGGTCCCGTGAGAGTTCGAGTTATCGAGAGTCGACTGTATGTGTATTACAAATTTCTGGCCATGACATGTTAAAAAGATATGACGATACAACAGTACTTGTTTTCGTCTACGATCTCTCTTATGTTCTTTGAAAGACTGTCGAAAAGTCCAGCAGCACGAAAGTCAAATGGTGTTTCGTCATCTGTGCTTCCTTCGTTTTCAGGTTGAAGTTTAAGTTTCAAGTATTCTGGAGCGTGTTCGTTGTACAAGCTCAGTTTAAAGATGGCGTATTTTGCTGACTCTTGGACTGGTTAATTTGATGACGTCTTTCGTATGGCAGTAGTGACTGAAGACAAAAGGAGCTGTCGAAATTTGAATTTTTTGCAGCCGTTTTCGTTGTAGTGCATTTAGTGGTTCAAAGACTGTTTTTTAATTTTGACAGAATTAGCTTTTTTCGAATCTTTTTCATTCTTTTCAAGGTTGATAATGTTGAATAGCAGCGTTTTGCAGGTAGTTTTCGGGCTAGCTTTGGAGTGAAATCAGGAGTTACCTCTCAGATAAGAATTTTTAGATTGTTCAAAGAGTGGCGCCAGATGCATTAGAAGCTAAGACAACAGACATCTTAGAAAGAACTAACCCAGTGACGTATTATGCTCATATTTTGGCTGCAAAGTGCATATGGACCAAATAGTCAATGTTATGGTTGTACATGCGTGGCCTTAATCAATGGTTTTCTCACGAATGATATGCCGTTATGCTAAAATTGAAGTTGAAAACGGTAAAAACGTTTTACACACCGGTCCATTCCACCGGAAAAACAAAGTGAACATGCAGCCTGCGTTCATCGCATAAGTTACGTAGGTTAACTAGACTTTTTGTGGAATGGATCGGTGTATCGAGATTTCCCATACACGCGAACCGATCCAATTTGATTAATTTTTAATTTTATTTCAAAACAAAAAAATGATGCATTCCACTAATTTACTTACATGAACCAAATATATCAAGCCTAATGGCACTTCTAATTGACCCTAACCCCACTCATGACATAGCTTTGATGTTTTTGCAGCTTTATGGGCACATATGCCTTGGCTCGAAAATTTTTTTTTGCAAAACTTCTGTTATTTATTTTCATGCATCCAATAATTTTATTTCAACATATAGAAGATTGAATGTGTTGGAGTTTCTATCACTGGTTGTTGTGAATGATGATATGTATTGTATTTTTGATCGAGATAGATTTATAACCTTGTAATATTAGTTCAGGATTTGTTTCGAGAATGAGAAGAAACAATCGTCCTGAAGTAACACTCTTAAAGTTTTTGCTGGGATAGGTTTTAAGCTGTGGATTTAATAAATATCATTTAAAACAGAGTAGCTATGTTTATAATCGAGAACCTTAATGCTTTAACCTCGCTCTGCCTTCTGACAGCTTGGTAAGCTTGCTCTCGCTGAACAAGCGAGATATGCACCCGCGCGGTGGAATGGATCAGTGTGTAGAAAGACCAGCATTGATTCAGTTTGGGTTATGGGAACAGTTAAGCGTAGATCCGGTCAAAGGTTCAACTTGTGTATTTTGAAAGATTATAGTCGTAACACTCACAGGTTATCATGGAGACAAACGCCTTCTAAACTGAATTACACTATTGAACGATTTTAGCCCGAATTAAATAGGAGATTAAACTATCCAGTGAAACGTTCTTTTTCGGAGGTTATTAAAAATAACGGCTTCTTATAACTTGGTTGATAGTGGCAGGAAATCTTTTTATATAAAAGAATCATTAGAAGCGTTTTATCATCTGACTATGTCTATAAATTATAAATTCCTTGTAAATTAATAAAACGTAAATACTTCTGGAGAATGCTTCCCTTTCCATACATACATCATATCAACATAAGACTAATACTTTTAAAGAGGACAACATAATGTCAAAGGAACAAAATAAGCATAGGACTGAAAATAGAACTGAATCTCTTTGCAATGACACTTTTGGGTAAAAACTGAACATTGGTTCATATAAACTCATTGGTAAGGCAATAGAAAATTGTTGGGTTTTTTGCAAGGGTACAAACAAAATTAACAAAAAGAAAGTGTTATGCGCTGATAAACAAAAGTGGCAACGACATCAAACACATCATCTAACATTCAACTAATCTGCCACAACATGGCAATATGATAAATTATCTCCACCACATACAAACGATGCATAAGACATTCTTGTATTTTCAAGAGCGTTTGGTGATTATTTGGAAGAAGATTTTCCTTGCTGACTAATTCTTCAGCAAACAAAATCACGAGACCCTCGCAAATTAAAATATAATTCAAATCAAGGGTAAAACGACTTTTTGGTTACCTTAGCGCTATTCCTATCAAATCGTAGCTAACCCATTTCTTGTTGTTCAAATGAGGGAATCCAACTGCTGACATCAGCACACTGCAAACCTCAGTTCTATTTATAACAGTTAATTATCTTTAAAATTTTCACATGAAATATATGATAGAAACAATGATGAAACATTGCCAATGATATCAATCATAAAAAATATTATCAACATTTGGAGTTGCTAAGCTTTTAAAGACAATGTGCTGTTATTAACTCCATTCTGGACTACCACTAGGACTAAACCATAGCAACTAAAATGCTGAATCATGATTACTGGTGCGAAAATCAAAAATCATTTATCAAAACAATATTGGCAGTCTTTACGAACTTTGAATGATAGTTTTAATTTTTGCGCAGTGACTGAAATGATGATGATTCAGATTTGTTTGATCAAAATTATTCAATCAACACGTTTGGTTCGCTTGCGATAGGCTTTACCTTATTGGGTAAAGATGAGTCCGGGGAATATTTAGGAAGGCCCTCCTAAATCAGTCACGTTACAGTTTCATAATCATAACATCATGGCAAATGAAGTGTTAAAAATATGTTAGTAAAACACGTTCAAGGAAAAAACATATTTCTGAACTATTTCGAATGATTTAATGTTTTTCGAGAATAATTAGAATAACTAAATAAACAAGAATTAAGTATGCTACCTTTTTCAAAGAGTGTACCTATGGCAACTGGCAAGTCAAGGTGAATTTCACTTCCCATATCTTCGTACATACCAACACGAACAATATAATCTACTCTTATGTCGTGTTCATTTCCACATATTGTCGACCCCACTGTTGGAACCGTCATCTTTTCATTCTTCCATATTATGCTGAAGACAATTCAAAGAATAGCAAATCATCTTAGTGGAAATGCTGAGAATTACTCAAAATCAACACACTAAATTATACCTGTCTTTAGCCGGTACTCTTTCTCCATGAATAACAGCTTCTTCCGATGAATATGTATTCACACTAAATCTTGACTTACAGCGAACCCTCCGGATAAGCTTTGCATAAATTTCTTTCATTACTTTTGAAGAATCATTCTCAGCGATTGTGTTAATAAGTATATTTTCTCCTTGGACATAAGAAGATCGATTTAAATAACTTTCCATGTTCAATTTGCCATTAGATACGCATGCTGTACTCACATTTGTTTCTTGATATGATCCTGGTTGAAATTGCAGATGGGGTTGGTCAGGATCTATGAGTTCGTTCACGATGATTGTCTGCCTGGTTGTCCTGTCCTTTTTTTTCGGACGACTTAATACTGCCATTAAGTAATATTTTACATAGCCCAAATCACTTTCTACTGGACTTTTAAATGAAGGTGGCAGGTCTTTAGGTATGTTGAATTCAAAAGTGTATACATATCGTCCATATTCATGTGTGTCGCATCTTTTATCATCAGATGAATTAGCGTATCCGAAAACCAACAAGCCAATATCAACAAGAACTTTTTTATCTTTACCAGAGGTGTCGACATTTTCAGCAGTTCGAGAGGACGATTGCAATAACCAAGTTCCAGCACCTTCACCATAAAAATAAACTTTGATCGATTGCAAAGAAACAGGTTTATCTAAAGATATGTAAAGTTCGCCTCGAATAACATCTCCTGGGACATATGCGCGTCGGCTGTCCACCGTATCTACTTGAAATTCTGTTAATATCTTCATTGTGTTCAATTCAAATAAACATACTTCGCAAGATTACAAGTAAATATCGAACAAATTTTAATAAAAGCACGCTTGATCGTCTACATTTTACATTGATATTGAGTGAAATTTAAGTGCTTCAACTTTTACTTATATGATGTCTCTTACATTTTTGAAATTCAAATCTCTTTTAAACACACCTCTTGAATAAATAAGAACACTACGGACGGGGATTTCATTGAAATTTTGAAAAACTGAATTTTAAAAACAAATCAAGTATAAACGTTACGCTGTTAGAAAAGAATCATTGAGATTATATTCATGACATTGATATGCCCCATGAATAACTCTTTTTATTCTCTTTGCTTACCATTCATGGCGGCATAAAAAATTAACAGTTCAATTGAGCTTCCATTCAACATGAACAATACGCGCTGGTTGAAAAAAAAGAAGAAGAAATTAAGAGAGATAGGAAACTGAATGAAATTTGTAAAAAGAAACTAAGAGATTTTATGACAGAGATTTATCGGCTCAGATTTGAAACGAACACATTTAACCTACAATTAAGTTTTTCTTTACATTGCACGCGTCGGTTTAGCTGAAACATTAGAGCGAAATTTAAAATATTATGTCCAATGAATGCCTTAAGCGAAGGTTTTCTGCATACTACCTTTGTTTACCAATTCTAGCAAGCGTTCAAAAACAGTTATCTGCAGAAAAATTGGCCGAAAATAAGTAAGTAGTAATTAGTAGCAATCCACAAAAAGTCATTGCATCATTTCAGTTTCAGGTGAAGTACAACTATGCCGTTTTTACTGATGGCAAAATATCTCAATCCGTTAGGGACACAGGATCATCTTAAGGTTCGAAAATCTTCAGGATCATAAAAAAATTATTTTTTTCAAGTCAAATATATTGCCAATTAGATTATAAAGAGTAAACTGCGACAGTAACCTGCAGACACTTAAAAGCTGTAAGAAAATGGACAGTGTAAGTGTAATTATTTAGACCCCATGGTAGCCCTACTGCAATAATTTGCCAGGTTTTACACAAGACCTCGGAAGCTGTGAGCAGTATAGTTTTTCGTACTATAATTGTTCTAATTAAATATCGTAATTGGACGTCAAAAGGCCGAAAGAAGCGGTCTGTGCAACCGAATAAATAATAGGAAAATATTGTAGAATTCTGGCAAGTCTTGAAAGTCTTTTTTTTTTTCGGGTACATGTTGATAACAGAATTATCTATAATTGAGTAATGTAAATCGCGTGTCCTATAAATAGTTATAATAAACCAGGTTAAAAAAGTTTGTTATTTATGGGGAAACGATGGTTAATGTTGAACATTAAGATAAAAACTTCCTGAGTGCTTCCTGTTCGCATGACTGAGCTACTCACATTCAAACCTTTTTATGACAGGTACTATTATTTGTGCTCAGCGAGCATTCGTGATTTTTACTTGAACAGCGAAACTGCGAAAAGTCAATCAGTCCTGAAAATAGAACCTGAACAACGGAGAAAGGAAACGTTTCGGTACTTCAAAATGGAGCACCTGCTGTTCTTTCTTGTTTTGCTAACATGTTCTTTAAATTATGGTAATTCAAAACCTCTTCACCAAGAGATACTTCCACACAGTCGCGATTATTATGCAGGTTACATTAAAGCCATCACCGATAACTTCGATCAATTGTTTCCGAACGAAAGAAAAGTAAGAAGTGCCGATGAAAAAGAGGAACAGGTAATGGACAGATGAAACACTAAAACACGCGATTGAAGATTGTCGTGTACTACCTTAACGCAGAATGTTTGTCTTGGGAATCATGATGAAAATCTTGCACATTTTGCTGTAATTTATTCTCGCAGGTTTTTAAAATTGGATTAAGGTTCAATAGTCATTTTCTCTTTAAGGACGAAATTGAAAGCAGACATATCAGTGATCAAACTCATTTTGAAGAAAAACGGTCGACAAATGAGGGTGCTAATGCGGGCACAGATACAAAGAAGAAACTTGAGAAAAAGGTTTTGACAGAAAAAAAACAAAACATTGAACTTAAAACAGAAGATCTGGATGAAAATGAAGAAGAAAAAGCAACCGTTTCTTCAGAGAAGCCCAAAAACCTCGGAGTGGAAACTCTCAAAAAAGATGATGTCACCAAAATGGAAATTGCCGATGAATATCAAACGAAAGTGAATGATTTGGAAAGTAAAGATAACATCCAAGAACCAACGACTGACGAAACAGCTGACGAGACTGCTATGGAAAATAACCAATCAGAACTTCCAGAAGGAAACGAAGATGATGATGAAATAAGAAGGAATTTTATTTTAGAACACGCTGACTATGGGAATGCACCAGTCATGCCAAGAATCATAAGTGGTTACCAAGAAAATCCTAGTACGCAATCTTTTGATTCTAGCTTCATTCAGCAGCCCGTGGCATTTTCCAGTGGTCCACTACCACAACCATTTGGATTTGGCTATGGTCCGTCATTTTTTGAAAACATTCCGTTTGGAAGGGAAAGAGGTTCAGCGGGAGAAACGAGGTCTGCAATAAAGCGTACTGGAAAGAAAGCACATTGTCCTGATTCACATCACTTAAACAGAGTTTTAGTTCTACCAGAGCATCACTGTTGTGGCTGTTCAGAAGGCTGTGAAGATGTTCATAGTTGTGGCTGTTGTGAAGATGTTCATAGTTGTGGTTGTTGTGATGATGTTCATAGTTGTGGTTGTTGCTGTAATGACCATCACAACTGCGGACAACACACTGCTCTTCACGATATCCACCATTGGCCAGTCGGTTGTCATGAACATTACTCGCACGAATCACCTTGCTTGACGTATCCACACGGTAATCACGTATCATATGGTTTTCCAGAGACTGACTGCAGTTGCAGCTGCGCACCATATCATTCGCATCACCCAGTAATTCTTCATCCAACTTATCAGGAGTGTCATCACCACAACACCCATACAATCGGCACGCATCATCCATGTCACGTACAACATGAACATCACCACACAAACCATGTCCATCATGTATACCCTCATCATTGCCAAAATCATTGTCATAACGTTGGACATCATTGCCAACCAGACATCCAGATTTTACCACATTACGGACATACACAAGGCGGCTGCCATGGATGGAATCCCCATTGGGGATATTAGAGTAGAGAATATTCCATGAATAGCTATTATTATTTTACTTATCTACCCCCATTTTATGGGTAGTGTGTAAATAGGAGATGAAACAAATTCATTTCTCACGTCACTTCTTCTCTTTGTCATTTTCTATCACACTCAACCATCTTATACTAAGTTTTTGTTTAATGAAAAATTTAACTGTAAAGTAAATCTTCAACCTCAAATGTGGGATTCATTACTTATTCATTATTCTGTTTTTACTTACATTCCATGATGTGCTAATTGTGATCGTATATATTTTGGGGTAGGAATTGCCTTGCCGTGGTGACATTCAATGAAAGAAATCTTTTTCTCGAGCGCAACTTAGTTCTTTGATTTATTATGACACTACTGTATCTTTGTCAATTACTTTATACTTGTTTAATACATATATTATTTTTTTGTTGAAATAACATTACTAAATGTGAATGGTTTCTTGTTAACATTCCACCTCTTTTATATCCCACTTAAATTTTATAAAATCCTTCGTCAACGTTATTTTCTAATTCACAAAGTTCAAACGAAAATAACAGCCTTATTTTCTACGTAATCTCGTTTCTAGACATTTTTGGGAGTTCCATCGGAAAACCCATCGTTTGGTGCATAGTAGAGTCATCTTCGGTTTTTGTGTTTAAAAGTAGGGGTGATTTCAAAGCCCTAACGTTTGGGAAACTGAAAGTAAAGCACTTACATTATCGTCAATATAACCGTCTTATCCTTGTTCTGTTCTCCAACGTCCATGACATTTGAACAAACGATCACTAACTCCACCATTTGCCGCTGCCGATGCACCAACCGAGAGTAGGCTGTGTAAACCTAAGCTTCTGGGATCCAAGCATATATTCTTAACCACGTCTAAAAATAACTCTCTTGCTCTGGTATATGGCAGAGATTTATTAACTTTCCTCAGTGACTCTCATATATTGAAAGTTGAAAAATTCATTTTTGCCCTTTGCAATCGTCCGAAATATAAATTCTTCCCATCGATTTGGAATTTTGGCTTCTTCCAAATGCAATTTAAGAATCCGAACTGGACACAAGTTTGAGACACTCTCAGCACTAAACACCCATGAGCCTTGTCTATATACGTCCGTTTTACCTTTTTGATGAAAATTTGTATGTACGTTTTAAAGAAAATAATGTCGGATCGACAGATACTGACAATTTCGTTAAATCTTTCGAAACACATATGTCCACGATAATGTATTGTTAAACGCAGATTGGTAACACTGTGTCCTCCTGCCTACAGTCTAGACTTACCTTCTTTTCATTTTGTTAAACTTTGAAACCTGAATAGTACTTATTATTTTGACGAGTTTTAAGCCAGCTTTTCCACTAAACGAATAGTTTTCTTATAACCATCGTAAACTGATTAGTACGAAATTTTTGCCTAGTGGAAATTCGCATAGATTTTTTTACATTTTGTTCATTTCCATGATGCGTTCTTCTGTTCTCTCTTCATAAACTATCGTGTAAGAGTTGAGAGGTTCTCAATAAGAGATGTGTTGTGTTTTTATATAGGTGAATTTAGTTGCTTTTACGTCTAATGATCGATTAAACCCCCATTTCCCAAATAGCGCCTAGTTTGAATTAAACACTCATTCTAAAAGTTTAAAAATAAATCAGCTCCCTGTGCACTTATTCTATAACTTTTTTGCTATTGGCTTTTTGTGAAGGTGTTGTTTAAAACTTCACAGATCGGTTCAATTATGTTTTGTTATTCTTAATATTCATCATTTTGTTGAATATACGAATACTCCTTATCTTTTGATAACTTTTACTTCAAAATAAACAAGAAATGCTTTGCATATATACAAATCGTGTGAAGGAGGCTCTACCTGTTAGGGGTTAAATAAATTATGCCACAAGTTAAAACCTTGCTCGATGGAGTTCGCATGCTCATAAACATACACAACTCTTGCTCTTGCATTCAGACTTAAATTAGTGGTACTCAACAACCAAAACAATCTTTTTTTAAAAAGAATAAAAATTAAAACCGATTTAATAGTTCAGCTAAAGCAAAGAATTTTAGCAAAAATGAGAAATTTTATTCAAAGGAATTTCTTCTTCAGATTACAATGAATGGTTCAAATATAGTATTACTATATATGATGACTATATATATGACTTATGATATTACTTATATTCACTGAAACAAGTTTCGTATATATTCATATGGAATATCAACTGTCTCCTTTTTGTTATGTACCTTTTTGACATATACTTTTAAATACATCATATAAAAATTGCGACCATGTTTTTTGGAGTATATTATAATATTATAATATTTATCTTTTAATTTTTTAATTCAGCTATTGAAAGCTTGTTAGGTGGAGGTGGAGGTAAATAATCTTGCAGTCGCTGTATATAGAGTAACTATATGTACAAGAAATGCATAAGTAGATATAGTAATTTTATTTAGTGGAAAATAGATTTGTTGATCTTAAATATCTATTTTGCTTACACATATATCGCAATTGCTTTTAATTACATCGAATATCAGCCGATATTCGTAGTAAAAATTGATATACCTAGTATTAGACAGGGAGCTACGATGCCAAAAAGACTGGACAGGGATGTGATTATAATTTTGCCTTTAAACGAACTCCAAACATGTATTAAAATAAAAAAACTTTACCGGACACGTTAAATTTATTAAAGGCCCTTGTCCGGGGAGTTTTTAGGTCCAAATGACGTCATTCCAAAGGAAAAAAATTAAGTTTTTCAAATTTCAATGTATTATATACCATCTTATAGCAAATTGTATGCTTATTAAAAGTTACAAGAAGGTCAAGTCAAAATAATCAATATTTCGGAAGTTATACGTCATTGAATTCGTTGTGATCAGCATATAACAGAAAAAAAATATGAATTTTTCAACTTTCAATGTATTATATACCATTCGATAGCAAATTTTATGCTAGTCAAACGTTACCAGGAGGTCTAGTAAAAATAATCAATATTTAAGGCGTTATACGTCATTGAATTTGTTCTCGTGACGTCTGTAGCACAGCATAATATCGCATTCTAAATAGATTTCGAAGACATTTCCAAAGTTTTTTCGTGGTTGAAGATTTTGACGTGCAAAAGGAAGAGTTAAAATAAGACTTTACAAGGTGTTATTTGTTCTAGTGACTAAAAATAAAAACAAAACAGGTCCATTTAAACTAAACCTAGGTATTGCCTTGCCGTATGATCAATCATCATAATTTGATTCACTCTCTGCCATCGTGACATTACTATGCAAACTATTATGTATGGCACACTTAACTATATCCATAGGAATCACATCACATCAGAAAATACAATTATTCAAATTTTGGATAAGACACTTTTGCATGTTCTTCGCATTTGTGTTTACATTTTTCATTTTTCCCCGCGTGATTTTTTTCCGTACGCTAATATACTCTGAAAAAACTCGCCGGGGGTGACAATGTTATAATAAAAACTCAATGTTCAGTTATTTTTCAAATTTTATACTGTCACCGGTGAATAAGAATTACAGCATAGATTTACAAAAACGTATAGCATAAACTTTTTAAAAGTTTCTGTGAAATTTGTTTCAAAATAATAGATTTGCTAATAGTTAAAAAACCCCGGTTTGACATTGCGATAAAAATGTAGACATTCGAAAATCGGAGCTGAAAGGACATTATTACATCAAAACATGGCGACTTGAGCTGGGACGATTTAAAATGCTCTTGGAGGGTTGAATAAATAAAATTACCAACTCCGGTAAAGATTTTTTCAATATTTATAGTATTTGGAAGCTGTTTTAACGAAATCATATTTTCACCTCGATTTGCATAGTTTTACATTTTTTTGCATCACAGCTACCTGACTATATATCATTTGATATTCTTAGTATATCAGCTAAATCATTTGATATACTAAGAATATCAAAAATATGTGACAATCGGCTTCCATACAGGTATATCACTTGATATATCAGACCTTACTACAGATATCAGTTGATATTCATAGTGTTAAGAAGGAAAAAACTTGATATTCTTAGTATGTATATCGTTTTTGATATACCTAGTAAATCAAATGATATACTTATATCATTTGTATATTATACGTATATCAAATGATATACTTAGTATATATCAACCAAATATACTAGGAATATCAAAAATATGTGACAATTGACTTCCATAATATTGATAGTAAGAATTTTAGACTTCCGGCCATTTAGAATTCGCTGCTTCAGTGACCGGTTGCCGGCCACACCGACAGAGCGTATTTTATTTTATATACAGTGGTTATTTTATATTTCAGTTCACAGCTTTTTTAGATTTTGTGATTCTCTCGTATAATTTCCTCGATATTGCCCTTGTTTCATAGTTCAAATCGTTTTTCTAGTCTAATTGAATGGTCCTTTGATTTGCTTTGATGTGATGGTTTTTTGTAGTAATATAAACAAGGTAAAACCATGAATATCCTTCAGAAATTCCACTAAATTCAGTTTCTCGAGATAAAATTTAGACCTGTTTTTCCAGAGGGAATTTTAAATAGATTTTTTCACCAGTTTCATTATTTCACGGTAAATTTAAGTCCTGTCCATATGCCAATTCTACTGCGAGTCTCAGGAGAGGAGGTATTCTGGTGGTATTTATCTCCTCCATTTCTTCCTCTCTCATAATAATGTCTAGTTGCAATTAAGGGGCAACGTCCATAATAATTTTGCCATGCTTCTTATCTGAAATAGTCCGGAACTGGGTTGGGTAAAGGACTTTTCCGTTAAAGTGTGGCCAAATTGAGATACCTAAAATATATTTGGTAAGACTTTAGAAGAGCAACATAATGAATGTTAAGTCCTCTTTAAAACATATATATATATATATACACATTTGCAAATATTCCATGTGTGAACCATGTCTCATTCAATCGTAAGTGAAAGAATGTGTGTTATTTTTTTATAAAGTATGTAATGTGAGTGATAAATTCGTAAGATCAGTCTCAGACTGAATGAAATCAGTGATCAAAATCTGCACATAAGCCTCCTCCAGCCATACCTCAGGAAATGCATAACAATTTACATTACTTTAAATACCTAATAAAACATGTCTTGTTTCCATCATAATCCAGTGTTTTCTCAGAAAATTTTACCAAGCCACTTTACACTATTATTTGCTCATAATATAATATTACTTTTTTGATACTGCATATTATGTTTTCTTAATTTATTTGATATTACCTTGTTTTACTCTGATTTAATTGTACAACACAACTGTTATACATGATCCTTTCATTGAAGTTTTTTATAATGTAATCATCTCAACCCGTTTAAGCTTGAAGAAGTTTGTTACTTTTTTCTAAAGCTTGAGTGCTGTTGTTATCTGGTGGCCTTGTGGAAGAGTGCTCGCCTTCAGTGCAGGAGGTCAGGGTTCAAATCTTGGCCAAGTCATGCCAGCGACTATAACAATGTGAATCAATCCACTTAGCTTAGCACTCAGCTTGAGAGGGGGATTGATATCTAAGGCGGTTGTCTGGTTGAGCGGTTGAAGCATACTTGTGGCTTCCAAAGCCCAAATGGGGCTATAAATGGGCTATAAATGCTCTGGGACCTCCTTTCACAGGACCCTCATCAGGCAATCCTGAGTAAACATTAACATTATTAATACTAATACTAATACTAATACTAATAATCCCCCTCCCCCCCCCCCCCCCCCCCCCCCCCCAACAGAAAAACCCTAATCCAATTTCCCACTAGACTTGGTGCAATGAACAAGTTTTTCCTTCAAGATTTAATTTTATCCTTCGAGATTTGATAAACTTATGAAGGTAATCTTAATCATAGAATGGCTTATATTTTAAGAAACTTGTATTTTGCGAATACATGCTATAAGACTCTTGTTAAGCTTGGAGATATCAGTTCACACTGCATTAAGAACAAAAAATATCGGACAGATGTAAAAATACATTTTTTTTCCGACCCAATCATTTTGGATGATTTTGGAGTTAAATTTCAGACGAATTTCGGTTTATTTTTCTGAACGTTCTATTTATTACAAATGTATAAACTGGTCTTCCTCCCCGAAGTGTGCATTGCTGGAAACTTTTAGTTCCATTTGCAATAATTCCTGAAAGTCCAGCGTTTCTTAATTGACTGCACATGGAAAATTAATAGTGAAAAAAATATTTTTGTAATTTAGTATTTTTCTAAGACAACTTCGAAAAAAAAGTAATTATATCTCAAAGAATTTCAATGTTCATCTTGGACAAATACCATATTTATACGATTTCTTTTTAGTTTTCTTCAGCATTACAAGGAATGTAAAGTCAAGAATGGACCTGACTTATCCGCATCGGCTTATTAAAAGCATTTTCTGTATTTCTGCTTATAACTCACAAACAGCTGTTGAAAATAAATTTTCATATTTCAAATAAGAAATTTCAACCTCAAATAAACGTTTAGGCCTTGAATAAATGCCCCTGTGTTTATTTCAAAATCAAAAAACTTTACCTGGCGTTTATTTGAGATTGTCGTTTATTGGAGGTCTGGCGTTTACCATGCATTTAGTTTCATATCTATTCAATGAAAGTCTTTATTGCTTTTGTCAAATATCACAGACAGTAAAAAAAGACAGACAATTGTAATGGATATCTTTGCTCCACAAATATAAAATAACTCCTTTTTCTGATTCAAGCGTTTTGGGAAAAGGGAATTAAAAAGGGTAAGACAATAAGGTTGTCGGAACAAAGTGGAACATCACTGTAAAATAGTAATTTAATTTTCTGTCCTACCAGGTAATAAAAGGAGCGTTTTGAGTTCGCCTAACTTTAACTTTAATCAATAATTTAGAGACGATCCCTTGCCAGGTAATTTTGATAGTATAGGTCTAGTATAGGTTCTTTCTATTGTTTTAGTAATTTAATAATATGCTAATATGGATTATGACTACAAAATGGCAATGAATGAAACAAGACAGCGAGTGGAAGACCTTTTTGAATTTGAAGGCTCAAAGGTTGGCCGAGGAACATATGGACATGTGTATAAGGCTAAACCCAAAGATATGTATGTCCTTTTCTATATTTTTGTTTCAGTATTATACTGTATTATGTTTTGATCAAAGAAACTTTCAAGAATGTTGCAAATTATAAATCTTTACACAAAAGTCTTTGTAAAAGTTTTTTTTTTGAATTCCACTTAACAACATTCCATGGAAATTAAAATTTTACCGGGCAGACACTCGAAATTAAAATACTGAGAGCTGGAATGAATTTGATGCTTTTGTTGATTTTGTTGATTTCAATGCAAGAATAAAATGCCCTTGGAGGCAGAGGTATTTCTGCATCATACCTTTTTCCATAAGGGCAAAGAAAAGCTTCCTTTTAAAATCTTAAAGATTTTGCATAACCATATGTGAGTTACCTTTACCTCTGAAATCCACAGTGGAACTCATGCAGTTCCTCCATCTTATCTTAATATAGTAATACACATTGTGTGCAATCTGGTCATAAATCTGAAGTGAAAAATTAAGAAATTTACTCGGAAAGAGCAAGAAACGTGTGAATACAGTTATTTTCTTTATGCTTATTCTTAACTCAAGTTAATAGGCCAACACATTAGTTCAGGTTCGGGGTCAGCATTTTTGCAGAGTTCAGCATGTGACTTATCAGTATGCAGTTCCATAATGGCAGCCTTCTTCGTTCATAGCGTGTCAGTAGTTCGTTTTTTAGTTCAGAAGAAATATAGCTGTATCCGACCCATTAGTTGTGGTTTGGGTGAATATTCATAGTTGTTACAATGTGGACAGTCTTATTATGGTGTTTAATTCATATCGCGTAATACGCGTGGTGTTTGAAATGCAAATGTTTTGTTGCGTCTCCCAAAAAATAGCATGTAGGCTCATGGATCTGCAAATCATAGTCTAAATTATTTAGCCTTGGCTTTATGTATGCATTCTGATACTAAGTAAGGGGATTGATATGGAGTTTAGGATTCAAGGCTAGGCATTCACTAAGGAAAAAAGATTGCAAAGCGAAGCCAGCTACATGCATGGAAATTGAATGTTCTTTTCTTTTTTAAAAGCTCTTCTTATGAAACGAATCCAGTGCAGTAGGTTTTTTTTATAAAAGACGCGTGTTTAGCTATCATATGTATCAATGAAGGACAGAAAGAAAAAGTTTTGTGATTTTCATTTCTTGATGTTTAGCATCAGCTAGCTTTGCATGCACACACACCACACACCATGTCACAACAACCACATCACAACACAAGATGGTGAAATTTTCATCAATTTGAGAGGACTTTCAAAATCATTTGCTAAAAATTTAATTGTACGTAGACTTAGCATAGGACAACCCTTTGTTGGGGGAGTTAAGGAGAAAACAGAACCATAAAATAATTGAAGAAGACGATCCCAAAGACACATGGATAGAGAATAAAAGCATGTTTTTTTAGCAGATTTAATCGATGTAAGAATCGAATGAGCGAGTTGTTTACAAAGATATAGACACATTGGTAACCAAATGAAAACTATTTTACCTTAGCTATATACTTTATAGAATTTATTGCAAAACCTTTTCAACCACACACATATTCAGTACAGCTTGAAAAAACTTTATATATACGTTGTTGTAAAATAATTAGCTTCTACATGACTATTAATCTTCGTGATCATTAATTTTTGTGAAATTTCACGAATTTTGTTCCTTTTTGCCAAAATTAATGTTCGCAAAATTTTTGAAATATCTTGATTGGTGAAAATTTGTATTCGTTAATCAATATCTAAAGTAAATGTTTGCGAAATTTAATGATTTAAAAATCTAACATGAAAAAAATACCTATAATATCTATAATACCTATTATACCTATAATATCTATAATATCTATAATATCTATAATATCTATTATACCTATAATATCTATAATATCTATAATACCTATTATACCTATATTATCTATAATACCTATTATACCTATAATACCTATAATATCTATAATACCTATTATACCTATAATATCTATAATACCTATTATACCTATAATATCTATAATACCTATTATACCTATAATATCTATAATATCTATAATATCTATTATACCTATAATATCTATAATACCTATTATACCTATATTATCTATAATACCTATTATACCTATAATATCTATAATATCTATTATACCTATAATATCTATAATATCTATAATACCTATTATACCTATAATATCTATAATATCTATAATATCTATTATACCTATAATATCTATAATATCTATAATACCTATTATACCTATATTATCTATAATACCTATAATACCTATTATACCTATAATATCTATAATATCTATAATACCTATTATACCTATATTATCTATAATACCTATTATACCTATAATATCTATAATATCTATAATATCTATTATACCTATTATACCTAAAATATCTATAATACCTATTATACCTATATTATCTATAATACCTATTATACCTATAATATCTATAATATCTATAATACCTATAATATCTATAATATCTATAATATCTATAATACCTATTATACCTATAATATCAATAATATTTATAATACCTATTATACTTATAATATCTATAATGTCTATAATACCTATTATACCTATAATATCTATAATACCTATTATACCTATAATATCTATAATACCTATTATACCTATAATATCTATAATATCTATAATATCTATTATACCTATAATATCTATAATATCTATAATACCTATTATACCTATATTATCTATAATACCTATTATACCTATAATATCTATAATATCTATTATACCTATAATATCTATAATATCTATAATACCTATTATACCTATAATATCTATAATATCTATAATATCTATTATACCTATAATATCTATAATATCTATAATATCTATTATACCTATAATATCTATATTATCTATAATACCTATTATACCTATAATACCTATAATATCTATAATACCTATTATACCTATATTATCTATAATACCTATTATACCTATAATATCTATAATATCTATAATATCTAATATACCTATAATATCTATAATATCTATAATACCTATTATACCTATATTATCTATAATACCTATTATACCTATAATATCTATAATATCTATAATACCTATTATACCTATAATATCTATAATATCTATAATACCTATTATACTTATAATATCTATAATGTCTATAATACCTATTATACCTATATTATCTATAATACCTATTATACCTATAATATCTATAATATCTATAATATCTATAATATCTATAATACCTATTATACCTATAATATCTATTATACCTATAATATCTATTATACCTATAATATCTATAATATCTATAATACCTATTATACCTATTATACCTATAATATCTATAATATCTATAATACCTATTATACCTATATTATCTATAATACCTATTATACCTATAATATCTATAATATCTATAATATCTATTATACCTATTATACCTATAATATCTATAATATCTATAATACCTATAATACCTATAATATCTATTATACCTATTATACCTTTAATATCTATAATATGATGTTCCAAACTATAGATTATAGGTAATATAGATAACTAGCTGCTTGGGTAAAAACTTTTTACCGTTGCACTTCTCGTTTCGTACAGTGCGAAAGAAACTTTATGTGTCCGCATAAGATAATTAGCTTTCACGAAGGATTGGTGTTGTCTTCATGTCCAGTTCTATCACATGTCTTAACCGAACTGCGTAGAATACAAAATATTTTTAATTTAAAAATGACTTCATATTTCCATGTAAAAATTCATTCCTTCGCAGACACGTAAAGTTTCTGTCTGTCTGTACTTTACCCGGGCATATTAAAAAAGAACTTGTCAATTAAAAACCCTCCTCTACATGCCATTACTTCTGGAATAAATTTATTACTCTGTATCATAAAGACAATCTTTAATTATAAAACTGAAGCAAAAATATAATCATACCTCCTTGTCTATTTGTATGACACACCACTTTTATTAAATAATGTATAAGCGACATTATATTTTTCGAGGCCCGTTTAACCATGACAGAACGATGTTTGTTGCTGTGATGATAGACAACAAAATTTGCCGACTTTGCATATTGATTTTAACAAAGACATCGTTAAAGTTAAGAGTTAAGAGTATTCAGAAAAACTTTGTGGAAGAGGTCACCGCTGTTGTTTCTGATCATTTCAATTTCTCAATGACTGCATATATGGAAGGAGAAAAGTTTTAGGAAAGGAACTTTGCAAACTTCATCAGGCTCCAAATTGATTCATTTATTCATTTATCATGCGAATTAACTTCTGGGGAAATCACTTTTCATTGATTTCAATCCAGTTTGCAAACAATCTGTTTCAACCCTAATTTTTGGTTTATTTTAAACAGATTCTATTTTGTGGATGGTGAATTTCTATTTGAATTTCTTTTGATTCAGTCAAATCAGTTTAAGTTAGTGCTGACCTTCAAGCTGTAAGACAAAAATGGATGATTGTAAAGGTTTCCTTGCTTCCAATCCTAGAAATTAAATGTTTTTTGCTTTAGTTGAGTAAGCAGTTGTCAGAGCATAATGAGTAAGAAATGTTTCTCACCAATTTGATATACCTCTTTATCTTTAGAAAGGATACCAAAGAATATGCATTGAAAGAAATTGAAGGAACTGGCATATCCATGTCAGCATGCCGAGAAATAGCAGTATGTATAGTAATAAACTTTATTGCCCTAGATGAAAGATTTCTTGTAATTTTAACATTATTAACTTTCCTTCTAAACTCATTTAGAGAACTGGAATCACATGAAGTTTCGTTAATGTAAAATGTTTTATTACCACATCTTATCAAAACAATTTTCATTGTGATGTTTATTATAGTTAATGAACAGTTATAACAAACTAGCTGTCCAAGTAAAAAAAATTAACGATTCATTTTTCTAATACAGTATACATTCGCGAATTTGAATCCCGCTTAATTCAAACTTTTTGCTAATTCAAACAATATCTGAAGTCTACAGTTTGCTCAGAACATTTTGAAATGTTTAATTACCTGTCATCTAAACTTTCTGAAGAAAATGATTTGCCAGCTTAGTTTGTACAAGTCATGCATTTAAATTTTCATTGAACTCTTTTTGACGATGATGAGTGTTCCAGTAAAAATTGCGAATATAAGAACATTGCATATGTTTCAAGTGCAGCATAGTTCGGCAAAATTCCTATTTATTAAATCCTATACTTATGTTTTCAGTGTTATCTGATAAAACATGCATTTAGCTTTATCATATTTTTTTCCATTTCTGGAGTTTTCAGGGCAGGTACGCATTTTTGGCTTTTGTATTCATTCTGTTCTTATGCTAGATTTTAAGGTTGTAGGGAAGCTATACTCCTATCAGAAGAAGTTTGAGTAACACGGGTTGACCGACCACATGAGAAAACTCATCCTGATAAAACTAGTTGGCTTGCTTTGGCAAGATCTCGCTGTTATTAAAAAGTTTGATTTGTGATGACCAGAGAAACAAGCCAGTCCGTCTTGTCACGATCTCACTTTAACTGGGCTGAAATATCACATGTGATGGGTTGGAAATGATTCTGGTATAGTTTTGCGAAAAATGCAAACAATACCAAACAGGCATAAAAATATGGCAAAACCATATAATAGGCAAAAGCGAGGCAGACTTTCATCACAGACTTTTTTAGTAATTGTCTAAGTGTTAAAGGTCAAATAATTACCAAATCGGAAATAAATTTATTGTGCTTTAACATATCAAAAATCCCCATTCACTGTTAATAGGGGATTCTTACCATAAATGAAAGTCTGAGTAGTTAAATCCAATTTTTTGAATTTTGTGACTACGTTTTTGACATCGTCAGCCTAAAATTTTTGAAATTTGAAGTTTTTCTCCCTGAAATGCTTCTTTAAGCTTCAAATAATCTAAGCATAGTCTGAATTGCATAAAACCACTAGGATAGTTAAAAAAATGCTAATTATGTACTGAAACAAAATCCTTTTGGTTGCCCAAGTACTGGCAAAATAGTGCTATTTTTAGTGACAATAGCTTAATTTTCCACCATTTTTATATATTGGAATTTCCCTCATAATAATAATTCCAGAACCTACTTCCTTCCTTCCTGATGGAGTCAACAAGAACTGCATGAGATATTGATCTCTTTCTTCGGAAGCCAAACTGGATGGTTCTCTTCTAGGTAATTAAGTAGTTGTGAATGTATTGTTCTTTAAAGAAGTTTGATAACACAGGGAGAATCAAAATTGTTCAGTAGTTTGACTTATGGAGAGGTTTTACTTTAGGCTTTTTTACAGATGTTTGGAAATGTTCCAGTACTTATTGAAAGGTTTAAAGGAGTATTAACGTCAAAATTTACCATCTATTTGTTTTGCTTATAATGATTCATTTTTAAAAAATACATCTTCCTACAAAATTTGAAGTCATTTGATCCATTATATTAAAAGTTATTCAAGTTAAAAATTTTCAGCAATTATGAAATTGTGACAGCCCAACTTACTTTCAGCATGACTGAAGCTAATCAGTTTGAGAAAACATTTTTGTGTCGTATGACACAACATTGGAATAGGTTTTTTACCAACATTCAATAACTTCATTATGTTTAGTAAAGATAACATTGTGTCTAGTGATCGTTTTTACAAAAATTGTTTTGAAATCGATCGAGAAGCCAGGCTCCTTCAATATTTTTAAATAAAACCTTATCAACCTTACCAACCTTACCAATATTAATGGTGAGAAACTTTGTATGAAAGAAAGAAATTCTTTGAAAAGAATTGCCAAAAAAACTCAGTAAGGTATATCTGATATGGTTGTAAGTTTGTAACTTATTTTCTTCTGTTTACAATGTGTTTTTTTTTTACTCCACTTTTAAAAAAGGAAATATTATGTTCTTTCTAATTAGACAAGGCCTTGTTATATTATGACCTATACTGTTTAATATATTTTTCAAATCAAAGAGAGTATACAGTGTGCATAGACCTTTGACTGATGTCCAAATGTTCTTTTTTTACGTTCCTTTTTCATTAACCTGGTTTCTGCAAGGTGCTACAGGTATTTGTTTTCTTTAGGTTCTCAAAACTTGTTACGTTGTGAAGAACAACAATAATGAAATGTTGTACACAACCAATACTAGTTTACTTTTACTAAATTTATTTTGATAAACAGCCTTGGAGACACTGGTCTGGAGAACCCATGTTTTTTATTTTTCATATTATTGTAGAGATCTCGTATACGCGTACGAGCAAGTTTGGGAGCTGTGACATCACGATTTTGATCATGTGACTTTAGAAAACCTTAAATTTAAAGGAATGGTTTGCTAAAAAATTCTCCATATTTTATTTGTTTAAAAAGTATAATTTTTTATTTTTATTTTCACTTTTTTTTTTACTTTTTTTACTCTTTTTAAAAATCATGTCAACAACATGATCTTCTTAGTATATTTAAACTAAGTTAATATATATGAATATCACTGCATATTATTTTAAGAAGTGTCTAACATGTTCTTAACCTGCAGTTGTCAAAAATGTAACAGTTAAGGTTCGGAACTCCTTGTTAAATTGATATGTTGTAGAAAACAACAAAATTTTGGAAATCTCCACCAGTTCTGAATCAATATTCTGTTGGTAACCTTACCTGCTGTTTGGTTTAGTGCTAACACATTAAAAAAAATCCAAAAGTATTTTGATATTGCAAACATTCAATGGATCACGAAAACAAGCTATTACTGATCCAAACAAAATTTTAGCAGGTGTTGTAAATAAAAACTATATAAAAATGAACAAGATTTTCATAGATCAAATGAAAAAAGGTCTGTGTAAACTAAGTGGTGATGGAAGGTGTGATAGCCCTGGGCATAATGCTAAATACTTGACGTATATATTGATGGATCAAGTAGCAAATGTTATAATTGGAATGCCAGTTACCCAAGTCTCAGAGGCTGGAAATTCCAAAAGAATGGAAAAGCTTGGGTTTCAAAAAACAGTAGATAAAGTCAAACTTAAAGGAATATCTATCAAGCAGATAACAACAGATTGATATATTCAAGTTCGCAAATATTTGCGGGAGAGAGACAGAATTTAACCATCAATTTGACATTTGGCATTTTTCTAAGAACATTAAAAGTAAACTTCTTGCAGCAAGCCAAAAATCTTCAGTTGCTCCATTACAAAAGTGGATTAAATCTATTATTAATCACTTTTGGTGGGCATGTGAAACATGTGAAGATGACAAGGAACTTTTACATGAAAAATGTCTGAGTGTTTTGTTCCATGTTCAAAACAAACATACATGGACATTCAAAAGTAACCAAAAACCAGGTTAAAGCTAAACAGTGGTTAAAGCCTGATTCAGATTTAATTGTGACATTGAAAGCAATTTTAAAAGATTTGAAACATTTAACAAAATTCTCACACACTGGTACCCTGGAGATCTATCATGCACTATCCAACAAGTGGGCCACTAAAAGCCAACTTTTCTCCTAATTAGAAATGGTGATGAGAAGTCAATTAGCTGTGATGGATTTTAACAGTGGCAGTGATTTAGAACACTCAAAGATAAAATCTGGTGAGAAAAGATATAACGTTGGTTTTTCAAAAATGAAGAAGATGTGGTCATCAAAGCCTATCAAAGTCAGCAACAGTTACAATAATTTCAAAAAGATGAGTACAGAGACAACCATATCAGATATTCCAAAAAATATTGCAAGCGTGCCTAAACCTGATAAACAAGAGTTGATTAAAAATCAAATTTCAAGGTTAAGATGAAAAACAATATTATATGTTTTATTTTATTTTTGTTTTATTCTCTATTATGATATTATTGAATATTTCTCAATCTTTTTTCCCTTCCATATACTAAACATATTTTCCATCTGGGTCTGGATATTTATTTTTTATTGTTCATATGACACAGGAAGGTATCACTCTTTGATTGAGTTTTTTTTATAAATCCGCTATACAAATTGCTTATAGGCCGCATATCGATATGAGCGAGTTGTACTATTTTCTTCCAACTGATCTCCCCTAGAATTGTGAAGCCCTACCAAGACATTTTGAAGTACTGTTTTATTTAAACAAAGAGTTTGAAATACATCCGAATGCGAAATATATTTTACACCAGCGCCATCAAACTTTTCATTTGGAGCTGCTACTTCCTTACAACACAAACAATCTATGTCCTGTTTTTCAATCTGGCAGTTTCCCTAGGAACTCAAATCACTTACACGTATAATAATGGCTTGTTTTCTAAACACTCTTCCTCACTCTTGTCTGTTTCTTATATGTCTTGTTCTTCAGGTGAAAATCAATATGGTAATAATGATTTCATTTCATCAACCAACTTGTCAATTAAATCTTCATTTTCAGTTTCCACATCTGACAGTTTGTTGGGACAAAATTCTTAATCACTCATTTTATTAGCTTTTAATTCCTTTTTTTTCTTATCACTTTATATTGCAATGAATTTCTTTTAAACTAACTTTAACTTTAAAAATAAGCTAAAACGAATCAGTGTTTATGAAGGTTATAAATAATAATGAAGATAAAAATTAGCTTGGTTGTTTCCTTTTTAAAAGAAGAATTTGTTTCAATTAATATTTAAATTTTGATTTTTTTGACCCAACCATTCCTTTAAGGCGATATAAAAATTTTTGAAAATTTTTATTAGTTAGGTTTGATTCAGAGTTGCTCAGGGAACATTTTAAGCTAAAGTTGTTATTTTGACATTAATTCTCCTTGAAGATTTGACAGAGTTGCAGGGTGATGTGATCACAACAGTCCTTCATCAAGTTTGGTGGTAAAGTTGTTGATACCAATTGCTTTATGGCGGCATAGATTTTTCAGCTGACTAATGATAAAATTATATGTAATGTACTGCAGATGGATTTTTTCATTGGTTTGAAGTGCTTGTTTGGATGGGCATTTTCAAATGAAAGTCTGTTAATAATATAGATTATAATATAGTTATTGAATGGTAGAAGTTATAAAGTAGGAACAAAATGCACATGCTGTGAGTTTTTTGTTTGGTGTGTGGCTGGTATTGATTGATTTGGTATTATACAGAAAAACCTACTCCTGTTTCCCCAATTTTTTTATTATAAGTTGATAGAAAACTAATCTACCCCTCCATAACATCATGAATTCATCCAACGACAACATGTTTGGCAGAGTAATATTTTCCCGCATAGTTTTGTTGATGTGATTTGTCAATAATCTAATTTTGGATATTTAGGATCTTCACCAAAATTCAGGAATGCATGATAGCTTGGAATCTTTCTCTCCCCATCACTGAGCTGAATAATTTCTTTTTATATAAATGTGATTGTGACAAGGACGCACCATTTCTTCCACAGTCACATATTTCCACTGATCGAATGTGTCGACACAGTGAATAGTTTATTGCGCGATGGGCATATTCATTTGAACATTGCACAATTCCCTCTATCAGCTCATCGTCTTAAATAAAATAAAGGACTGGCATCATCAGGATTATTCATCTGTTTTGAAAGGAAATGATTTTATGACTAACTCTTCTTTTGACCGTGTATCTTTTGAACTTTGTAAGTGCCACAAATTCCTGCAGTTCATATGTGACTAGGTGTGGAAATACATATCCCTCATCTGGTTCTAGCACGTTTAGAAGGATGCCCTCTTGTAGATAGCCATTTTATTGGGTGATTGAGCAGCACTTGTCAGCCAGAATGAGAACCATCACAGTCATCTTCTCTATCACTACTGATTTCTGATTCCAAAGATGATTCATCATCTGAGCTGGATTCCTAACCAAGGGAATCAGGATTCCCATTTCCCCATAATTATTCCAGCTGCTATTTCAGCAGTATATCTCGTCAGCCATTTCCTGATAATACAGTTAAGTATTTAGAAACACAACTTCTTATTACCTTCAAAGTTTTTGTATAAAGTTTTTTTGACTATAGTATAGACATATATAGTATGACTGCTAATTATGAATGCATATAGTGCTCATGTTATGCAGGAGCACGTCTTTTCACTTTGTAAACAAACTGAAAAGTGTTCACTTTCTTCTAAATTGAATGGAGAAAGATCTTCTCTATCACTACTGATTTCTGATTCCAAAAATGATTCATCATCTGAGTTGGATTCCTAATCAAGGGAATCAGGATTCCCATTTCCCAAAAATTGAGAAAGATTTTTCAAAATTTAAGATTTTACTAAATAAACTTTAACTAGGGAAATCATATAAGCTTATGATCTTACGAGCTCGTGTGACTTCCTAAGTTTATAAGTTTATAACTTCTATATATTTATAAATAAAACACTTAACTTATTTTGCATATAATTACATTTATCCTTTTATTTAACAGGACTTCTTTGAAAACAGTCTAAATATATTTATGTATTATACGACTGAATGAACCATCATGTATAAACATTTGATAATAATAATAATAATAATAACTTCATGTTTCTTTTAAAAATATTTTTCAGTATTCCGATTGACTTGACAACAGATAACTTACATTTGATTCGTCTAGTGAAATAAAAACATGCTCAGAAAAAGAATGGATATTATACATTTTCCGTCCTCTGAGTCAAAACTCTCACATGCAAACTGGAAAATGTAAATATAGGTTCACGTATATACATGTTGTCAGTCCTACTGGTTTAATTGGTTTGAAGACCGGACATTTGTATGTTGTCATAAGTCAAACATTTCATGTGAAAAAAAGTAATGGTTCACACTTCTGTATAAATTCCTTATCTCTGTCCTTGGGAAACCCCTAAGAAAAACTCTTATCTCATAACAAAAATTGATGTCTAAACTTCATTAATAAAGAATTACTGTCACAAAAATAATCATTGAAATGAAAAAAGAAACGTACCCATGTGATCATCTAACATAGCTTGATAATAGGATGTCAACGTATAATTAATCATATTAATAAATAATTATTCATTCAAAAGTTATTATACAATAACTGTTATATTTCTATGAATATGAAATCGCATAGGATGACAGGATGAACAGGTGGCAAGCTAACAGAATAACCTAAAATTAAATGTCATATTATTTATCAAACCGGGTAAAACTGCCCGGGTAAAACATTTTTACTGATTCATTTGTTGGTAAGTTGCAGTCTATCCGGACATATTAGAAAAAGAACTTGTGAATAAAAAACATGCCATTACTTCTGGAATAAACTTTGTCTGTATCATGTATTGTCTGTATTGTCTGAGACAAATCTTAATAATAAAACTAAAGCAAAATATAATCATACCTCCTTGACTATTTGTATGTATATTCTCACTCTTTTAAAGTTATTTTTAAGAACTTTTTAATTAATGCATTTTTGACTATTTATCTTCCTTTTTCTTTTTAATTTTACATTGTCAACAAACGGAAATGTAAACATTTGATGCAATGCAATGGTTTCCCCTATACTAATACCCATACGAATACGGAAACCGTTGCCACTTTTGTCTTTTAAATAACCAGGGCTTAATACTCTTAAAGTATTAATATACAGATGGTTTTTACTTGAAGTTTTTTTCTTCTGTTTTCTGTTATAAACCAAAATGTTGTTTTCTATTTAATTATGTGACACCCAAGGGAAAAATATTTCATGATTTTTTTTAATATGATCGGTATATTGATCATGATTATTGTTAAACCACTTTATAGATCACTATTATTGATCAAATGGAAGTGAATGATCAATATAGCAATACACAGTCTTTATAAAATTTATGAATGATATATCAATTAAGTGGTATATCGATCATGATAAAAAAACTTCAGTCTTTGCTTGAAGTCTGTCATTACTGTCATTACTGTCATTACTGAAAAGTAAAGTTAAAACCAATATAATCTCAAACAGATAAAATTAACCCTTATAATTCTTTTTTCTCACGAAATAAATATTCTCACTCATTTTTCTAACTCTTCCTTTTAAAGTCTGTTTTCGAAGTAAGAACAGCGAGACAGGAAATTTTCTGTATACCCAAAATGAGCGAAATGAATTGAGAGATTAGCAATCTAATTAACGAAATTAATAAACACTGTGTTCTATATACATCATATGCGAAAAAAATAAATTGTTTATTCCAGCCAGCTAATCTTTATTTTCTTAAAACATTAGCCAATCCCCTCCCCACTATATTACGAAGCCTTGTAAGTTAAAGGCAAGCAAATTAACTCTCAACTCACTTGCTATATGTTTTTTTGTAGAGATTCCAAGTTTCTACAACATTTTTTGGATGTCCACAAAAACAGCGAAGGAGAGTGTTTCATTGTGTATTATTTTCATGTATATTTCATTTTGAAATTCCATATATATAATACATGTAATATAACAGAGTTTTCCTTCTATTAAATAGATAAAGTACACTTTGTGGACATAAGCTTAAGATATCATATTTCTCTATAAATTTTCTTATAAAATTCATTTCAAAAGGAATATTGACGATTGAGTATTACTTTTAAATATTTTACAAAAGTTCGAAGTTTAGTAGATTGAGCAACTGGTAGTAAATTATTATCATTATCATTATCATTATTATTAATGTTTACCCAGGATAGCCTCTTCAAATTATGGTTCCTTTTAATTTCTCCCTCCTGTAGTAACAGTGGTTCCCCTGTCTCTATCTCATAGCTACTGCGTGAACTGTCACATCCAAACGTCATCACTTTACGGAGAGTATTCTTATCTCATGCTGATCGAAAAGTTTGGTTATTGGTAGATTATTCAGAACATGATTTATGGGTATGGCTTTTTCTGTATTTTTCTGTTACCATTGATACAAAAATATTTTATCATACAAGACCATGTAAGAACATCTTTTTAAAGAGTTAATTCATTGATTGTAGCATATTATCAAATTTCACAGAGCTTCAAAAGCCCATAAAAAGAATGTTCCAGTTCCAAGAAGCATGGTTAAATCTTTGCTTTACCAAGTAATACATGGTATTCACTACTTACATGCCAACTGGGTGCTCCATAGAGATTTGGTATGTTTAAAATATATTTTTGTCCATCTTTTCAAGGTTGATATTTCTGACAAAAAGGAAACATTAATTTTTGCCTTCAATAACCAAGAAATGAATATCTTTCTTGAAATTAGTCTTATATAGTCTTATTATATTGGTTATATGAGATTTAGGGTAAACAACAAAGTGATTTTTCATTTAATTCTTATAGCCATTATTTATAAACAATAGAGTTTTGGGTTAAAAAAGTGAAATTCGCATTACAATCCATGAACATTTCTGTTTCTTGATACGTCTATCTGTTCTTCAGTTGAAGATATTTTCGTGCTTGGATAAAATAGGTCCAACTTGAAAATATTGTTTTATTTAGAAACCAGCAAATATTTTGGTGATGGGTGATGGTTTTGAAAGAGGTACTGTTAAAATAGGTAAATTTGGATATATTTGTGTCATAAATAAACTTTGATCGTTAAAACATGAATATTTTTTGTCTGGTGAACCACCGAGATTAATCTCGGCTGATGCAGTTTCACTCGAGGATAGTTCACCTATCTTTTGCGTATTCAGTTATATATTTCATGCCAACACAGTTATGGTGAAAGTAAATTGAGGTTAAATAATACTTACTATGTTCTAAGTTGTTACCTTTTATTTCAACCCAAAAAGTTTTGAATGGGAAAGCGTAGGTTCTGGTTGTGCTTTCTTACACACATTCACACACACGCATAGTTCACATGTTTATTTTAATTGGCTTAATAAATGATTGACTATTGTCATTGGCTACATAATACAATATTATTTAAAAAAATAGAATATGCAGCACCTGGCGTAATTCGAATTTGAAAGGTCATTTTTTTTCATTTTATTTAATTCCTTTTGTTTGAATTAATATATTACTGGTAACGCACGTGAAATGAAATCTGTAAAAGTTGAGAAAAACAAGAACGTCAACCTCAATTTTTGTTAGATATTGATGGTGACTCATGTCATCATATACACAACACCTCAAAAAAGTTTTACAAGCCTTTTGATAATTGGGTGAAAACTCTGCACACTTGCATCTTTAATGATGTCAAATGGTCAACTGATGTCAGGGACCACTTAAGAGAAATTTGTTTTGCCATTGCCCTAAAATTTACAATACCTGAAAGATTCGCCAGTCATCGTCGACTTTCATGTTAACACGTTACTATTACCAACCTCTTCAAATTTGATGCTTACACAAGGTACTATAGCTTCTTGAATGCTCAAGATAAAGTTTTATTTAAGTTAAATCGAAGACATAATTGGTTGATTCAAAATTATGTGATATAAAGCTTTTTCGATATGGTACGGACAGGCTACACAACCACCACTGCAGTAATTGTTTTTCAAGTCAGCGTCAAGTATTTGTCAAAACTACCTGAGTATATAACGAACATGTTAATGGGGGAAGAAGTGGACCAGTTTCACGAAGAAATTCGTAAAGTTCAGGTTGACCCACACTTGCCCCAGTCAGTTGATTGTGATGGGAAACGGATACGACTTGAAAAGTGGTGGGCGTTGTCGGCAAAGATGAATCATAGACAAGAAAGCACCCAATATTGCACTTTTACCACCATGTCTTTCAGTCTTTGTGTTATATGTCACAAGAGCTCTCTTTGTGGCTAAGATGTGGAGGTCTAGACCAACTGCTTGACTGGAATTGCCAGACATCACTGGATTTGGATGGGGGCTGATGGGTCACCAATTTGGATCGAAGAGACTTTCCAAGATGATATTTCTGAACTGTTATTGACAGAAGACTGAATTGAAGATGAGATTGAAGATGTCAGTAACAATAACATGAATGATGATGAAACGGATGGCGAAGGTACCAATAAGAAAAAGACAGTCAGGACGATGTATTTGTTTGAACTATGATTGAGTGATATGAAATCTTGTTCCACAACTTCTATTGTTATTCTATATACCTTTCAATATTATGTTGATATTGAAGTTTAACATTTGTATCATATTGTTTCATTAAGTTCTTAAAAAGCTTCAACGATACCTTATCATGTGTCAATATCAAGAATGTCAAAAATCATATCTAAGACTGGACCAGATGAACCAGTCTTGGGATACACTGAACAGATATGTTAGCCAAACCACAGCTGATAAATTATAACATACATATAAATGGAGTCAAACATTTCCCCCTAATTCATAATTTGAATTGAATTGGAATTGAAGTCACATATATTTCAACAGAAAAAACAACAAAAGAAAAGTATTATAATACATACAAGAACTGAAATGGGGAAAATAGAAGAAGATAATTAAGTTATGTCTGTCCCGGAAACCTTAGCAATAGCAGAGCTATAAATGCTAAAAAAGCATTTTTCGGCAATCTATGAGTTCAAACTCCTCAAGAGTTTTCCTCTTGATGCCAACCAAGGTGGAAACTTGAAGGAAACAGGAGCAAATCTCACAGGGAAATATTTCCAAAACTTCGCAACCTTGTCTTCAAAATACAGTAACTGACAAGTTAGTAACTTCTCTAATCTCATCCAGAATGCCACAACATAAGATTGCGACAGCCATTTTCAGAATTATCATTTGCACGTGCACTGCACTGAGATCTTGGAAAAAGAGATTTCACAATTTTGCACGTAACCAGCTCATGCATGCCGGCAGCCAATATCACCATATTTCTGGACAACTTGCCTATGGATGACTTGGCAGCCGGCCTGGTTGTAAAGCTGATGAAAATTGATAACTATCCATCTGGTTACATACTTAATTGTTTTTAAGTTTCTTAAATTTTCCGTAACAGCCTGGATCATAAAAGCTTTCATCTCTGTACTAGAAAGATTACCAGTGCTCATCAAAGTTATTGTTAACAAAAATGGTCTCTCCTTTCACAGTCCACCTAGTTTGAATTTAATATTAGAGGAATCATTCAATATTCGGACAGCTTATATTTTAGGTTATATATGTGACTGTCCAAAGGAAAAGAAGTACATTGAATTTATCGGTAAAAATATGCGGTTACCGATCTGAGAACAACACAATACCGATAAGTTATCGGTAGGTTATCTAAAATATCAGATATTCAAAGGAAATATCAATATTTATTGGTATAACTTATTTGTGTTTACTGATATACTCTACATAAGGAAGACTCTACATTGTAGGAATAATTATAATCATTATTATTAACTTTATGCCGATAATAAATTAGATTTTCATGACCTAAAAATACAATGAATAAATAGATTTTTAAAAAGGCTACATACTTGATGATCATATCACTGATTACACTGATGTTGTGTTTTTTGTCCAATTAAACAACTTTTAAAAGCACAAGTTGTTTTCTATCAGTTAAAAAACATTTCTTTGCTTAAAAGGAATTTATTCAGGTTCAGGTGTATATTAATATATTAATATATATTGTTTGATTGGCTTAAAAATTATTGTTTGTTTTAAAATTATTATTTTCATTGTTATTATTTTATTAACCTGTTATACAGAAATCATGTAGTCTTATTTGCTGTATGTTTTTAGTGATCTGTACAGATTGCATAAGAAACTAAACCGAGGGTCACAAAATACAGAAAACCATTTTTCTTGATGGGAGAACGTGAGTTTTACATCCAACGTAGCAAACTACTATATTCATTGAAAGCAAGGAATTTATGTCCAGTTTCAATTTCAATTTAGTCATATTTTACTCCTCGGTATTTTTAAATTTGTTGCTCAAAGGATTTAAGAATTCTTTTTTTTAAACAACTCAAACACAAAGTGTTTTTTTATGCAGGAAGTGTGCATGAAAAAAATTTAAACAAGAGTGAATTGAAAACGAAGGAGAATCAAAAACTCCCAGTAATAATTCTTATTGGTAATAGTCGGAGCTTTTACCGGAAATATAGGTTATTACCAATAGATAGGTAAAATTACTGGTAGATTATACTGATCATTGGTAACCTATATATATATTATGCATTACCAATTAGATTATCGTAAATATCAGCAGATCAATAAATTAATATTTATTTTTTCCAAGTTTTTATAGGTTGACTAACGTGCTTTCATGTATATTTATCACATATTCTGACACTTTATAAATACACTTTGAAATTGAAGTGAAATAAATTGAATAGGATAATGGTAATTGAAAATAATTGATTGAGTCAAAGACCAGTTTTTAATCAGTAATTGATGTAGTAATGATACTTGCATAAAAGGGAATATCTGGAAATGTTTTAAATTTTAATTATTTCATGGTATCTTTGGCTCTGATCTATCTTGTAACCACACGGCCAGTTGCAATCGGGGTGGCTCCATTTGATTCTTGTTATGGAAGTATAATTGTATCTTAAAAAAGAAAGATTTCATAGTTACAATTTTGGATTGTTATTGGATGGTACATACAAACAAGTTAACCAAGGATTTTAGAAATGTTTTACGGGATACTGACTGTTTGCACATCTGTACAGAGAAATACAAAGCCTGAGGTCCGAATGTACAGGTGGAGCTTGCGAGACCAGTGCTTCAGACCGATTTATTACCTTTTATCCCATTAAGATACTTCGGAATTACTTTTCTTTGTTTACAAACTTTTTTCTGATTTTTGTGTGACATTCGATTTATTATTAAAAATAGAAAAAATGCAATGCAATGATTTCCCTTAACTGATTCACTTATTATTTGTCCAAGGACAACACTTAACAGTTTTTTTAATGCGACACTTGCTTGCTTTCTTTTCACTTTTCGTTTATTTGTTTACTTTTTTAACTGCCATTTTATAACCTATGACGCAAACCAGTCAGTACAGCTCTGTATCGATGCCCTCGAGAAACACGTCTAAGCCAATCAGAAGCTCTCATTTGGCTGTACTGTCACTTTTCATAATGGCTTCCAGGTAATAATGATCTGAACCAACTTTCTGATATTGCATCCTATAGAAATGATATAAGTAACATGAAGTGTTGTAATGTCATTAAATTTCAATTGTATCATTTTCCAGATGAAATGAATTATTATTAATGATGATTTACCAAGCTTTAAACTGTGGAAATATCTAGTTCTTCAAAAGCATTGTCCACAAAGAACTAAGTTGTACTGGAATGATATTGAAATAAAAATGTAATATGTGATATCTTTGTATAATTTGATAATAATTTGATAATAATTTGGAGAATATAAATCTCATTTTATGTTTAGCTGACATGGGATTTGCTCGTCTTTTCAATGCCCCACTGAAACCCTTGGCTGATTTAGATCCTGTTGTTGTAACCTTTTGGTATCGAGCACCCGAGCTTTTACTGGGTGCAAGACATTATACGAAGGCTATTGGTATGTATTCTTGCCGTAAATGTATTTTATTTTAATCTAAGTAAGCATTTACATGATCATAAATGATACTGATAAAACATCTCATTTAGTCTGGTGTAGATAATTTTGTTCCCTTTTAACCAAATAAGCCTTTAAATTCTACAACTGTTTTAGCATTCCCTTCGTGTGTAAGTGTATTTTACAGTTTACAACCACACTAAAAGAGTTGTTGTGGAAAGCTGATGTCTATCTGATTTACTCCCTACATTATTGATCCTAGAAAAAAGAACTAGATGAAACAGTAGACTCCTGCTATACAGTTTATTTTTCAGTGCTAGTGCACTATAAAGATTGTTACTGATCAATTGTATTCAAAGGTAGTGTAATGTAAATGACAAACGAGACTGAAAATCATGTATGTTGAGAATTTATAGCAAGAAACAATACAAAACTGATTTCGGAAAGAAGCAGAATTATATAAGTTATGCTTGTGAAAGCAGGAGCCCCTGATGCAAAACTGATGAGTTGGAATGTGAGAGATTCGAGATAGTGATAAATTCTATATTTCAAAAGATGTGATGTTCCAGTGGTTGAACAAAATATTTTTAAAGTTCTTCAATCAGCACTACTTTCAATTTTCTTTTATTACAGAACTGTTGTTTTACATTCACACAGACCTGTAATGTTATGAGTCACCACTCCAGTTATACACTGAGACATTTGTCATTGTAGAAAACATCACACATCCCTTCTTATCTTTTCAAATTGGAGCACATTATGCACTACTTTGTTGACAAGCACTGTTTTAATGCAAAGTATCTGTTGCCACTACTTCTATTGCAGTAAGACAGGGCTCATAAATCAGAATGTTTTATAAATACAAAATAGTGTATATTTGTAATCATGCACTACTTTACTGAAGACTAGCCCCTCTTCGAAGGTTGAGAATCACAAGTTCTATTGTGGAACTCTGGTTGTAAAAGTGAACAGATAAGAAGAAGAAGAAGGAAAATGTTTGTTCTTTTTATATCATACCCTAAGGGAAATATATAACAACTCTTATCTTATTAATTTACACTTAATTTAAGATTAATCTATACAGTTCCTATGACGATAAAGTGTGTTTTAGACTATGTTCCCATTATACCAGATAGATTTCACAACATGAAAATATATTGGTTAGACATCCCCTTTAAAATCAAGTTTTGTGGCATGACCTTCGTGCAGGATAGATATCACAATGCAACGGCTTTCTTAGTTATACATTATGTATCGGATACGTTTTTACAATGCTACTTTAGCAAGTGGAAACACCAAACTGGTATAATTCTACAACAAATTCTCATTTTCGTAAAAAAAATATGTACAAAAACGAGTTTCCATATATTCTTAAAATATTCACCCCAACAACAAAAATTGGTTGCCATGGTAACATTTCAGCATATTTTCCAAATAATTTTCTTGCCACAGTAAAGCCAATTAAAAGTAGGGAAAGTCACAAAGTTTGAAGGTCTACCTGTGAATACTTAAAATGTTATGGGGAAAAAATTGAGAGAGAGGGGGGAATCAGCCGGTATGAATAGAATTAAAGCTAATATCTTTCTTAAATACTTTCTCTGTCAAATTTAAGAAATAATGGTTAACAACAATACAGCTTTTTCATCAGCAGTTTCTGTGAGCTAGTTTCTGAAAAAGTTAGGTCCATTGGGAAAAGCCTTTTTTACCGTCCTCTGTTTGTGCTAGGTTACCCCCTGGTTTCACCAAAGAGGAATGTTCAGTAATCTTAAAAACATTGAAGCTCTTGATATAATGGTATTGATGTTTTGACCCTGTCAGAAACCCATATAATTGAAAAGAATGTAATCTCAACTACAGCTTATACCATATTTATGGTAAAAATAAGATAACATTAAGTTCAAATATAGGATTAAATAATAATGGATTTAAATCAAAACTAAAATTTCAATGAAAATTTAGATTAAATCTATTTTATAAAACTTTATAACACTATTTTTAAATTGAACTGAATAAAAATTCATTCAATTTTCACCAAGCAAAGAACTACCATAATATATATGCTTTTCATTTTCAAAATGGCTGCTTTTTGCATTATGTGGACAGACGATGAAGATCTTCGAGTGGATCTTGAAAAGTATATGCTTCAAGGATTGTAGTGCAAAGAGATTTAAGATTTTATGAAACGAGGTTATTCTCATTACCATTGGAGTATCTGCACCCTAAGATAGTAGGTTACTTGAATTTAAAATCTACTATACTGACATCGATGTGTCTTTGGACCAGGCAAGAAATGTAATTGAAACTGAGATGGAAGGACCAGGAAAGTTGCTTGGTTATAGAGCTATGCAAGATAAAGTAAGACAGAAATATAACCTCAAACTTCCATGTGATCACATGATCTAATGTATGATGTTAATGCTTCCCTACTTGAAAACAGAAAGCCAGGATCTAAAAAACCTAAAATGGGAGGGCATTTCACTACAAAAGGAACTAACTGGGCTTTCTCAGTCTATGACCATGATAAGCTAATGGGATATCAGAACTTGAATTTCCCATTAGCTGTGTGTTTGGACCACTTATTCTAAACCAGAAGTAATCGCGAAGTGGTATTTATAATATCTTTATGATATCTTTATGAGACCGGAAAAGATTTTCAAAACCGGCCTGTATTGGTCGCTATGATAGCACAAATGATAAAGACAGGTAAAAACAATTTCTAACAAATATTTCTATTATACTTTGATAAAAATATAAAAGGGAGATAATCATCTTCTATCAACATAAGAATAAATCAAATTAGAACCTATAAACTGAAAATATCTAAGCTATTATGTTACTGCTTTTTAGTTTAGTTTTTAGTTTATTATGTTACTGCTAGTTAGTTGTGCCTTTCCAAGTAGAGTACTCGTATGTGCCTAACCATGTGATATATATTTTTTTGAATGTATCTGTTGTATCTATATTTACATAGTATAATGATGTTGGTCAATGTAATGATTCCACTACTTCAATGAGAATTCAATGACTTTAAAGACATTGTATGGGATAATCACAGAATTTTTCACCAAGATACCTTTATGTCAGATGGATATCCAAATCATATTTATGCATTTCCTGAGCACTATGAACTTGACAACTGTGGTCTTTTTCACTTGTTAAAAATAAATATTAACTGGAAAATTCTATCTTACATTAGTGAAGGTCAGATGTCGGGGAAACTTGTAAAAAGTAAAAAGTAAAAAGTTTAGAACAACGTTAGAAGATGTTTTTTATAAAGAAAGATGTTTGATTTTAAATTTTATTCTAGAACAACTTTCCTATGAAAGTGTGTGTTTTTCGTCATTTGAGAATTTTATAAGGTAAAGTTTTTTGGAGGAGTCGATTTAAAAAATGTATAACGGAATGAAAGATAAAAAATCAAGAAGTAGAAACCTTATGCCAATGGATGAACAAGTAAGATTTTACCCAGTATTATAATATGACAAAACTGCCCCGTATCACAAGGAAAAAAACATTGCTCAAATGCCTGAAAATGCCTGGAAATTTGTTGCTGAAAACCTTCTTTTTTTTCAGTTTATTTATTTCAAAGATTTATGATATCAAAATATATACTCAAAAATTTATCATAAAGTTATTCAACTATTTTTTCGTAACTTTATGACCTGTGTTAATCAAGTCTAAAACAGTTTTACGTTCAAACTTCTGCAAATGTTGATACTTCTTAACAGCCACTTTCCAGAATGACATTCATGATTTTTGCAGGTAACATCCATTGAGCATTAAATCTTAACAGACCAGGTTCACCGGGAGAGGGATGAGACAATTGAAAACATTATAACATCAACTTGACGGGTTACATTAAGTTCTTTTGAATTACTCACCTTCAATGCATAACAAAACAATTTGTTGAAAACATTGTGGCACTGATCAATGTAACAAAAATGAACCAACAATGACAATATATTATTGATATATTATATATTATTGACAATATATTTCGATCTTTTTGATCATCTTCAGAACTAAAATTCAATATAAAAACAAGATTAAAAATCCGCACTAAAAGTATGTTCACAATTCTGTACAGTAAAAGACAACTACAAGCTACATAAGAATAAACAAAATGAGAAAAAAAAAAAAAAAAAATGAATGCTGCAACTCAGAGGCAAAACCCAAGAGACAACATTAAATAATCAAAAATTATCAAAACTTAATTACTAACGCATGGCTTTTGAACTCATCTTTAGGGTTCAATCGAGGACGTAGTTGATTGATGTATAAAGGCTCAAAGGTCATTAAATGATATACTGATCGAGAACTAGCTCTCAAAATAATGACATCATCCATTGACAGGGAGTGTTGGCAGGATCCCATGTGAATTGCAACGGGTGCATTTTTTCTACCATGTTCTCTGATTCTGGTGATGAGATGTCGCCGTGTCTGGCCGACATAGCACGAATCGCATCGCTGACATGTAATTTTGTAAACACCACTCTTCAGAGACTTTTCCACAGATGACTTCAACAATGAAAGAACATGGGTTTTGCCTTGCATTCATTTTTAAAAACAATCATTACCATACCTTTTTGTAAGGTTCCAGATTTCAGTTGGGATAAATCTTGATTCCAGTTTTTGAGCTCCATCTGACAATATAAAAGGTTTTTTTTCTTCGAGGTAACCAGATGAACGAAATAAAAAAAGTAAGAGCAGGTTCTCGGGCAAATTGATTTGAAGTTGATTCCATTCATTCATACATTTTCTTTAACTTACAAGGCATTTATAGCGGGGAAAGAGAGTGCCTCTTTTGTTAAAAAGAAAATGAATGAACAGCTGGTTCGTGGCACTGAATAAAAAACAACTAGTGTAGCATGTATAAACATATTACAGTTTTTCTCCATAAATTGTTTTTACACGCAATACTGCCATGATAAGTCTGTGTATATACAAAAATTGTTGTGTTTCTCCATGTTGGAATTATATCATATTTAACACAAAATTGTTGTATAAATATTTTCAGTGCCATTTGGCCTATTTAGAGATTTCTAAAGTTGTACAGTTAAACTAAAAGCTAAAAGTCCAATGTTCAGAGATTTAGAAAAGAGACAATACAACATATACTCCTACCTAACCACGATTAAACTTCTGATATATAAGAAAATACCTTCAAATTTCCCTGTTAACTAAAGCTAACAAAAACGATACCTTCTCAGACGTTTTTATCTTTCAATTCTTTATTCTGCCATGAATTGTGGAAATGTCAAAACCCAAAACTCCACTTGTGCATCATGATACAAAAACCTTGTAAATATGTATGTAATCACTCTCTTCTTGCATTACAATCATTTATACTATTCAATTTTATAATCTAAAAAAAATGATATCATTCAAATACTATCAAAACAATATAATAATGATCCTGCTACCTTGGTTTACCTTAATAATAACAATCCACACACTACAATGAAATACCAAATAAACTGCTAGCTACACATTTTGGCATAGTAGTCAAAACTAACTGATACGAAAAAGCTATGTTCAAACACATTAAAAAATAGACATCGGTAGAAAATGATAGACTGATAACACATAACAGGTCTGCATCGACTATCTCTTCAAATAGAATAATTACTGATACCGATCAATGTTATTATTCTTTATTACTGAACTTAAAGCGTTGAATAAAAAAATTAAAACAAAAACAAAAAATTTAACACGCAGCGTCTTTATTACTCTTTAAAGAAATGAACGTTGAGAAAAGTTGATGAACTTTCGAACGCAAAAAACATTGCATTGCCTTCTCCTCCGGGCGGCTTTATGATGTCTTCCTTAAGGTACAACACTCCATGAAGTAATAAAAACACGTAAGATAGAGCTTGAAATTCTTCCAATGGCACATTCTCCCTATACTAATACGGAAAAAACAAACATCCATTGACGAACTTCCCGAGAAATTTTACCTAATGTTCTTTCTTTAAAAGTTAGGTAAGAAAAAAGCAGGATTTTTATTAGTATAAGAAGATTACATTAATTTGCGTATGATGTACATAGCACAGTATTTATTAATTTTGTTAATTAGATTATTGATCTCTCAATTCATATCACTCATTTTGTGTATACAGAATATTTCCTGTGTCACCATTTTTACATCGAGAACAGACCTTGTGAGAATTCGTATTTTGTGATAAAAATTATAAATTATAAATGTTAATCTGTTTGGGATTAAACTGGTTTTAACTTACTTCTAAAGTAATTTTAGTAATAACAGACTTGGAAATTAAGAGTGAGGAGAGTGTCAAGTTTGTGTTGACACTCAGTCCTCGAGTTTAAATGTCCCCCACTTGTCTGTCCAACACTAAACCATAATAATTCAACTTTTGAAAGTACTTGCAAAATATGTTACATGAGTGTCTTCTTTAGCAATTATTGATAAATTGCCTAATCCAAACAAAAGAGAACCTTCATCCACGCTTGCAATTCCAGAAACCACTTCTTGGTCAAATAAAGTGTATCCACAACCCTGGATGTCCAGGATCATCCGTGTTTTCTCTGATTTTGTATACAAATGATGTACAAGACATTCTGCCTTCATCTGCAAGTCGCTTCTTCCTTTCACATTATTAAGCGAGCCATCTCTATTAAAGGAATGGTCCAGTGAAATTTTAATACAAATATTTGAATTCTACACACAAAAATTAGCTAGAGAAAAGTATTTTTACTTTTTCAAAGGTTTTGTATCATGAGTATTTGACGGTTATAAATGATATTTTTTATACCGACTTCAATTTTGAGAGTAAGCGTGACGTCATTGGCGAGACAGCTGTAATAAATAAGCAATGAAATTAAATGTGAAAAATTATTTCTTTATCATTTTCGATTGGAATTTTACCAAAATAGTTAGAAATAGCTACAAGAAAAGAATATTTACTTATTTGAAAATGGTTTACTGGGCTGTTGTGGACTGCAAAAGTACAACAAGCCCCCGAAATAAAGGTGCAAAGGGTAATATTACATTTTACAGACTTAACGATAAAGAATTGAAAAAGGCTTGGTTAACAAACCTTAAAAGGAAAAACCTACCAAAAGAAGAAACAAACGAGTGTGTCATTTACACTTTACTGAAGACTGTTTTGAACGAGATTTGAAGGTAAATATCAAACAATCATAACATCGACAGTAAAAGAAAGATTTTTTAAAAACTTTCTTAGTGTTAAGAAAAAATGTTTTCCCAATTAATATAATTGATTAATATTTCAGAATGAATTGCTTAATATTCCTACTAAACGCATCCTTAAAACTAATGCTGTAGCAACAATTTTTACATACTCCAAAACAACAAAGAAACGATTATCGAGTGTACGGAGGGAAAATGCTAGTGCAAAGAAACAGGTCAGGATTGTTTGACACTATTTTCCTGTGTACAATCATTAAACTTGGCTGATGAATGTGTTCATGGTTTTAGGTTCTTGAGATAGGCTGACTTTGAAGCGGAAAAATCGTAAGAACTTGAGAACAACTCAAAGGAAGTACAGTTTAAGGTGCAGTGATGTCTGGTTTGTTCTTCACCTGCAGCTGTAACAAAAAAAATGTAATACGGATCAGCATTATTTGTAGGATTATTATGTACCAAAGGTCACCGCAGCGTTTGGCGATCACAACCAGTAGTAAACGGATTCAATCTTGGTAACATCAAAATGGCAGCTAGTGTTCTTTTTAGTTTCAATACATTCACGAAATTATAAAAATACTTCCAGCTTGCCGGTATCACATGGATAAAAAAATCTACATATTATGAATTACAGAAGAAGTATTTCTTCGGGGTTGCAAATGATGCATGGGAAACGGAAAAGGACAGATGGACAAGAACATTTCTTTCCTAAAAAATACGCGAGAATTATTGAGGATCCTTTGTGTGGTATAATTGGCGAAACGTAAACATTTTAAATGCTGAACACCTGACATTTTTACATGAATAGTAATGGAAGAAAATAAATGAGTAATAACAAAGAGGTGAAGTTTATGCTCGACGAGATTTTTCTTACATGTAACAAGGAATATTGTAAATTAAAAATAACTAAACTGAAGTGAAAGCAAAACGAAGTAAATGGAAAAACGAATCGTAGGAAAACTAAATATTTCAAAGAAAAATTTAAATAAAAATGTACCTTCGAATTTCTCAAAACTTATAGCAGATTCCTCTTGACAACATAATCAGTCTATCTCCCTCTCTTTCACGTGACACATTCCACAATTGCACCACTTTTTATTTCCACAGCGATCCTTCTGTTGACAATCTTTCTCTTCCTCATTATCTGAATCGTCTGTTTCCACCTCATCAGAGGTCCTTGTTTCATCTGATGTGTGTTCTTTTATAGGCTCAAAACTGTACGGATACAAGCCGTTAAAAACTTCGGAGAACTGATCTATATTACTGTTGCAAAGTTCTTCGTTTTCATCTGATGGTTCGTCTTCATTTTCAGACGATAAAACATTTTCCTCATCATTTAATGCAGACATTTTCAAAAACATTGAAAAATATACATCATGTTTACTGATATATATAAATGCTAATGTCTCGCCAATGACGTCACAAGTTAAAGATGTCCATAAGGTCCGCAATTAATAAGAACTTTAATGCAAAATTCTAAAGGAAATAAGGGTTTATCCAAAATTTATAAAATCAATTTTTTCCTGCCATTCTAAATGTACTGAATCATTTTATGCCATTTTTAAAAAGACAAAATTTTCACTGGACCATTCCTTTAACATACTTGTCAAAATTACCTTGGATGAACTCATTTATTATAACAAGTTCATCATTTCACTTACCAAGCATAGTCACATTGTAAGTAAATTGATGACCGTAAACCGATTTTAATCCTTTAGATAAATTTGTTTGTTCAATGTTTCCACAAACTTTAGAGCCAGCGCGTGTGTGCTATGTTGCTTGTTTCTGTGCTTCAGCATTTATTGTATAAGTTATATAAATTGCGATATGCAATAACTTATTCGTACCCTGATTGTATGTGATGTGGATCCTTGATATTTCCATACCTTTATAGATATTTGGGCCATTGGATGCATTTTTGCAGAACTTTTGACATCAGAACCAATATTTCATTGCAGACAGGAAGATATAAAAACTTCAACACCATATAACCATGATCAACTGGACAGAATATTTAATGTCATGGGATTTCCTCATGGTAAGAAACAAATTATTAATTTTAAGAAAGAAAGAAAGAAAGAAAGAAAGAAAGAAAGAAAGAAAGAAAGAAAGAAAGAAAGAAAGAAAGAAAGAAAGAAAGAAAGAAAGAAAGAAAGAAAGAAAGAAAGAAAGAAAGAAAGAAAGAAAGAAAGAAAGAAAGAAAGAAAGAAAGAAAGAAAGAAAGAAAGAAAGAAAGAAAGCATCAAATGCATTAAATGCATTTGAAAACTTATAAGTGGCAAATAAAAGATAACTACTGACTTATCAATTATCAACCTTTTTATCAAAACTAAAACCGGGAATTTTTTCACTTTTATTCCATTCCCGAAAAATTATACTCACAAAATTTCTTATATTTTGTGAACTCACTAAAATTTATATATACCCGCAAAATTTCCAAAAACTTGTTATTTGCAAAAATAAGTACTCAAGAAATACAATTCGTTTAGCTCACAAAAATAAATACAAGTGAACATTAGTGCATTTAAGGTAGTTCCTGAAAGGTAAGGCAAAAAAGACAAACACATACCATCACTCAATAGGATAGGAAACCAAATCATAAAAGTATTGAAAATGATAAACAACAAAACAAATGATAAACAAAAGAGATACCAGAGAATTTTCAGCTTGAAATGAAAAAATTCTCATCTTACAAGTATGATGGACTGTGTGGGTACGTGGGAAACAATTTCATTGATGTATTATATTCATATCTTGTACTTCGTAGTCAATGTTATATACAAAGTACTGTGATTTCACAACCACATTACTTAACCAAAATTTTATTTTCCAAACAACAGTTCTTACACTACTTAATTTTTTTTTATTTGTAGTCTCAAAAATATAATATAATATATAAGTAGCACATTGTATAATCAACAGAGATTATTGAAAAATAAATAAAGCATTGGAGAATGATAAGCAAGTAAACAAGGCCTGAAAAAGCTAGAAGTTAAAATTAACCAACACATAAACATCTTCAAGATTGTCATTAAATTTGGCTTTTATTTTATAACTACTGAATTAGTAACCTTTTTATCGAAACTGGAACTGGGAATTTTTTTCACTTTTATTTCATTTGCAAAAAATTATACTCACATTTCTTATTTTGTCAACTCACTAAAATCAAAAACTTCTTATTTGCAAAAATAAGTACTATATAGCCAACACCTCTGTTATCGTTTGTGGTGTCAGTTGTGACCACTTATGGAAAAGGTGAGGCTAGCACAATGAAAAAAAAGATTTGTTGGAAGATCGAAAACCTTGATGAGTGCTGAGAGAGAGGATACCTCAACCATACAACAGCAAAACAACAATATATAAGTGAAAGTCATTGCGCATCCTTACACTCAACCTGGGTGAGATCTTGACAGAATGGGATGTGTTTTGCCCTTGTTAGGCCTCATCAGCCACCCATAGCCACATTTCATTTAAAGCTAAAGTAATAATTCAGTAAATCATCATTTAAACAGTGTGACAGCAGCTTTATGGTAAAGTTTTTTCTTGTAAGATTGAGTTTCTTCTATAATCAGTTAATGTTATGATCTTTAGAAAAAGACTGGCCTGAGATATCTAAAATGCCTGAGTATCCCACCCTTCAAAAGGACTTTCGGAAACCTAATTATGGTAATAGCTCACTTGCAAAATATATGGAGAGACATAAAGTTAAATCCGAAGGTAAAGCATTCATGTTGTTATCAAAACTTTTAACAATGGACCCAATGAAAAGAATAACATCAGAAGATGCCTTAAAGGATATATACTTCCATGAAGATCCCTTGCCAACTAAAGATGTTTTCTGTGGTCAACCAATACCATACCCAAAAAGAGAGTTCATATCTGAAGAAGATGGAGAAAATAAATCAAATAAAAATAGTCAAACCAACAAGCAAAGTGGAGGGTCTCAACCAAAAAGAGTTCGTGTTATGCAACCAGTTCAAAATAATCAGTCTGATTACCCAGTAAGTGATACATTTGAATATTTTTATATAGTTTTTATTTCTTCTTTCGTTTATGCAAGTCCAACATTTAATCCAAAATCCATCTAACACAAAACTGGATGGAATGTTTTCTAATTCATATTGGATGATGTTGGATGGTAAAAATGTTAAAACCAACATTCCATTCAGCATGTGAGATTCTAATGTTGGCTTGTTTTCGATGTCTTTCCAACATGTTGAACAAAATTCTACTTCAATTTATTTATTTATTTACAATAAATCCACCACCTCCTCAAAGACGGAGCTATGGTGATTTAACACTCAAATTTTCCACATAGTTGATAAATACCTAAATCACCAACAACTAGATTACTTACGTGTTGTAATATTTCATTTTAAATTAAACATTTGGATGATATTCATTGTGTTACTATTTTATGTTTTAGCAATATTATAAGCTATATTGGAAATATTTTAACTTTCTTTGTTTTGTAAATCTCGTTTTAATTTCTATGTTCCTTATCACAAATACCTTAGAAGCAAAAACTTTGTAGAAAAATTTTTTTTAACCAAAAAAATGTTAGGCAAGTAGTATTCTCAGAAACAAAATAAATCATTTCTTTGAATATTTCTTTGGTTACTATCAAAGAAAGATAATTATATCCTTCACACTTAAGTATACAAGTTTGTATCTAACAGCGCTTTCTGACAAATGTTTTCAAACCATTCGCCCTATGCATTTGGCAGCACTGTAAAATATTTCCAAACAATTCCTGTTTGTTGACTTTCCATTTAACATCAATGACAGTCAGTCAGAAAAACACTTCAGATAGATGTTGAATTCACCCCAGAAATGTTTCGCAATTGTTTAATCTTTTTCCTACCACAGTAGGGACAATTATCCAGGGATAATGCTCCTGGAGCAGTATACCAGGGGAATCATCTGTGAGGCAATTTTCCAGGGGAGGGGAGGGGGTTGTCCTAGAACCTTAAAATCTTAATGACTTTTTTAGTATGTCTAGTGAGTAAATAGAATGGAATGAAGAAAATCGGATAATATATCTCTCCCTTTAAATGTGATTCGAACAGTTTAATATGGAAATCACGATACTCCTGTGCGCATTCACTTTTTTGATGTTGGATCAAAATATTGGATGTAAACACGGAAACTTAATTTATTTTTCAACATTTCATCCAACACCACCTAACATGTTGAAACGAAAAGTCAGAATTTCACCTCAGCTGCCCTGTCTGAAATATTCTATGTTATCAGACCTATATACCTTACTTCATAATGTTATTGTTCTTTTCTTGACTAAAGTTTGATGTACCTTGTTCATAATGTTTTAATTTTTTATTGTAGAAGAGATATTACAGTCACCAACAGCATCAAGCACAACAGCCTACACAACAGCAGTCACAGCAATCTGGTCAATCTGTTACAAGTTTTACATCAACACATGGACCATCAGCTACAATGCATTACACAGCATCCAACTCACAGAACATGCAAAGATATTAGCCTGTAAAAAGACCAATAACAATTCTGCATTGATCACTACATTTAGCGTAAATGTACCACAATGAAATATTTTTAAAAAGTGTTTTTAGTTATCTTAAGAAAATATTTTGCATTGAAATTCAGAAATTCAGAATGAGATTTTTTCTGCCTGAATATTTGATTTTGATTTTGTATTTGATTACTATGACAAATGGTTATGGTTGGGTTTTATTTAAAGCAATGTAATAACGATACTGAATAGAAAAAGGCATGTTATTTATTGTCAGTTACAGTGGCGAATCTAGAGGGTAGATTTGTGGAGAAATAGTTACCAATTAAAGCATAAAAGAAAAACGTGCAAATAAGCCCACAGAAATTATGTTAATGTGCTCCTCCATAAATTTTGACTACCCTCTAGATTCGCTGAGTAATATCTTAACTTTTAAATGAAAACATAATGAAAAACTTTGCTATTTAGCTTGGAAAATGGCCTGGATATAAAGAAGTAATTAATTTCTATTTTGAGTTTCAGTCAAACAGGCAATAATGTTTTTTTTATGAACTTATAATGAACGTGTAGCCAATGCCTTTATCTAAAACCATGTGTCAGTGTATATGAAATAATTTTCGTGTTGTAGAAGTTGATTTTATTACTCTGACACTTTTAGTTTTCACTTTTAGTTTAATGAAGAAGTTATTAGAGGAAAATAATTTCACAATGCAATAACTCTCCAAATATGAAATCAAAAGAAGTTTGCAAGTCAAACTGAATCAAAATCTTTAAAAGCTTTTTTCTCAAAATAAAATTTTAAGGGTATATCTCTTTGCGTTTTAAGTTCCTTTTCAAAAGTTTTCACGCTATGAACCTGAATGAGAGCTTGTTGGATTGCTGAGACCCTAATCTACGAAAGCGTGTCACAATTTGTTTTAATACTTAATATTCTGCTTGATATTACCCCCTGAAGGTTAAGATGTTTTTATTTATAAATAAAAATTGATAGCCTCTTTTGAAAAACTGTGACTCCTATTTTAAAATGAGGAGTGCTGATTATGATGATGTAAATTATTAAAAGATTTAACAAAAACCTTTGAAAAAGAAACTCAATATTATGAAAGAAGGGTAATATTTTTTGCATAAAAATAACTTTTTTCTAATAGTAACATAACTTCCAAAAAATATATTGGATGAAAGTACTTTTCTTCAGCTTTCCAATGATATATAGATTGTTCGATGAAATGTAAGAAAAAGAGGAAACTTTTTGAGGTAAAAAATGCTCAAAAAACACCTCTTAAGTAACAGTTTTCAGTCGACATCACCAAAACAATTAAAGTGAGCATATTTCTTTAGCATTACTGCCCATTTGTTCCACCAATTCCAAACCTCAACCCAATTGTAGTGACACAAAGTGGTTCCTCTGCATTTATTCTAGGTATCATTTGAAAGATTAGAATAACTCTGAGATCCAATAACTCTTCTTTCTTGATTGATTTTCCACACCTTAAACCATCTTTTTAACCCTTCTGAAGACAAAGAATGAAAGCCAAAATCTTGACTTCTGTTAAGAGTAGCCATTAATTATTAGGATAATGTGTATGCCGTATGCTATGTAGCAAGAAATTGTATGGCAACAGGAAATCATCATCTTGATTAAATATGAGATCACTTCGGTAGAGCTAGAAAAGTTTTACATAATAATTTGGTACCAATTTCATCATTAAAAATGATTAGATGGACAATCAATGCTCACTTAAAGTATCCTAAAATTTCCAAACTAGTACGATTGATATCACCTGGTTTATCAAACAAAAGGGTTTTGTAAGTTGTAATGTTTTCATTCTTTTAATTTATGAGATTCTCTCCATATAGCTGTGCATTTGTTTATTTCGTATTTGTTTATTTGGGAATTTTTGACCTTATTGAAACTCTTCCCATTGTAGTCCACTGGTTATATAAATTTTCTTTTAGATCCAATATTCCAACACCATACCTTTATTGCAGCAATGATGGGAGTATTGGCAAAAATGATGCTCCGTCAAATTCTGATTCTGAATTTGGTGTTTTAACTCAACTTGGTGTTCCCGAGACTTTCCCAACTGTTCCTATAATTCCATTAATAAGAAATCCTGTTTTCCCCAAGTTTATAAAACTGGTTGAGGTAATAGTGAAGTAATGAAATTTCATAGTTGTTGCAGTGTGGAATTTGTATCGAATAATATCATTGAATAATATAATTTAGATAACCGATAAGTGGTTAGTGAAGTTGATTCGTCAAAAGTGTCGACTGTCACAGCCATATGCTGGAGCATTCCTCAGAACTGACGAAAGGTGGGTATGCTAAATTCATTTAAGAAAAGCATCTCTTCAAAGGATCACAGACTACATGTAGCCTGTGATAATTTTTAATGATACATAAGTATCATTTGGCTACACTGAAAGTCTTATTATTATCTGCATTGTAATTTTGGTTCTTTATTAATGTTCCTTAGTGAGAAAGAGTTCATTAAAAATCTTGGTGAGGTTCATTCAGTTGGAACATTTGTCCATATATCAGAAATGCATGATAATGGTGACAAGTTGAGACTTATTATATCTGGCCATCGAAGGTTTGCAAATATTTTACTACCTTGTTTGCATTGCTTTGTAGTTTCATTTATACTTGTGTCAATTAAAACTCAGTCCCAGGGGCAGATTCAGGATTTTTTTTCAAGTAGTGCAAAATCTGAAAAATCAAATAATCATAGGGGCGTTTTGACCCCTTCTGCGCCCTGGAAGCCAACACCCTTTGATAGCTTTGAACTATTAGGATTAGTCAAAGAGGTTATCAAAGAAGGTGGTGAAAACAGGTTACAGAAGCATTCATCAACGACTTGGAGAAAGAGGTTTCAACATTACTAGAGAAACAATTCGTGAGGCATTGAAGGAGGTTGACCCAAGTGGAACTGAGAGAAGAACTGCACATCGATTAAAAAGACGAAAGTATGTTTGTAAAGGCCCATACAAACATACAAAAATTGACTATACAAATGTGATAAAATACTAATAATTGTACCTTTATTTCCGAAGTTTGGTTACTATAAGCTCAATTGCAGAACACCTTATGCCTTTCCAGGCTCTAGTTCAGAATCTTCCATATCTTTAGTCTCTTTAGGTATTTTATCCCCAAAATAATGAAATTTATCGTTCAAATCAGCAAATCTTTTGACTACTAGCACAATAAAGTAAACATAGCAATTTTAAAGTTTAGCAGGCAGTTAGCAATAATTCGTGAATCATGTGCTGATAATTATCAATGTTTAACTTCACGGCTATATCTGTTCGCGTATTAACGATTTAATGTCTCATCACTTATTTTCCCGGTAACGATGCTCATCGCAATAACGGTTCTGGTGGGCTTCTCCAGCTCGCCAAAAGCCTTGCAATAATTGTTTCATTCATTTTCTGCCATTTTTTATACATTCTTCGCCATTTTTCATACATGCTCTGCCACTTTTCATAGATTTTCTGCCACACTTTACACATATTCTGTCACTTTTCATAGATTTTCTTGCACTTCTTGGTCACTGTTCTTTGAAGTTTTTGAATGTTTTTTTCAGCATGAGTAATTCACAAAATGAAAATAATATATAATAGTCATCATTATTCAAAACATAAAGCAAATTAGACAGGTCAAAGTTTTGTAGCTATACAGTATAATTTAGACTCTGTTCCCATTATACCGGATAATGTTTTGAAATCTATGACCCTTAAAGAAAATGCAGACGTCAGCGTATTATATTTTCTCATATTTCCAAGATTTCATTTGATTATCTAGTTAAACCTTTAATTTATTTAATTTTTCACCCTATTTGCATTAATAGCTTTGAAAAATGTCTAAACACAATTCCTGTGTAGAAAATAATGAAAAAGTATACCATAACGCAAAATCCTGGTTATAAGCTCTGGACTAATATTCATACAGTAGAATAGCCGATTTCGATGGAAATGTGCCCCTGACATGTAGGTGAAAAATAACTGATGGCCCTCTTGATTTGCCCCAATGTCACATGACTGATGACGTGATGGTTTCACGGTCAGAAAAAAATCAAAGTCAAAATGTTTTAATTTGAAAACACCAATCAAAAGTAAAAAATGGAACATAAAGTTGGTAAAATACTTTAAAAAAGTCATGGCCCTTTAAAAAAACTTTCATATACATACAATCTCTCTAATTAGCTGAAATCAAATAAAAGCCTATTATTTTTTTTTAACTGCTGAATCATAACGATTCTCAATTCTTTGCACTTTCCAACTTTATAGTCAACCAAAAATACTTTCAGACTTTGAACATATTTATAATTTTCAATATTGAGATCTCAGATAATAATATCCAAAAATTGTGAAATATCGTCTGAATAAACTATCATTCGCACACTACTCCCCGTCGCAAAATTAGCTTTTGGAGTTCATAACAGAAGATATATACCTAATCTATTAACGAAATCTTAAAAAATCGTACCTGAATGATTCTTTCTTCAAAACTGAGTGATCACGTTAGAAAACCCCCATCAGTATTAACTCATTCTATTCACAACCCAGCCAACAAATATATCAAACCTCTAATCTTTTATTCATTCTTGATTTTCTTCTTTCTATCATTATACTAAAAATCACCATGCTCAACACACCGATTTTACTATTTTTCTTCCTTTTCTTTGGAAATCTAAAAAACAAACCAAAACTGAATAAAATGCTGTTACGATACTTCGCAAGGCTATTCTTTGTAATAAAAACTTGTCTTTTTAAAGTATATCTTCTTTATTATTAGCGAGTGTGCATCCACTTTTTAGTTGGGTCAGGGTGAATAAAAGGACTGGGAACGAAATGTTTGTATGGACTGTTATAATTAAAATTTTAGATCGTGCGTAACTGAGTTGTGACTTAATGGCGATTAGTATTATAGGAGTAGCGCGACGTCAGTGGGCACATTGCATTGTACCCTAAATAGAACGCGATTTTTAGGATCAAATATCTCGAGAACCAATGTGAATAACTGACGTCACTTTGGGTGCGTTATATTAGCGATGGGGTGATGAAAAAATTTGGGTCTTAACTTTTTGGGGACGGGCGTGATTTCATTAGAATTTTGGATAGACTATATCTCCGTAACGGAACACAAGTCGAACACAGATGATCCCATACATTTTCTTGATCAGGTTTTCGAGCTCTACAACTCAGTGGTACCTATTCTTTTGGATTGTGTGATTTTATTTTTCGTCACCCTTATATTTTGAAAGAGGAAGATCATGGGCGGTGTGTGAAGTAACACATGGAGAAAATCAACCTGGTAAAATGTTTTTACCCGGGATACTAGTCTATATATTAATACTATAAGCGTTTTAAGCCCTGGTTGTAAGTCCTAAGTGAAAAAAACAAAAAACGTCAAATTTGTTTAATAGACAAATGTGGCAACGGTTTCCGAATTTGTATGCGTATTAGTATAGGGGAAAACACTGCATTGCGTCAAATGTTTACATTTCTGTATGTTGATTTTTAAGAAAAATAAAAATAAAGATACAGTGTGAAACAGAGTAATAAATGATACAGAGTAATAAATTTATTCCAGAAGTAGTGGCATGTAGAGGAGGGTTTTTAATTCACAAGTTCTTTTTTTAATAAGACCGGGGAAAGTACAGCCAGATAGAAACTTGAATTTTTACATGGAAACTTGAAGTCATTATTAAATTAAAAATATTTTGTATTCTACGTAGTTTGTTTTAGACATGCAATAGAACTTGACATGAAAATAAACACTGATCGTTCGTGGAAGCTAACTATCTTACGCGGACACTTAGTTTCTTTCACAAGTGTTGCATTGGTAAATGGTTTTTACCTGGGAAGCTAGTTTTTTATTACTTTAATGGGAGAAACTTTCGTGGGAGAAACTTTCGCGAGTTGAAAAACTCGCAAATTTTATGGGATTTACTTTCGCGAATGCCACTTTCGACAAAATTTCGCGGGATTTATTTTCGCGAATGGAGATTTTGAAAAATTTTTACGGAATAAACTTTCGCGAATTGCCTTAAATTTTCACAAATTTTCTTATTCATAGATCAAGTTTTTAGTCTTTAAATCCTTTCACAAGGCTTTATGTTGGAACCTTTAGCTAACCCTCCCGGACAAAGCAAAGAGCAATACAACGGTTACAATAACAAAACTTTCTTTTGAATAAAAGTAGTAGAAATAGTGTCTATTCATCATCATCTAACTCTTTAAAAAGATCAAACGCTCCTCTCTCATCACCCTCCATCTGCCATATTTCATCTTCTGCTTCGTCTTCTTCATTGATAACGTCGATAAACTCATTTTTAAAATTTTAAGTTTTTGAAAAAAATTTCGACGGGATTTATTTTTGCGAATCGCCAAAATGAAAAATTTTCGCGGGATTTATTTTCGCGAATGGCCAAAATGAAAAATATTTTGGGATTTACTTTCGCGAATTTGCCCAAAATTCGCGAAATTCGCGAAAGTTTCTCTCGCGAAAGTTTCTCCCATTAAAGTATTACTTTGTCATAAAAATGTAAACAAACACTTCTTTTTTAATCAAACGTTTCTTTATTTTTTCCGTTGTCAATAGATGCAACATTCGATTATAACTCAAAATCTCTGTCTGAGATGCTATATCATGTCTTCCCTAACATATATACTTCATTAAATAATTATAATTACTAATATTATAATTACTAATACTAATATGGAAAGAACATAAACAGATAACCATTGATGAACATCCCAAGAAAATTTTCCTAACTCTCTTTCAAAGTTAGGTAAGAAAAAAGCAAGATTGCGTATTAGTATAAGAAGACTAGTGTAGCGTGTAAAATATTTTCACAGGTTCATTTTCCTTTAAAAATAGGGGTGATAAATTAAATCACAGAAAGGCCAACAATAAGTAATATCATGTTATAGAGCTTGAAAAGCTGATCAAGAAAATGTATATGATGGCGAACTGTTACAGAGATATTGTTATTCCCATTGGTTATCAAGATATTTACCCTGAAATGTCGCGTTCTATTTAGGTATTTTAGGTATATAGGTATTTAAGTATCAAACCACAGTGAATGAATTCAGCAAGAATATACTAACTCAAGAGCAGTGACTGAGTTAATGGTAAAGAAAGTGTAAGAGCAACAGAGTTATGATGAAACAGTTGAAGTCGAGCAAAATTAAGGAAAAAAGGATTTAAAAATCGAGAAAACGAAACAGAATGAGGAAAAACAAAAAAAACATGCAAGCGTTGAACAAGGAGCATCAAGCTGGTTTACCACTCTGCCAATAAGAAAATACGGTTTTCTTCTTAACAAACAAGCATTTTGGGACAACCTCTATATTCGTTATAATATACAGTTGAAGCATTTTCCCTCGTTATGCGATCATGCTTCTTTCTGTCCAAAAGGTAGATTTATCTCCATTCACCACAATGAGGTCAGATATTTCATAACTGACATGCTTTCTGAATGCTGAAAAGATGTTGCAACACAACCAATCCTGCAAGAGTTGACAGGTGAAAATCTGCCATTATTTACAATTCGATCTAATGAGGCTCGAGTAGATGTAGCAGCACAAGGTTTTTGGGTACATGGACAAGTAGTGTACGTTGATGTAAAGGTGTTTAATTAACCCAACGTCTAAAGTCCGCTTATCCCAATCACTAAGTGCTGCACACAGAAATAAAAAGCATGACAAAAGAGATCATACAATAGATGAGTTAATCAGGTCAACCAAGGCACATTCACTCCCTTAATATTTACGTTAACCTTCTTCAACCATTGTCAAGATTGGTTTCTAATTGTTGTCGTGTAGATTTTAAAATGATATAGCTCCATTTGAACTTAATTTGAGTGTGTCTTTCTAACAATTTCAGACCATCTGAAATAGTCATATGGGAAAACTACAGACAAACCACAAGTATTAGATCTTGGGAGTGTGATATCATCAAACGTTACATCTATGCATTTATCAAAACCATGAGGAGGAACATGGTCTGTTCCTCTTACGAAACACCAAAAATCTTTTAAGCCAATTTTTTGATTGTCTTTTTGAATCTCTCCATTTTCAATTGAGACTAAAAGCAGTTCTATTTGGGTTACATCATCTTGAAATCAAATGAAGTCATTGGATCCATTACAGATTTCATTCCTCTGCGGATAATTAATAAGTTGTAAAATATCATTAAAAGTATAGGTGTTATGACAGTCTGCCAAAAAAATTGTTATCAATTCATAAGATGAATTCAACACAAATGATGGTCAGTAGAAGCCATGCCAGATTTGAATTGGTTTATAGCAGCAGACTTATTCAAAACTAAAGATGTGAGCAAATGCATATGCTTTAGTTCTTCACTTGATCTACCAGCAGGTGTGATATTCAGATCATAAAGGACATCATACTTTTCTCCATCTATTTGATCTAAAGTCTGCTTTATAAAAGCATCATCAACACTTTTCATACTTTCAGGTTGACTAACATCATACATTCCTCTTGATAGGATGGAATGCCTCTGGCCCACGACCAACAGTTAAAATTGAACATGCTGTAAGCTGCCCAAGTGTATAATAGACTCCATTCATGAGTCTATCTGGAATACCTGTGAAACATAATTCATTTCTACTTCCAAAAAAATCACACTAGTGTATGTAAATTTTTCATGAACAAGGTAAGGAATTCTCTATAAGGTCCTCCAACATCAGCTGCAGCTTTACATGCAAATCTAATACTCAGGTTATGGTCTTTCAAATTGAACCTTTGACTGAACAAAACCTGTTAGGGTGACCCCTTTGAACAATAATTGTCTTTGAGGTTCTTAAAATATTGCCTTGCTGATAATGGTTCAAAGCAGCTGTAACAAAATCTCAAAGACTTGAGGAAGTTAGTATATACAACATGGTACATGCACCATGGCTATGGCTAAGAAAAGTAGACGATACGTTTACAATAACGAAATATGATACTGATAATACGTTACAAGAACTAAATGATATTAATGAAAACAGAACATTTACAGCAGAAAACAAAAATGATGGAAAGATTCCTTTTCTGGACTGTTTGATAACACGTACAGAAAACAATGAAATTAGAACAAAGGTATATAGGAAAGAAACCCACACGGGACAGTACATCAATTATCAGTCTAATCAACCAAAATCAGTAAAATTGTCCAAAATTAGAACATTGACAAAGAGAGCAAAGGACATTTGTACCACAGAATCTGATTTCAATAAAGAAATTGACTATATCATGAAAACCATGGAATTGAATGACTTCCCTAAATGGTTAGTACAAAAAACGATTAAAGAAACGTTGGAACCAAAGGAAGGTGATTGATGAAAACAAAGAGAATGCTATAATATTATATTTACCATATGAAAAAGGTATATCTGAAGCAATCTCGAGAATGGGCAAAAAGTACAAGGTGACAGTCAGACATACTAAAGGGAAGTCTCTGAAAAACAAAATGAAGCAGAAAGAAAATTCACAGCAGACAAAGCAAATGGAACAAGGAGTAGTATATGAAGTAGAGTGTCAAGGTTGCAATAAGAAATATATTGGAGAAACAGACAGACAATTGTTGACCAGATTGAATGAGCATAAAATTGATGCCAGTAAGGAAAATAAAAATTTATCTGGACTCTCAAAGCACATAAAGGACACAAATCATATAATAGATTGGGACCAAGTGAAAATTTTACATAAAGAAGATAATTATATAAAATGTTTATTTAAAGAAGCCATAGCTATTAAGAAAAGCGATCATGATGCAATATTGAATGAGAAAGATGAAATAAAAGTGTTATCACACATTTGGGAGGATTTAATTTAAGATTGTAAATATTTGATGAATTGTTTATATGTTTTTAATGTTTTATTTGATAATAAAAGAATTTTTAGCGGTTTGTAAGACGTAGAAACTTTATTTTATTTTAATTTGATCTGACGATGCTTGTACATAGACTACAAGAGAAAATTTATCAAAAATAAAATCTTGTCTTAAAACCCAACCAAATCAAAGTTATACTGTACGTTTGTTGACGTTTATTGGTCTGTTCATGGCATCCATTCTTCCACTGTGTGTTCTTTTTAGGGTTTCTGATAGTTCCTCTACTATCTCTTTGTATGTCAACAACTTTTTAGCACCAGAAGATGACTCTGTGTTCTCACCAGAAAATTTCCTGTTTGAAATAATATCGCTATAAACAAGACCCAATTCTGTTAATTAATTATTGTCCACTTCTTGAGGTGCAATATTATCATCTATTTTTGCCAAAATAAATCCATTCAATAAGTATTTAATGCTTCTGTCTTCCAAGAATTGAGAAACCTGCAAACAAGAGAAAAAGTAACATCTTTTATGTAAAACATAAAGACTGCCAGTAATTTTTTATCTGAAACGTTTCTATACTATTTCTCTTCGAACAAATATCTAAACATTGGAATTGGTTGCTTTGGCAACACTTCGGCATATTCAATTTTCTTTTACCAAAATAAAGCCTAATATAAGGGAAAGGAAAATAGGAAAAGTCAAGTTTAAGGTCTAACTATAAATATTTAAAAAGTTATGGGAAAAAAACGGAGAGGGGAGTAACATTGTAACATTCGTTTGTAAGATGTGAAGCCTTAGTTTTCTATTTTATTTTGTTATTTTTTGTTGAGAGATGGCAGAAGAAGCATCAATATAATTGTACATTTATCTCCATGACGAATAAAAAGATTAACTTTATCAAAACAAACACAGAAACCAAATAGAACATGAATTTGAAGTTGATACGAACGTTTTCACAAGTAGAATTCCAACGGAGATATACCGTGTATACAATTGTTTTTCTTTTTTTATATATATAAAAACACGTGTTCTGTTACGACTTCGTGGTATAAAGCGGTCAAAAAATACTACATTGGAAGTTTTTAGCATACAACATAAACAAGTTCATTTTTGTAGCATAATTCATAAAAATTTGTAGTATGTAGCATGAAATGTGATGACCAAAACAAATTCGATTTTGTCGTATGCGACATTGTAGTATTTGTTTGTTCAGGCCTAAATGTACATTACTTTGCGAAATAAATTAATGAATTACTCATGCCTTGAAATATTGGTCACAAGTTCCTGTAAAGTAATAAATTTCGTTCATTAGTTGTGCTTGACTTAGTGTCTTGCAATAGGATAATCATTTGTCATTATTTTCAAATTGTGTCATAATCATTTGAAAAGGGTTAGTTGGTTGAATTTCCATATTTTAGAATTCGTATTGTTGGTCCTAGTAGTGATAATGATAAGATTTTTGAAGATTTAAAAGATCCAGCAGAAGAGAATGCAGAGGCAAGGGATAATGAAATTGAGTCAAATCATAAAGACCTTGCTCAAGAAGATACGATACTTTTGGTCGATGTTGAAAATATTCCAAGCCAACCTGTGAATAATTCTGAGGAAACAAAGGTTTCGTTTTTATAATAATTTTTATGCGTTACTTGATGACTATTTCACTTCATTCTTCAGCTAATGAGTCCAGCTGCCTACTTTCCAGGCTTGTGTTGCAGAAGTTGTGAAAACCATTAGAGATATTATTGCCTTAAACCCATTGTACAAAGAGTCACTATCACAATTGATTGAAGCTGGTAAAAAGGTTGTTGACAATCCAATTCATCTGGCAGATTTTGGTAAAACATTTCCTCGTTTTCATCACTAATTCTTTAAATTGTAAAACTTATGATAAAACGAATTTATAATTTTAATGTATGCTTTTAGCACAACTGGATAGTTTTAATAATTGATTTGTTTGAAAAACCACTGTTAAACTAAAATATGAATATTCTCACTGGTTTTTCTTTCACTAGGTGCTGCGTTGACCAGTGCTGATCCATCACAGCTTCAAGCTGTTTTGGAGGAGGAGGATGTTTCAAAGCGCCTACTCCTGACATTGGAGTTGTTGAAAAAAGAACTTGCAGTAATCAATTTGCAACAAAAATTGGGTAGAGAGGTAACAAAGTGAGATTTTATTTTGATAACAACTAACAAGTGGGTGTCCTTTAGATGTTTTTTCACATTTTTGTTTTGTAGGTCGAAGATAAAGTGAACAAAATGCAACGCAAATATTTGCTGCAAGAGCAGCTGAAAATTATCAAAAAGGAGTTAGGTTTAGAAAAAGATGACAAAGATGCTGTTCTTGAGAAATTTCGGAAACGTATACAACATTTGAAAATTTCTGAGGCTGTTAATAATGTTATCGAAGAAGAAATGAATAAGCTTTCGTATTTAGACAATCATTCATCTGAGTTTAGGTATAAAAAGTAGCTAACTGCTTTTTTCACTGCTACACATGGACATTAAGCCTAATATCCATGATATATTTCTACTGCACAAGCGGAACCCATATGGAGATTTAAAGACAAAGCCATGGAACATTGCATTGCTATGGAAGCTCTTTCACCATAGTTTCTCAAAATACAATGCTGATAAGAGCAATTTTGTATGAACAACTAAGTAGAAATGAGAAAATGTAAACTGTAGATCGAGGCTTTAGTCTCTGTTATATGACACTAAACAAGCTGATGTGATAATTCATAGTAAAATCTGTGAGGGCAATTGTTGAAATTTCTATATTTTTTTCTACTTTTATATATTGCCCTATTTGGTTGTTGATCTTCATATACCTTTCAATCTCAATTATTTGTAGCTTGACCAGGAATTACTTGGATTGGTTGACTAGCATTCCATGGGGTAAAAACAGTCCTGATGTCTTAGATTTAAATCATGCCCAAGATGTTTTGAATAATGATCACTATGGTCTGGAAGACATTAAACAAAGGATATTGGAATTTATTGCAGTTGGTGAATTGAGTGGTAGTGTGCAAGGAAAGATATTATGCTTTACAGGTTTGGACTTTGAAAATCAGCATTGTTGATATTAGGTAGTTAACTGTTTATGGTCTAGAGAAAATTCTTCAAAGGGTATTCTTGTCATAATTACTTTCTATCAGGGTCGTACCAGGGTCAATATTTCAGGGGGTGGGTGGGTGTTTGGTGGTTGCACGATTATTACAAAATGATGAAATGAAAATACAAACACAAAGGAAAACTCTCTGTTTGACTACCTGATTCAGAAAAGTTCGCACCATAAAATATGTATGTTGCTACTGAGATGCGGCATGCGGAGTATGAAAATTTTTAAGGCATCTTTTGTCAAAGAGTTAATATACACAAAAACCATCTTGGACAGTTATATGAAGATCTAGAAAGGTAGAATGGTTGCCTTGATGTTCGATTTTTAAATCCAACTCTTTTGCATGTCCTTGTATGAAATTCAGATCATTTATGGATCACCAAAAAACTGACCACTGAAAGATCTTTTAAAATCTGTTGTGTTAAACGCGATTTGTTTAAACACGGGATTGAACTGAACATGAAAACTAATGTTAAATAAACAAGACACTGTTAACTTCGAAAAATACCCACGTTGAGATAATGTACTGTAACATAACACACTGAAAAATATACGCAATTTTGCAAAATATCTTCTGTCATTATCACAGTAAAAATGAAAAATGGTTGAATCGTTTCTTAGTTATGATATCTACTTGTAATTTCTATTGTTCAAATAATTCAAAATTCCTTTTTCAGGACCACCTGGTGTAGGAAAAACCAGTATAGGAAAGTCTATTGCTCGTGCATTATGCCGAGAATATTTTCGATTTAGTGTCGGTGGTATGACTGATGTTGCAGAAATAAAAGGACATAGACGAACTTACGTTGGTGCCATGCCTGGTAAAATTATACAAAGTTTAAAGAAAACACAGACAGAAAATCCGTTAATATTGATTGATGAAGTGGATAAGATTGGAAGAGGTATTCAAGGTGATCCAGCTTCAAGTTTGTTGGAATTATTGGATCCAGAACAAAATCATGGTTTTCTGGATCATTATCTGGATGTTCCAGTGGATTTGTCAAAAGTTTTATTTATTTGCACCGCTAATACATCTGAAACGATTCCACCTGCATTAAAGGACAGGATGGAAATTATCAATGTATCTGGTTATGTTGAAGATGAAAAACTGGTCATTGCTGAGAAGTATTTAATTCCAGTAGCTCAAAAGTCAACAGGTCTAACGAGCTCCATGGTGGAACTGTCCACTGATGCTGTCAAAATGCTGATATCACAGTACTGTCGAGAAAGTGGTGTTAGAAATCTTCAAAAGCATATTGATAAGGTACCAGAGATTTTGAACATTTCAAAATAATTTTCAGTTTGGACATATAATAAGCAGATATTCGACAAGACAACATCAAATATGAAGATTTATTCAGACGAGACAAGAAATATCATTGGATAATTAGCTTGGCAAGATCTGCTCTATCATGGACATTCTTAAAGTCAACTGATTTTAGCAAATAACCCAAAACGAGAGTGTCCTACTTGTATTTTGAAAATAAATCACATCTTTTGTTTTAAAACTAAATCGAATGTGTTTTGAAACAAATTTGAACGCTTAATAATTATAATAAAACCGAACGTTTCAGTCCGTGCTACACATTTTTTTTAATAAGAAACTGCTTTAAAAGGGGCTGTTCATATGGATAAAAATTACCTCGGTAAGTGGGATAACTTTTCCACTTACTAAAAAGTTTCGTTCTGCTCATATGGAAAACAAATGACCTGCACGTGGATGAGGTAACGGTATATGAATAAAAGACTAAATTCAAAATTTTGCTAAGTAAGTGTAAAATTACCCCGCTTACCGAGGAAACTGTGTTGATATGATAAAATATTATCTTGCTTACCGAGATCTCGCCTATCGATAGGCGGGATACCGCTTGCTGGGGAAATGTTTTTTCTCATATGAACGCAATTTATAGCATTTCTCAAGAGAGGCGAGATCTCGCCAAGTAGAGAGTAGAAAAGTTATCCCGCTTACTGAGGTAATTTTTATCCATATGAACAGCCCCTAAGAAACCTACTAGCAGGTACCTTGAAAATTAAGAAACTAGAAAAAAAAGTATGGTTTTGATTCAGAAACTTTTTTGCCAGTAGCACTTGGTACAATAGAAAGCTTGATTAGTACAGAATATTATTCCCAGACAAGTCAGAGGACGATTTTAAAGTTGATGATTTTAACAGTACATACATCATTTTTAGAAGAGTAAATAAATAGGAAACCATAGTTTTAAACCAAACCGTCCCTTGATTTTATTTTTATCTGGATTTATATTAAGAAACACAATAAGAAACTTTTGGAACGAAAACATAGGTCAAAAATTAGAATTTAATAGATCTAGATCTTTGACTAGGTTTCTTTATAAAAAAACATTTATTCTATTCTGAAGAAATCGAATAATACCATTATCAGATGGCTGATAATAGGTTTGAAACGTCAGTTACGATTATTAATCTGATTAGGGAAGTGCATGATAATAACTTATGTCTGTATTAGCAAATTAACTGAAAAAACTATGTTGTCATGGTTACTCTTCTTGGGTTCAAGGCACTGATCTAAATATAACACTGGATTGAACATCCTATTGTTTTGGAGCTCGATTTTTGAAGATTGATTGTTGCCATTTACTGCGTATCCGTGAACCGAAAATTACAAAAACAAACAAGGTTTAAGTAGAAGATCCATATGTAGACAGAATTATCTTTGCATAAACTACGGGCAGAGCAAGCTTAATTTTACTGTAATTTTACTTCAGATTTGCAGCTAGCTTCCCCTTCTTTCTCCATCACTCATAAAACGAAGAAATTTTATTTTGTTTTTGGTTTGAACGTGCTACAAAAAATGTTTTTTCTTCGCTGCTTTAAATTGTGTCAGTCCTGCAGATCATGCTGACCTTCTGAACAAGCTTTATGTTTTTGGTGAAAGATCTGGTAACCAATGCAGACAGGGGGAAGAGCATATGATAGTCAGTGGCGGTTGTTGGGTGCATGGTGTGTTTACCCTCTTTCAACAGAAAGTGCCCTTTTTTGTGAACATAAATTGTGTCTGACTTGAAAATGCTTTATGAAATTTGGGAGCATATATATTTAGCTACCAATAATAATGTCAAACACGACGTAACTATTAATTGCGCCGCAAAAAATCATTTGCATTTGTGATGGTGCTCTGACACTTAAAATTTCAAAGAAAACAAAACAATAATTTATCTGCTAGCAACGTTTTTCCTTTATTTTTGTAATGGCATATGGTTTCCTTGTCTGAATATTTCTATTCTAAGGAAAAGGTGAGGGGAAGGGGCTTTGCAAGGAAATCTGATCCAATTTGAAGGGCTTGATCTAAAGCATGAATCATGGATATTTCCGATTTGCAGTTTAGTTCCAGGTTTATAAATCCTGCTTTACAGAAATTATCAAACATTTATGAATTACACTGGCGACACCTTTTCACTTTAATAGAATTGGTAAAATTCAAAACTCTGAAATAAGTTTTTATTCATAAGAATTATGGATTGTTTACATTATACATTGTACCAAAATTTAGTAAAATTGATAAGGTGGATGTTAGCCCCATTGAAAGCCCCATCCTTGTTTTGAGAACAACATTGTGTTAGACCTAATTTTATTATCCATTTTGTATTTGTTATTATTTTGAAATTTTTGAAAATTTGTGAATTTGTTTGAGTTATATAATAATAAAGTTGATGCAGGTCTTAATTGTAATTTCAATTGTATATAATTGAACCAAATGTAAAACAGTTTGCAAAAATGTAGACAGAAGTGAAGGACAGCTTTAATGTGTTTAGGAAACCTTGAAAAGCAGCACGTGATGTTAAACCAAAGGTTGGCAGAGCTACATTCTAGGGTGTATAGTTATACTTACTAGTAGTTACTGTTTACTACAGAAATGTAGTTAAATCACCACCCCCAGGAACAAGCAAAAGAAGAATATAAGTGTGTTGGACTTTTGAAATTCTTGCTTTAAAACCTCTAAAACTTTATTGGATGAGTTAATTTGTGTCACATTTCGTTACAAAAACACTTCCCACACTAAAATCTCAAATAAATTCCGCAGCGGCCGTTTTATCTTTTACTCGGAACCTCAAATAGCTTGGTTATTATTTTTCTATTATTACACAAGCTCGGTCCAGTGTTATTTATAGATCATCGGTTCCAGGACACTGTCACATTTTGCCCAAGTAGCTATGAATCAAGAAATACTTATGCTACAGAACTGATATTTTAGTCACCAAAAGGTTTTTATTGGAATATCACCTTGATAACATATTTTTGTTTTTGAGTTTATTTGCAAATACATATATTTGTCACATGTGGAAAATAAAATTGCCAAAAATATTGCCAAAGTTACGTGTCAGCACTTTTTTTGAGCTTTATGACGTGATGATCGTCAAACTTTTAATGGTAACATCTCTGTAACAAAAAATACTTGTGTGAAAACTGCATTTTTGAATGTCTTTCATATAGAACAAAAAAATGGAAGTTGACTTTTTGTGTTAATTTCCCCTTTAATGGATTCTTAATTGCATTCTCAACTAATTGTGGTTTAATCCAGGTATTTCGAAAAGCTGCATTATCATATGTAAAACGAAAAGAGAAAGTAGTCATTCACCCTAATAACTTGAAGGAATTTGTTGGAAATCCTGTTTTTAACACCGAAAATTTGTACAAAAACACCCCAGTTGGTGTTAGTGTTGGTCTTGCTTGGACAGCTATGGGTACTTTTTCATTCTTCGTTGGTTTATTATTTTTATAATACCTCCTACGTTTCTACACCAAAGAATCTTATTCTTATGTTACTCGTGTAGGTGGCTCAATATTATTCATCGAAACCGTTTCAACTGGAGCCTCTAAATCGCAGTTCACACTGACTGGAATGCTTGGTGATGTAATGAAAGAAAGTTGTCAAATAGCATATGTGTATGCAAAGGTGAGTGACTCTTTGCACTTTTCGCTGTGAATTATGGACGGACGAAAGTAACGCGATAGTATACAATGTGGTTATAATGAATGCATAAGCGTTAGTTAAAAAATTAAAATAAACAATTTTTAACATGGTGAACTAAAAATTTGATATGGTTGAAAAGCTATTCAAAGCTGCAAACACTCTTTTTTTATATAAAAAAACAGTTTATAAGAAATCAGGGCTCGGCTAGTCAAAAACCTAAAAACCCAAGAGCTGGGAAATAGCTGACTAAGACGTCGTTTATATGAGAACCGAAGCGAACTCAAATCGGTTTGAAATAAAAAGTTTCGCTTCGATGCATGACGCAATTCTTATTACTGTTTACATCACTCCGGGTGAAGTGAAACTCGATTTGATAGAAGTGAAATCTCAAACTGGTGTGAAAACTTTCACATTCCATTGTTTCATAATAAAATGTGTTAATAAGCATGTGCATATTAATTAAATTTTGGTGACACGTGTAAGAATAATAATTCAAAACTAGCTGTCCGGGTAAAACATTTTTACCGATTCATTTCTTAGTACGTTACAGTCCACCCGGGCATTATATAGAAAAGGAACTTCTGAATTAAAAAAAACCTTAGTTCACTTTTCTTTACATAGCATAGAGACTAACCTAAATAATAAATCAAAAGCAAAAATGTGATCATACATTTTCTTATATGTCTACATCTTTTAGGTACTGATACAGTTATTTTTAACATTAGACGCAATGCGATGGTTTCCCCCACACTAATACGCATTAGTATACAGAAACCGTAGCCACATTTGTCTATTAAACAAATTTGACGTTTTTTGTTTTTTTCCGCTTAGGACTCGCGACCAGGGCTGTTGTGTTGTACTGATTATATTTTTTACGGAAGGGAAAAGGAAGTGGGAAGGAAGCTGAAATATCAAGTAGTATAGCTTCCGTAATCTGTGGAACGTATTATTGGTGTTCCTCACAGTAGTAAACTGGGTTTTAGGCACCTAATTTCGAGGGAGATGATGGGGGAGGGAAGAAGGGGGAGAGGGTGTCTCATGAAAAGGATGTTGACCATGGCAGAGACAAATGTTAACACTGCCCCTTGATGACAACCTATTTGAAATTACGATTTTTGCGTAACCAAGAGCTAGTTGCTAAGTTGGCAAGCCAAATATCAAATGCCTAGAATCAGGAGAAAGAATGAGGATGAAATGTGACTACATTGCACTGAGTGAATCACCTGTGTTGTTTACCCACCAAAATTTGAATTAAAAAATTATCGAGTTCAAAATGCTGTTCAAAAAATGAAACAACTAATGAGAACTCATCTTAAGACGAATATAACATTATAAAGAACCTAGCAGTAATAAAACAACCACAAAGGCATTCAAAACAGCGAACAAAATTGTTAGGAATAGTACGACGAAGTTCTAGTAAAACTGTCTTCCTAAACTTATGTAATAGTGCTCGATAAGTTTGTCAAAAACAGCACCAAAATCAGGTCAAATAATATATTGGAGGTTGGGTAATCGAAGCAAAAAAGTCACAGTCCATCGGACCATTTCAAATTACTATATTAAGGTTTGCGTAAGTAAGGGCTAGTTGCTAAGTTGGCAAGCCAAATATTGAAAGTCAAGAGGAAGCAGGAGAAAGAATGAGGATGAAACAGAATTGTATCACTGAATGAATCACCTGGGGGTTATACTGAAAGTGATACTATGGTTAAAAAGCTGATCAAAACAAATGTATGGAATTGCATGCTTACGACGGACGAGATTATACTGAATAAATATATATGTAATATATACTCATAAGATAAACATTTCATAAACAACTTTATTGTTCTGAAATTTTCCACCAACAACATATCCAAAAGGCTAAGGGATTTTTGGAAGATCGATAAATATGGTTTAAGATTTTCACAAAAAAGCTGTGCTATGATAATAAATAGATAACTTAAAATAATAGATAGATAATTTAGCAAGGGTAGTAAAAGTAGAATAAAGCACGAGGTAAACAAAAAATTAAAAACCTGACTTAGCTCTCAGATGGCATTAGACGTAAATCTACACATAAATATTCACGTAAAACTTCATAGAAAGTCATGGATGTTTGGAAGATAAACAAAATTTAAATGTTGAACAAAATGAGCTGAGCAGCACTGCAGCAATCCTCTGATATGAAATGATATGACCAAACAAGACAAGAAAAATTTTCGTGACTTGTTGAAAATCCTCAAAAACAGCAAGAATTTACATCAGGGTCTGGAATAATCGAAGCAATTGGAAGTCAGTTTGCCTCAAATTTGGGACATCGGCACAAAATCGGACCTTTTAAAAAAATAGAAATTTCTATGACTTAATATATATTTGATCTTGCCAAATCAATATATTAAGGTTTGCATAACCATGCATAACCATAACCAGCTTGTTGGCAAGCCAAAATACAGAATATGTTTTAAAATTAGAATTTACAACACCCTTCTCAGCATGATCTGTTGCCTGGAATCTATAAAGACATACTGAGAGACATCACATAATCCTTTATTGTCAAGAAGATTTATTTAACGTACAGTGTAGAACCTCTTAATGGCACCAGTAAGTTCGAACAGAACCCTATCAGTAAAACTTGATAAAATAGTTTTACCCTGAGATATTGTCGCTTTTTGTAAATGATATAAACATTATCATTCAATTCGTTTTCGTTGTGGATCAATAAAAAATTCATCACAGAATTAGAGTTAACTAAATGTAGACATGATCCAATGGATATATTAGTGATTCTGTGATAATAAAAAAACCTTACATCTAAATAAACTTTCAATAATATCTTCTCATAAACTGGAAAGAAAAACTTATTTGTGACGACTTCAAAGATTTTTTCAGTGATCAATGTTTTTCTTAACCGCCAATTGTGTTATGATACGAAAGGTCTAAGGAATACTGCCATGCTTTTTTAATTAGGGCACACTGTTCCAGAATCAACTACTTCCTAAATTTTCAATTTTTGCTTCCCATTCTTGTTGGTCAGAGGCAGCTGATCTTTCATTTCCCCGTGTCTGTCAGTTAGTCAGTGTGTAATGTTGCAGTTAATTCCGCCCTTTCACAACACCCTCCCGAGTATCGGAGTCCGTTATTGCCCGTTTCTTCAACGCCTACTCATCAATTCGATCTCTAATTGGTTTGCTAAGAAAACGGGTTATAAAAATGGTGTATAGTTCTGGGTTTGTGGATAACGATTCTCGAACGTGGGTGAAGGAGACAGAAACTTTACTTAAAAAAAAAGGTATATACTCTTAGTGTGTCAATACAGTTTTTAATACATTACAGAACTAAGTTGTGTGTATACTTTGTAATGATGATGGGGATGATGTTTGAGAGTGATAGTGTAGCACAGCTTCCTCACCACCACCAGCTCCAATTTTTAAAACTTTATTTTTTTATTCCAAATAGCTCAACAATTTTCTGGCTGCAGTTTCTGTTTGTTTTTAGGCTTCTGCATGGCTGGCAGATTTTTGTAGCTGACAGCACAGCCACAAGGCATTCTAGTGTACACAATGTATATATATAGATATGCAATCATTTTTATTTTTACAATAAACATAAAAAAAGCAAGTTAACTGCAAGTTAACTGCCGGTCATGTAGACAGGTGTCTCATATAACTGACTTCAGCGGCGGATCTAGAAGGTAGTCTCAATTTATGGAGGAGCACATTAACATAATTTCTGTTTTCAGTCTGTATCACTAATGAAGTTATTTGCATGCTTTTCTTTTATACTTTAATAGCTAACATTCTCCTCCACAAATTTCGACTACCCTCTAGCTAGATCCTTTATGTTATGGATTAAATTCAGGTATGTATGCGTATAATAGCAGTACTACTATTATACTATATATAATTGATTCATGCATCAAAACTCTTAATCTTAGGAATTTGCATACTTTATACTTAAAGTATATGTGAATTAATTTTTGTGTGGATTTAACTAACTGTGGGATGATATTGGGCAGGCCTGAAGATTATTTTTTTCCATGTCAGACAAGATGTCCACCGGTAGAACTGTAAACCCGGTCCAGACTTTAACATCATCACAGTGTTTTCTCTGTATATATATGACACGAAAAGAACAGTGAAGTGGGGGACAATTCAACCTGTGAACCCTAAACATGAGGATACCGATTGGCTTGGGTATTTTATTTACGTTGCACCATAATTGATATTTCTCGCCAGATAAATATGTCCGTTGATTAGGTTCTTTTGTCGGAGAAATACTGTTTTTACGCCGAACAATTTCAGATGTCTGGAACTAATATTCAGGTTGATTTGAAATTAGGAAAACCCATGCCAAGCGGTTTTTCGGGCATTTTATTATTCTTTAAAAAATAAGAAAAAAAAGTCAACTGACGTGCATATAAGAAAATGAAACAATAGACACAGTTTTGGATGTTGACATGGCCAAGAAACAATAGAAAGGGATGCTAAAGCGAGTATGGTGACGATGATAAAACATTATGTAGATAATTTTAGATACAAAATGTTTTCAAATTACCGTAGAGTTCCGATAGTAAGCGCTCCCAACAGTAGTATTTTTGAATTCGCTGTTTACAGAAATATCCAAGGGTTGTACTTTGCTTGTGGTGCCCAACGGTTTGACATTTTTCAGACAACTTCTGGGTGCAGTTCGCTCATAATCTTTTTGCCATTTTGTCGAAACCACCATTCTTTGAATTTGATCCCTTTCTTACGTAAATCTAAGAATTGGCTGTATAATCTTGCCTCCATCTCGGGAAAGAATGAAGTTCGCCCACGACCAACTTTTCTTTCTTTGTATTTGGAATCACGAATTTTTAATTCATCTTTGATCCATCTGTTGTATGTTTTCGAGTTCACTTTATAGCTGTGTTTAGATTGAAACACTCTAGCGGCTATGGCTTTGTTTTTGTGTTTTTTAAAAAGTTCTACAAACTCTAGTTTTTGCTCTCTTGACCATTGTTTTCTTGGAACTTTTTCAGCACTCAAACTTTCACCGGTTGTGTTTACACTAATGTTAGTAAGCTTGTCCATTTTTGCTGTCATAACGAAAAGGATCTCAAATATGCAGATAAACATTTGGATGAATGTGAAGTTTAAAATCGATCACTTTCGAACACTTGTCACGATCGTAATAAATCAATTTCAAATATCCACGTTTGAACAGAAGGAACTAAAAAAAAATTAGATGTATGATATATATATATTTTATGACCTGCTTTAACAAAATTAATAATAATAATAACAACAACATATTTGGAGGATTTGTGGGTGAAGGCTGAAGCAAAATTTCACTAAAGATAAACATAAAGATGGGAGGAGAAGAACAACAAGATCTTACAAAAAGAAATCTGGAAGACTTCAAAATAAGTCGAATAAATTTTTAATTTTAATTTTTTTAAAAGTCGTCAATCTTAAGATTATTTTGAACTCTTTCAGGAATCTCTTGGTCTTTTCCTGTTGTTGTTCTTCTCTTCCTCTTTATGGTCAACAATAGCAAAATATTGAAGACCTTCAGCCTTCACCCAAAGGTTGTAATTAATTCTCGAGAAGTATGCGCCAACACTGCGGTTCATGACAATACTCCTTAAACTGTTCGTACGTCAGTCGGTTCTTCATCAATTCCGGCTAAATGAAAAATAATATAAATTGTTAATGGCAACTGACTATAGAATCAACTAGAATGATAAGAAAAATAATTAATAACTTTTAAATATTCCTCTTAAGTTTTTAGCCTTCGCTCTAACTCCTGAAATGAAATGTTATATGCTGGTTTCACTACTGTCATGAAAATATTATTATCAGCAAAAAAGTATTTAAAAAAAAAAGCATCTTCAGACTAAATTTTTCAATGATTAGCTATATACGACTACAGTACTGTCCATTTTCTTTATGAAATCAATATAGGCTATCGGTATTCCAACCAAGTTCTTATATTTTCTACTAATAATTAATAATTTGAAAGCTTACTTCTTCTTTCGCTAACATACGGCATTTTCTTTTTTTACTGAAATACGAAAAGTACTTTTTTATAAACTATCATTCTTAAGTGGAAAAAACTGCATTGAATAACCTAAGGTAATCATTCTTTAGAAGATCTTGAATCTCTTCAATATAATAAACTCAAGAACTATTACTCACATTGCTGAATATCTTCGTTAGCAACTGCCATTTTTTTTTTACTAATCTACAAGCAAGAAATAAAAGAACAAATTAAGATCTTTTTTATCCTTGCTCATAGGGTTGCTTGTCCGCCAAGACAAGCAAACATAAGCAGTTTGAGCAACAAAAAAAACGTGATTGGAATATGTAGCAATCGGTTTGAAACCAGTACGCGTTAAAAAAATTGAGAATTGTTTTGAGGAGTTGCTCAAGCTCTCTAGTCTTTCTCTTATCTTTAACAGAATCAGCTAACCATTTTATAATAGTCAATTCTCTGGAGAATTTGTTCTTATCACCATCAATACATGGTTTTAGTGCAAAGATGGTGAATGTCTATTAATCGGTAAGAATTGGTAAATATTGGTTTGACTAATACCGGTGATTCAATTGGGGTACTATTTGTAATGTTTTTTCTAAGTCTTCCACAATCCCTTTTGGTCATGGTGTACTGCACAATTGGTATCTTTATGGTTCTCTCTGATCTCGGTCTACAATACGATCAATCACTACAGCTGTCTGGTCTGTTTTGATCTCAGTCCATTGCATGGTCAACATCTTCAGCATGGTTTCTTCAGATCATGGTCCATTGCACGATCCCCGCGCTTATTCTCAAAATTTTCGCACAGAAAAATATTTTGGATAGAAAGTTTTCTGGCAAATCTTTGAACCTATTAACAAAAAGGAATGGTATCTTCATGACTAATTCAAAAATAATAAAATTTTCAGAGAAGTGGTTTTCTGCAACTGAAAACGTATGAAAAGTTTAGTAATTAATGCATATTCAACAACTTGGTCTTTTCTGCTCTGGGTTCAACCTAAGTTATATATCTACAGCTGTCTGGTCTGATCTGATCTCGGGCCATTGCACGGTCAACATCTTCATCATCGTTTCTTCAGATCATGGTCCATCATTGCATGATCCCTGCTCTTATTCTCAAAATTTTCGCACAGAAAAATATTTTGGATAGAAAGTTTTCAGGCAAATCTTTGAACCTATTAACAAAAAGGAATGGTATCTTCATGACTAATTCAAAAATAATAAAATTTTCAGAGAAGTGGTTTTCTGCAAATCTACTGTTGATATACATGCTCTAGTCTACAGGTTTGTAGCCACTTCCACAACTGATTAGCTGGGTCATCACTTGTTAAAGCATCGTTGGTTTTATTAGCATGTCTGCTACTGGAAATAACAGCATGACTATGAATAGCATCAAATTCGTCATTCTCCAAATGTGCCTGTGCCGGCGCAGGACCTTCCGAGATATCAGGGCGACTTCCACAGTGGGGAGGTTATTCAAAAGTGGTGGTATTTCTGGAAAATGCATATTGTTATGCCTTATAGGAATACATTGGACCAAATGGTCATCTAAGCTATGAGCACCTGAAAATTGTTATGGTTTCAAATTCCCTATTTTCTTTAACCTTTCTTTGTGGCAGCGATCACATACATCTTGTTTGTTTAACTTCCAAGGATTTAACTGGACACATCTTGAACCAGAGTAGGTAGTAGTTGATTTTGTCCCGTGAAAGACAGACCTTGTCTCCATACATACTTTACACGTGGTGATGCTATGAAGTAGCTCACCTTCTTCGAAATCTTTCACAGATTCTTGGACAGATAGATTACTGTGCAAATTTGTTGTAGAAGCATCTGTAATTATACTATCTTCAGACAAAACATCATCAAGTTTCATAGCATTATTGGTATCATCAGACTTCTTATCAGAATCGTTGTTATTTTCTTGATTTAGCAGCGCACTATTGATTACTCTTCAAAGTCGCCTCCTGTTCTTTTTCTGCACTTCAGTCTCATTCTCACAAGCTGTACTATAACCCAAACCCAATTTCTGACATTCATTTCGAAGAATTGATTCTATGCTTGGATATGCAATGGCATTTTGAATCTCTCTTCTTCTAGTGGTTTGTGCTGTTGGTGTTTTACTAAGACAAGCTGGTATGTATGGTTGACCTGCTTCTTTACATGCCATCTAAAGATCAGCTTCAATATTTTCATTATTTTTATTAGTTAAAGATGTTTTTATTGCCCTTTGCATTTGTTGTCTTCTAGTTCGTTTTTGTCTTTTCGTTTCATGTTCACAAAGTGCGACATATTTAGCCTCCCATTTCAGACAAGCCATTTTGAGCTTTAATTCTTCTCTGATGGATTTTTTTGTGGGGGGCAATCGAATTTTACTTTTTTACGAAACATTGGACTTAGATGGTCTTTGTTCAATTTTTGGGGTTTTGCACCCTTGCAGACATTGGCATAAGATGGACAAGTGATGGTGAAATTGATAGGATTACTTGGAGCGGAAGTAGAATTCATTTCAATGATTCGAGGGCTATCAAAAATTAAAAATGATTCTGCTGTAAACTTCCTATCAACATTGGGCAAGGTGATAAGAAACACGTTTCTTCTCAAGATCTACAGAGGCGAGTGTATGGTTGCCTGGCAGTGGTGTTTCGGAAGTAACCATTATATCAATAGATAGGAATACAGCTGTGGCATATGTAAACAATTCTGTGCAGTACACCCCATTTCGTTCCTGATCAGAGAGAAACTTGTCCCAAGACATACTGTCATGCTCACTACGTAGCGTTTGGTCTTAAAACAAGTGATAAATCTGAAAAACGTAGAAATGCGCTCCTGTTCGCGTACAAAATTTACAATAGCCAGGCGCAAACCATGATGATCAAAAACAGAAAAATTCTTTTGTAGGATGTAAAAGCACTAAAATCTCAGGCTTTGTCATTTGCTGTGTGATACTTCGGTACTAACAATTTCCATCCCCTATAGTAACCATATTAATCTGAACATCCAGTCCTATACGACGAGCATTTTGAACGATCTGAAGTTCACCACCTACGCAGGAGCTTAATGGTATCACAGAGGGGCAAATTGGAAGCATGTTTCAGAAAAGTAAAGTAGTGGATTTTTGTTAAACTGAGTGCGGTCCAAAATATAAATATTTCAGACATCAAACGGAGTTCTTACGAATAGCAGTGTTAGACTTAGCTAGACCATCAGCTAAATACCCGCGAATTTACCATCTTAAAGTAACGTAATAGTGCTCGATAAGTTCGTTAAAAACGGCACCAAAATCAGGTCAAACAATATATCCAAGGTTGGGTAATCGAAGCAAAATGATCACAGTCCATCGGACCATTTCTCCTTGTATAGAAATTTCTATGACGTAATATATATTTGATCTTGCCAAATCACTATTATACTATATAATATACTATATTAAGGTTTGCGTAAGCATGAGCGAGTTCCTAAGTTGGCAAGCCAAATATTGAAAGCCTAGAGAAGCAGGAGAAAGAATGAGGCTGAAACAGAACTGTATCACTGAATGAATCACCTGGGGGTTATACTGAAAGTGATACTATGTTCAGGAAAATCTTATCAAGAAAATGTATGGACAGGACAGTATTTTACTGACGTCACATGATGATGTGATTTCACAGATCCCAAAGTCCCAAATATTTTGCCAAATGCTTCTAGGCCAGTTTAGACCTTAAATGACGTCAGTTATTGCCATTACTCATTGAATTATTCAGGGCTGGATAAAGGGAAAAATTTCTCCTGGGCAAACTTTTTTAACATAATAATATGATAATGTTATTAGTAATATTAACAACAACAGCAAACAGGAAATGTTATGAAACTGGCCAATTTATTTATTTCACATTATAAGAAAAACAAAATATACATCCAAATCTCAATTTGCATAATGTTTCCTTGGCTAAGTGATGAACCCATCAAATTCGACTGTAATGCATTTGCTTCATGATTCATTTAAACGGATTTATAACTAAGTCTGTTGTGTTTCACCAGTTTAAAAATGACTTTCTAATCCAAACGAATTTGAATGAATCGCAAATTCAGTTGCTGAACAAGCCATACTACTAACATTTTAAAGGATATTACCACATGAAGACATCACCCCGCATCTGAAAATGAAAAGAAGACATTTAAATTAAAGATTCCTTTCCAAAAGATTAGAAAAATAGCGATTAACAATGGGTATTTATAAGTTTTTAACTCAAAACAGCAACTATAATGAATGATCACATGAATGTCCAAAATTTATAATTCCAATTGGTTACATACAATATTAACTATAACTTCTTTTTCCTACCAGAGCCATTTACTAAAGTACCGCGAATATAATAACTATCACACACACTGTAGTGTTAAACATATGCAAGCTTTACCTATGAACCAATTATGACTGTACAAATGAAAGGACCACATGTAGTTAGCCGACCCAAACGACACAACAGTGAATTATGGAGTGATTTAATCACAAAGTAGACACTTACGAAGTGTGCGTCATTTATGAGTTTTGAGTGAGCCAATATACCGTCAAGATGCAAGGGTGATTATGAAGGTTATGTAATATTGGCTTAAGAGAGATCAGAGGAGATTGGAGAACCAAACTCAGGTTATTTTAGCATTGTGTAGGGGAGGTCATTAACGAACGTCAAGAATGTGTATTAATTTTGGAAAAAAAGTTAATGTATTTATTCTTAATGGAAGAACGCTATATTTTATTATAACTTCCATTGTCCAACCTTAAGGTATAGAAACATGGAACCAGAATAGAAACAAGCAAAGATGTGGCAGAGCAGCTAATTGTTAGCAGAGCAGATAATTGTCAGGTGACCAACTTATTGTCAGGTGCTTCGTGTGTATCAAGCCATAATATAGAAATTATTGAAAACCAAAGAAAAGGCAGAATAATAAGGCTGGAAACTTGAAGATGGCAACTGTTTCCTAGTAATGAAAGATAATGAAGTTGCTAAACGTAACTCAACGTCAAGTTAAAACATATTAGCTGAACCAATATCGGTGTGACTTAGGCTATTCTCACTGCCTTTTAGGGACACTGTCATTTAAACAAACCCCAAAGAGAGTAATTAAAGCATTGCATTGTGGTAGTATTTATTAAAGAGATAACTTAATAAGGGGAACGGCCAATTTAGGGAATTAACTTTCGCCAAAGATCCTTCATGCGATTTTTTGCAAGAATAAACATTTACGATTGGCTGTGACTGGTTCATAACTTCAAATGCATGCATTCTTGGACCATATTTCTTATGTGAAAGTTATTCAGCATTAAATTATCTTTCAAATAACGTATAATACATCAATTTTGGGCGATTTCGAATGTTTGGCCTATGGGCAGCTGCTGCCATTATACAAAAAATGCCGAAAACTCGCTATTCCCAAGTGAGAATCACGGGGCTTTTTTGGGCTGAATCCACAAGGTCAACAGAGCCATCTGAGAAAGTTTCAGCCTGGTATTATTTTTTACTGGGTTTGACCATTATTATTAGTTCAGCGACAGGACTACTAGTAGATTTTATTCACGCAATCAGAATCAACAATGGATTTTAAGTTCTTTCTGCTTCAATTTAGTGTACATGTGTATATTTATTTAGTGAGTTTTTCCATAATTATTATTAAACGTTCCCAAAAGCCTACAATAACTTATAATTAAACTAATCAAAACTCGAAGCAATTTATTACCCAAACCACTCAGCATGATCACAACAAAGGTTATTCAATAGGAAACAAGAGGCAGATGGCACAAAACGGTAGCAGCAGACGTACTTGGCGTCACTTATAATTGAAATATACTAAGCACAGCAGTCAGTCGTTCTGTAACACAACTGTTCTAGAAGATTAGCCAACGTAAAGTGAGCACAACAAAAATTTCATCTAAGGCGGCAAAACGTTCTAAAGCCAAATCAAGCCATCATCTTCCAAAGCCTAAGTTACACTGACAACACAATATTTAAAAAAGGTTCACAAACTTACTGTTTAAAACAAAAGAAATAATACAAGCGCGAGCTGTAACCATATACACTTATTTTATTTTATTTTTTAATTCTAAAAAAAATATTCTAAGGAGAAAAAAATAATGATTAAAAATAATTATTTCATAAACGGAAAATCCATCCGAAATAAACTAGATCTCAAATACATATGTATGACTTTCCAATGTTTTATCAGGTTAAGTACAAGCTTAATACCCTGTGCAAAAATAAATAATAATAATAAGAGGTCTTATTCTGGAGTTATGATACATCCTTCATAGGCTGAAACTGTACATGATGTATATAATGTGGATGAGACTACTCATAAGATAAAAATTTCATAAACAACTCACACAAAGTTTTTTGTTCTGAAATTTTCCACCAACAACATATCCAAAAGTCCAAGGGATTTGTGGAAGATCAACAACTAAAAAATGGTTCAAGTTTTTCACAACAAAGCTGTTCTATGATAATAAATAGTTGTCAATGTTTTTATTAGGCTAATTTCAAGAGAGGCACCTGTTGATTGCCAAGAAAATATTTCATATTGAGATGTATCAAAATAATAACTCTACCTAAAGTCATCGACAAGTACGATGCAAGAATTTGTTGAAATAAACAAATTTAAATTAAGCAAGGGTAGTAGAAGTAGAATGAAGCATATGATGAGGTAAACCAAAAAGCTCTCAGATCTCAGCTCTCAGATGGCATTACGCTTCGTATCTTTCTTCAGGTCATCGCCACATGAGAGATAGTTTCGGTAGATCTATATACTAAATCTTCATAGAAAGTCATGTATGTTTGGAACATATCAGCCTTTACGCTCGCTCTTTTTGCTTACGCAATCACTACATAAAGGGTTGCGTAAGCACGAGCTAATTGCTATGTTGGCAAGCCAAATATTCAAAGCCTAGAGGAACAATGTGGTTGAAATGGAAGCGCAATTTCACTGAGTAATAAATCACTCATGCTTATACTGACGAAAATTAAAATTACAGAATAACGGAATGAAAGTAGTACTATGTGATAAAGCTGAAAAAGCTGATCGAAAAAATGTATGGGGTCACATGCTTGCGACGAACCGTTACCGAGATATCGCTGTGCTAAGATTTTACTGTTCAATGATTTTCGAAGATGAAAATATATATACAACATTCGAAAGAACATTCGAAAATGTATCAATCTTATTAAAAGAAAGTTGAAAACAATTTTTTAAACAGCATTTACATTTTAATTTTTTCACTACAATTTGAACATGACCAAACAAGACAAGAAAAATTTTCGTGACTCGATGAAAATCCTCAAAAACAGCAAGAAATTACATCGGGTCTGGAATAATCGAAACAATGGAACAGTCAGTTTGCCTCAAATTTGGGACATCGAACGACACAAAATCAGACCATTTCCAAAACATGCTCCTTGTATAGAAATTTCTATGACGTGATATATATTTGATCTTGCCAAATGAGCTCCAGCTACAAAGCAACTCGCTTACGCTCGTTTTATTTGTTTACGCAATTAGGTTTGCGTTCGAAATAGTAAAATGTATCAGAAAAAATTTGAAAATATTTTTGAACACAGTGTTTACATTTTTCTTTTCAGTCGTTTATTTTCTTCACTACAATGTGAAACACGATACTTATTTTAATGATTTAACATTATAAAGAACCTAGCAGCAATAAAACAACAGCAGAAGCGCGTTCAAAAACAATGAACAAAGTTCTTAGGAAGAGTACCAGTACCACAGTACCACGAAGTTCTATAGTAAAACTGTCTTCCTAAAGTTACGTAACAAAAAGGATTCTTATATATTCTGAATCGAACCATGTGAACATCGTGAGAAAAAATATACTGAGGGGAGTTGGAGACGTTTTAAAATACGGTCAGGAAAATGCGTTTGATAATTTTTTACTCCAAAACGAAAAATAGTTATAAAATGAAAGTTATATCATTGTATAGACAATTTACCTGGCTTTCAGAAATTATAGCTATACTTTAAAATGAAAATCTTGAAAATATCTCGAGTTTTTTTTCTTATAATTAACATATGTTATGAAGGGTGAGCTACCCACCCCACACAAATGTTTTTTTTTCGATCCAACCAAAACATGATGGGGTGGACTACCAAATGTTTATGGCCTTTTTTTGAGACATATGTTATTTTCGATAATAATTATTACTGTTAACCCCACAAAAAGATATCCCAACTGGATTATAGCTGTGCTTATTAGGGCGGCGAGGGGTCAGCATTTAAACACAGGCTTCTCTCAATTTCCTTATTAAATATGCAAATGGGTCATTGTTGAAAATCTCGGTTCTCAAGACAATTAAAAACAAACCACGAGATCATACGACTTATCCATAAACACCCAATTTTCTATTGATCTGATGAAATTATTCAACAAAACTACGTAGTATACTCGAGTATTTGTTTGTAAACATTGCGGGAGGTCTATCAACATGGCGGCATTTGGAAGAGACAATGCATTGTAGTCCGCATCGTAAAAACTTCTTTTATACTCGTAACTCAGTTACGCACGATCTAAAAGTTCACTATTTTATTTTCCTTATAAACATTTCGTTCCCAGTCTCTTTTTCACACTGACTAAACTCAAAAGTGGATGCATGTGCTCAATTTATTCCATGTAAACCAAAAATATTTCTACGCGTACTGAAAGATTGTAATGGATTTAGTATTGTTTTCAACAGTAATGAAGGAAATTTTTTGGGCTGAAAAAGGTCTAGGCTAAACTGTTCAGGTTACTTCTTATAAAAAAGAGTGTACCAGAGTTGATCGGATTGAAGAACTGGGTGATAGGGAAAATGGTACATTACATATGATAAAACCTTCAATCCAGAGAAAACATGACAAAAGAATCATTAAGAATTGAATTGAAACACGTAGCTTTTACGATTTATTTTCAGGTCTACCTTCGGAAAATGCAGCCGAAAAACGATTTTTTTGACAAAACTGATATACACTTACACATACCAGAGGGAGCTACCCCTAAAGATGGCCCTTCAGCTGGTTGCACGATTGTCACTGCTCTATTATCGCTCGCTTTGAATCAACCACTTAAACAAAGTATTGCAATGACTGGAGAGGTTTCATTAACTGGGAAGGTAACGAATATGAGATATATAACATATGCACATCCACATTGTAGAACGTTTATCCTTTGTTTAGTATATTATGAAGACGGTATTAAGGCAAACTTTTCTCATAACTGTTTAATAGGTTTTACCAGTTGGTGGCATCAAAGAAAAACTCATTGCTGTAAGTATTTTGAATTTCAATTTAAAAAGTGAATTTTGGGTATACCGTCAATTATTTAATTTTTGCCTAAAATAACTAATTTGATGTTCTATGATTTTGTAGGCTCGCCGCTCGCAAATATCTCAAGTAATTCTTCCAAATGGTAATCGAAAAGATTACGAAGACTTACAGGGTTACATTAAAAGTAACCTGACAGTTATTTTTGTAGACACATATGATGATATTTTTGCGCATGTGTTTGACGAATAAATTATCGTAAGTACTGTTTGTGCCTTCCTGTTTCTGAAACATGCAGATCTGAAGGCATCGACTGCCAGAAATAGAAATCAACATTTAATTTTTTTAATGCTATTTTTCTTCTTCATTTTTGTATATTTGATTTCCTAAAATGTTTGGTTTTGGGGTATGCGTACTATGCTAATGAGAAAATATGTGTTTCTCGTTTTTGTGCTCGATTAATTAACCAAGATAGCTGGTATCTAGTATCAAGTGATTTTGTCAGTTAGTTGTAAACATGAAGTCATTACCGCATAGTATATCCCATAATATAACAGAACTATTTTCACTATTTCACTTTTGTTTAACCTGCAAACCATCTCATATATTATGTAAGGAGTGTTCTTCTGAACCATATGTTCTGCTGATATCACTGTAACACTATGTTTTTACGAAACAATTTTTGATGAGGGACCGCCTGGAAACAGCCGTTGGCGAAACCAATATTTTTCATTTCTTCTCGTAACTAATTTGGATGCATCCTGTTAAAAACCAAATTAATTTCACCAACGTACGTCTACGAGCATACCTCAATCAATACACCGGTTTTCGCCTGGTCAAGGTAGTTAAGCATTGCCGGGCTGTCATAGTACTTGGATGGGGGACCACTCGGGAACAACCAGTCCCGCAAACTACCTTTTTATTTCCTTTCCAAACTATTTTAGGGGGAACTTGTTAAAAAGAAAAGAAATTCCTCCAACGTACTTCAACGACCGTACCACAATGAATACACATGTTCTCGTTAGATATTGGAAGTCAATAATTGACGGTCTGGGATAGTACTTGGATGAGGGACCGCCTGCAAACAGCCGTTGCCGGAAACTGTATTTTTCACTTCTTCTCGTAACTAATTTTTTGAGGAACTGGTTAAAAAGCAAAGTAATTCCTCCAACGTACTTCAACGGCCGTACGACAATGAACACACCCGTTCTCGATTGATCGTGGAAGCCAATAGTTGACGGTCTGTGATATTGCTCGAATGAGGGACCGCCTGGAAACGGCCGTTGCCGTTAACTTAATTTTTCATTTCTTCTTCTAACTAATTTGGAAGAAACTGGCTTAATAGTAATATAATTCAACCAACACATGTCTGCAAATATACCAGAATGACTATTCTAATCCGCCAGTTAGGAAACAAATTAGCATTAATCAGCCAGTTAGGAACAAGTAAGCTCTAATCCGCAAGTTAGGAAACAAGTAAGCTCTAATCCGCAAGTTAGGAAACAAGTTAACACTAACGCACCAGTTAGCGAACAAGTTAGATCTAATCCGCCAGTTGGCGAACAAGTTAGCTTTAATCCGCGAAATAACGAATGTTTTAACTTTAATTTATTCAATGATTAAATAAAATGTCACCTTTGGGTCACGGTAGAAAGGGCATGTATGTATTTTTTTATGTATAGCCAGAGATTATTTAAGTTTTTAAGTTTGAATTCCAAAAAAGGCTTTCAAATTTCTCACATTTTTAAATTTTTATAATGTCATTGTGATATCTCAGAAACGAGAGTAATAACAGTTATAATAGAAAGTTTTATAGAAAAAGACAACTACGACGAACAACGAGGAAGAGGCTCGTGTTGGGGCAATTTATAACGATTTCGATCGCGTTTCTGCAACAATGATGTCGGGAAAAGATGAATTCATATATTCGCAGGTCCCAAGTGTTACGCCGGAAACCAAATATACCATCATAATATCCGACAAGGCAGTGGCGCATGCGGTTTTAGAAGCTGATCGATTAGAAGGAAATTTGTATAAGCTTTTCTCAATCGAAAATGACCATTTAGATTTTAGACGTAAAACACATGACGTTTATTACATGGAAAACGTACTGCTATTGATACTGGAATGGAGTTCCTTGGTATTCAACATTGATGATAAGGTGTTCAAGGTATATGAAATGCGCAAAACCGTGGGTTGGAGTGGATCCGATTCTTTGTATGACACTTGGCTTTGCATGAATGGTTATGAAAGGAAGGCCTTCCGAAAAAATGCCTTCAAACACAGATTTCAGATTTTCTTCTTGTCTTGATGTTGAGGTTAGTTATACTAATAATAAATAGGAAATAGATAATGCTACCATAATACAAGAGCAATTTGAATAATATAAAATTTATTGATGGCTAATATAATGTTATTTTGAATAGTTAAATATTTTCTTCTGGCAGGCTTCTCCTTCCTTTTCTTTCTCAGCAATATTTTGTAACTTTTTCACTCGAATGATTTCTTCCTGCCGTCGTTGCAATATTTTCAGCTAATAGAATTCCTTATTTCAGCAGCGTTGGCCAGGGTCTTCTTTGACGCCATCCGTATATCAAAAAGTCAACAGACCCTTGGTTCGAGGTTCATTCAGAAGGTATTTTTTTCAAATGGGTATGAAGAAAATAGTCAAAATGTTTTAAAGTTTATCAAAAAGTTTATCAAAAATAAAATAAACTTATGTTTCGTTGACAGAGAATCTCCCTAAACTGTTGAAAATTTTGTGCAATTAATTTTTGCGATTAATAAAAATGGAAAAGCGATTGATTGCATTTGACGCACTTGGGCAAAATCGCAAAAAATATTTCCGCAATAAGTAATGCCTTCAAATATATATATATTTATTTTCATATTTTATGAATATATTTTATTTGTATATATTTATATGCATATACTTTGGCCCAATTTTAAAAGTATTTATTAAAGGGAACAATTTTCACGACTCCATTATGGACATATTTGAATCTACAAAAACCTAATGTAATAGTTAAATTAGCTTAGCAACAATTACTAATTTTGTCGGTATTGTCGCTGAATTCGCAACTTGAGGCTGCATCTTTTTAATATAAATTTACCGGTACTTTAAAGTATTCAGATTAAGTACCATTGAATATTATTACTGGTACGTTCATATAAAATAATTTAAAGGCCGGTAGATTTAAATCTTTGTTGTCTTGTCAAAAATGACGTACACATCGCCCCTATGTATATTGGATAAAGAGTATACCGGCATTTTTATAATACTACCGGTAGAAAATTAAACCGGTATTTTGGTTATAATGCCGGAAGTATTATAAAGTGGTAAATAGAGGTCCGTATAATGTCACGGACATTTCATCTTATTGCAATTACATGTTATTCCAACAAGATTAGTGAATTCTCTTCGAAGTTAACAATTTTTTCTTCAAAACATTCATTAAAAACGATTTAACACAATTTTAGCACAATTTTAAAATGCCGGCATTCTAACTTAAATTTTAAGATTATAAACATGCTGATTTTATTGTAGGCCTTCAATATTGTAAGAAACGTATTGCTCTTATTTTATTCATTGCTGTACGGTTGTAGAAGGACGTTGGAGGAATTACTTTGCTTTTTGACCAGTTCCTCAAAATATTAGTTAGGAGAAGAAATGAAAAATATAGCTTATGGCAACTCCTGTGTCCAGCCGGTCCTTCATCCACGAATTAACCCGGACCGTCATTATTAACACACATGATCAAACGGGAACGGGTGTATTCATTGTCGTACGGTCGTTGAAGTACGTTGGTGGAACTGCTTCACATTTTAACAAGTTCTCTAAAATACAGTTAGAAAAAGAAATGAAAAAGGAGGTTAGCGGTACTGGATGTTCCGAAGTGGTCCCCCATACAAGTCCGATCATGCTTAACTTTTGTTATCGGACGAGAATTTGTGTATTTATTGTAGTATGTTTCCCGGCAAATGTAGGGTTAATTATAGTTCTTTTTAGCCAGTTCCCTCCAAATTAGTTACGGAAATTGATGAAAAAGCAAGACTCTGGCACAGGGTGTTCCCAGTCGGTCCCCTATCCAAGTACTATCCCTACCATCAATTATTAACTTCCATGATCAATTTTAACGGTTGTATTCATTGTCCTACGGTCATGGAGAAGTACGTTGATGGAATCGCTTTGATTTTTGACAAGTTCCCTCAAAAATAGTTAGGAAAAAAATTGAAAAAAGAAGTTTTCGGTACTGGATGTTCCCAAGGGGTCCCCCATCCACGTGCTATCTCTGTCTCAACATGCTTAACTTCTGCGATCAGACGACAGTTGGTGTACTCATTGTGGTATATTTGGAGACATGCGTAGGTTTAATTACATTGCTTTTTAACCACTTCCTCAAAACATTAATTACAAGAGGAAATAAAAAATAAATTTCAGGGCTACGGCTGTTTTCAGCCATGCCTTCATCCAAACCCCATCCCAGACTGTCAATTATTGACTTCCAAAATCAAACGAGAACGGGTGCATTCATTGCCGTACGGTTGTAGAAGGACGTTGGAGGAATTACTTTGCTTTTTGACCAGTTCCTCAAAATATTAGTTAGGAGAAGAAATGAAAAATATAGCTTAGGGCAACTCCTGTGTCCAGGCGGTCCTTCATCCACGAATTAACTCGGACCGTCATTATTAACACCCATGATCAAACGAGAACGGGTGTATTCATTGTCGTATGGTCGTAGAAGTACGTTGGTGGAACTGCTTCAAATTTTAACAAGTTCCCTAAAATACAGTTAGAAAAAGAAATGAAAAAGGAGGGTAGCGGTACTGGATGTTCCGAAGTGGTCCCCCATACAAGTCCGATCATGCTTAACTTTTGTTATCGGACGAGAATTGGTGTATTTATAGTGGTATGTTTGCCGACAAATGTAGGGTTAATTATAGTTCTTTTTAGCCAGTTCCCTCCAAATTAGTTACGGAAATTGATGAAAAAGCAAGACTACGGCACAGGGTGTTCCCAGTCGGTCCCCTATCCAAGTACTATCCCTACCATCAATTATTAACTTCCATGATCAATTTGAACGGGTGTATTCATTGTCCTACGGTCGTGGAGAAGTACGTTGATGGAATCGCTTTGATTTTTGACAAGTTCCCTCAAAAATAGTTAGGGAAAAAAATGAAAAAAGAAGTTTTCGGTACTGGATGTTCCCAAGGGGTCCCCCATCCATGTGCTATCCCTGTCTCAACATGCTTAACTTCTGCGATCAGACGAGAGTTGGTGTACTCATTGTGGTATATTTGGAAACATGCGTAGGTTCAATTACATTGCTTTTTAACCACTTCCTCAAAACATTAATTACAAGAGGAAATAAAAAATAAATTTAAGGCCTACGGCTGTTTTCAGCCATGCCTTCATCCAAGCCCCACCCAGACTGACAATTATTGACTTCCAAAATCAACCGAGAACGGGTGCATTCATTGCCGTAGGGTTGTAGAGGGACGTTGGAGGAATTACTTTGCTTTTTGACCAGTTCCTCAAATTATTAGTTAGAAGAAGAAATGAAAAATATAGATTAGGGCAAATCCTGTGTCCAGGCGGTCCTTCATCCAAGAACTACCCCGGACCGTCCATTATTAACACATATGATTAAGAGAGAACAGGGGTATTCGTTGTCGTACAGTCGTTGAAGTACGTTGGTGGAACTGCTTTGATTTTTGAAAAGTTCCCCCAAAAACAGTTAGGAAAAAAAATGAAAAAAGAAATTTTTGGAACTGGATGTTCCCAAGTGGTCCCCCATCCATGTGCTATCCCTGTCTGAACATGCTTAACTTCTGCGCTCGGACGAGAGTTGGTGTACTCATTGTGGTATATTTGCAGACATGTGTAGATGGAATTACATACCTTTTTAGCCACTTCCTCCAAAAATTAATTACAAGAAGAAATAAAAAATAAATTTCCTGGCTACGGCTGTTTTCAGCCGAGTCGTAATCCAAGACCCATCCCAGAGTGTCAATTATTGACTTCCAAGATCAAACCAAAACGGGTGCATTTATTGTCGTATGGTCGTAGAAGGACGTTGGAGGAATTACTTTGCTTTTTAACCAGTTCCTCAAAATATTAGTTAGAAGAAGAAATGAAAAATATAGATTAGGGCAACTCCTGTGTCCAGGCGGTCCTTCATCCAAGTACTACCCCGGACCGTCCATTATTAACACACATGATCAAGCGAGAACAGGGGTATTCGTTGTCGTACGGTCGGTGAAGTACGTTGGTGGAACTGCTTTGAATTTTAAAAAGTTACCTAAAATATAGTTAGAAAAAGAAATGAAAAAGGATGATTGCGGTTCTGGAGGTTCCGAAGTGGTCCCCCATCCTATTACTATCCCTGTCCGACCATGGTTAACTTCTGTGATCGGACGAGAATTGGTGTATTTGTGGTGGTACGTTTTGAGACATGCGTAAGTTGAATGACTTTGCTTTTTAGCCAGTTCCCTCCAAATTAGTTGCGGTAATAGATGAAAACGGAAAACTATGTTACACGGTTTGTCCAGTTGGTCCCCTATTTAAGTACTATCCCTACCATCATATATTAACTTCCATGATCAATTTGAACGGGTGTATTCATTGTCCTACGGTCATGGAGAAGTAAGTTGATGAAATCGCTTTGATTTTTGACAAGTTCCCTCAAAAATAGTTAGGAAAATATATGAAAAAAGAAGTTTTCGGTACTGGATGTTCCCAAGGGGTCCCCCATCCATGTGCTATCCCTGTCTCAACATGCTTAACTTCTGCGATCAGACGAGAGTTGGTGTACTCATTGTGGTATATTTGGAGACATGCGTAGGCTCAAATTACATTGCTTTTTAACCACTTCCTCAAAACATTAATTACAAGAGGAAATAAAAAATAAATTTCAGGGCTACGGCTGCTTTCAGCCATGCCTTCATCCAAGCCCCACCCAGACAGTCAATTATTGACTTCCAAAATCAACCGAGAACGGGTGCATTCTTTGCCGTACGGTTGTAAAAGGACGTTGCAGGAATTACTTTGCTTTTTGACCAGTTCCTCAAATTATTAGTTAGAAGAAGAAATGAAAAATATAGATTAGGGCAACTCCTGTGTCCAGGCGGTCCTTCATCCAAGGATTACCCCGGACCGTCCATTATTAACACACATGATCAAGCGAGAACAGGGGTATTCGTTGTCGTACGGTCGGTGAAGTACGTTTGTGGAACTGCTTTGAATTTTAAAAAGTTACCTAAAATATAGTTAGAAAAAGAAATGAAAAAGGATGATTGCGGTTCTGGAGGTTCCGAAGTGGTCCCCCATCCTATTACTATCCCTGTCCGACCATGGTTAACTTCTGTGATCGGACGAGAATTGGTGTATTTATGGTGGTACGTTTCGAGACATGCGTAAGTTGAATGACTTTACTTTTTAGCCAGTTCCCTCCAAATTAGTTGCGGTAATAGATGAAAGCGGAAAACTATGGCACACGGTTTTTCCAGTTGTTCCCCTATTTAAGTACTATCCCTACCATCATATATTAACTTCCATGATCAATTTGAACGGGTGTATTCATTGTCGTACGGTCATGGAGAAGTAAGTTGATGGAATCGCTTTGATTTTTGACAAGTTCCCTCAAAAATAGTTAGGAAAATATATGAAAAAAGAAGTTTTCGGTACTGGATGTTCCAAAGGGGTCCCCCATCCATGTGCTATCCCTGTCTCAATATGGTTAACTTCTGCGATCAGACAAGAGTTGGTGTACTCATTGTGGTATATTTGGAGACATGCGTAGGCTCAAATTACATTGCTTTTTAACCACTTCCTCAAAACATTAATTACAACAGGAAATAAAAAATAAATTTCAGGGCTACGGCTGTTTTCAGCCATGCCTTCATCCAAGCCCCACACAGACTGTCAATTATTGACTTCCAAAATCAACCGAGAACAGGTGCATTCATTGCCGTACGGTTGTAGAAGGACGTTGCAGGAATTACTTTGCTTTTTGACCAGTTCCTCAAATTATTAGTTAGAAGAAGAAATGAAAAATATAGATTAGGGCAAATCCTGTGTCCAGGGGGTCCTTCATCCAAGAACTACCCCGGACCGTCCATTATTAACACATATGATTAAGAGAGAACAGGGGTATTCGTTGTCGTACAGTCGTTGAAGTACGTTGGTGGAACTGCTTTGAATTTTAACAAGTTCTCAAAAATGCAGTTAGAAAAAGAAATGAAAAAGGAGGTTTGCGGTACTGGAGGTTCCGAAGTGGTCCCCCATCCAACTACTAACGCTGTCCGACCATACTTAACTTTTGTGATCGGACGAGAATTGGTGTATTCATGGTGGTACGTTTAGAGACATGCGTAAATTGAATGACTTTGCTTTTTAGCCAGTTTCCTCCAAATTAGTTGCGGGAATAGATGAAAAGGGAGAACTATGGCACAGGGCGTTTCCAGTCGGTCGCCCATCCAAGTACTATCCCTACCATCAATTAATAACTTCCATAATCAATTTGAACGGATGGATTCATTGTTGTACAGTCATAGAAGTGCGTTGGAGGAACTGCTTTGAGTTTTAACAAGTTCCCTCAAAAACAATTAGGAAAAGAAATGAAAAAAGAAGTTTGCGTTACTGGATTCTCCGAAGTGGTCCCCCATCCAATTACTATCCCTGTCCGATCATGCTTAACATCTGTGATCGGACGAGAGTTAGTGTATTCATTGTGGTATATTTGCAGACATGCGTAGGTTGAATTACATTGTTTTTAAGCACTTCCTCAAAAAATTAGTTACAAGAAGATATAAAAAATAAATTTCAGTGCCACGGCTGTTTTCAGCCATGCCGTCATCCAAGCCATATCTCAGACTGTCAATTATTGACTTCCAAAATCAAACGAGAACGGGTGCATTCATTGCCGTACGGTCGTAGAAGGACGTTGGAGGAATTACTTTGATTTTTAACCAGTTCCTTAAAATATTAGTTAGAAGAAGAAATGAAAAATATAGATTAGGGCAACTCCTGTGTCCAGGCGGTCCTTCATCCACGAATTACCCCGGACCGTCCATTATTAACACCCATGATCAAACGAGAACAGGGGTATTCATTGTCGTACGGTCGTAGAAGGACGTTGGAAGAATTACTGTGCTTTTTAGCCAGTTTCTCAAAATATTAGTTAGAAGAAGAAATGAAAAAGGAGGTCAGCGGTACTGGATGTTCCGAAGTGGTCCCCCATACAAGTCCGATCATGCTTAACTTTTGTTATCGGACGAGAATTGGTGTATTTATTGTGGTATGTTTGCCAACAAATGTAGGGTTAATTATAGTTCTTTTTAGCCAGTTCCCTCCAAATTAGTGACGGAAATTGATAAAAAAGGAAGACTACGGCACAGGGTGTTCCCAGTCGGTCCCCTATCCAAGTACTATCCCTACCATCAATTATTAACTTCCATGATCAATTTTAACGGGTGTATTCATTGTCCTACGGTCGTGGAGAAGTACGTTGATGGAATCGCTTTGATTTTTGACAAGTTCCCTCAAAAATAGTTAGGAAAAAAAAAGAAAAAAGAAGTTTTCGGTACTGGATGTTCCCAAGGGGTCCCCCATCCATGTGCTATCCCTGTCTCAACATGCTTAACTTCTGCGATCAGACGAGAGTTGGTGTACTCATTGTGGTATATTTGGAGACATGCGTAGGTTCAATTACATTGCTTTTTAACCACTTCCTCAAAACATTAATTACAAGAGGAAATAAAAAATAAATTTAAGGGCTACGGCTGTTTTCAGCCATGCCTTCATCCAAGCCCCACCCAGACTGTCAATTATTGACTTCGAAAATCAAACGAGAACGGGTGCATTCATTGCCGTACGGTCGTAGAAGGACGTTGGAGGAATTACTTTGATTTTTAACCAGTTCCTTAAAATATTAGTTAGAAGAAGAAATGAAAAATATAGATTAGGGCAACTCCTGTGTCCAGGCGGTCCTTCATCCACCAATTACCCCGGACCGTCCATTATTAACACACATGATCAAACGAGAACAGGGGTATTCATTGTCGTACGGTCGTAGAAGGACGTTGGAGGAATTACTGTGCTTTTTAACCAGTTTCTCAAAATATTAGTTAGAAGAAGAAATGAAAAAGGAGGTCAGCGGTACTGGATGTTCCGAAGTGGTCCCCCATACAAGTCCGATCATGCTTAACTTTTGTTATCGGACGAGAATTGGTGTATTTATTGTGGTATGTTTGCCGACAAATGTAGGGTTAATTATAGTTCTTTTTAGCCAGTTCCCTCCAAATTAGTTACGGAAATTGATGAAAAAGCAAGACTACGGCACAGGGTGTTCCCAGTCGGTCCCCTATCCAAGTACTATCCCTACCATCAATTATTAACTTCCATGATCAATTTGAACGGGTGTATTCATTGTCCTACGGTCATGGAGAAGTACGTTGATGGAATCGCTTTGATTTTTGACAAGTTCCCTCAAAAATAGTTAGGAAAAAAATTGAAAAAAGAAGTTTTTGGTACTGGATGTTCCCAAGGGGTCCCCTGTCCATGCGCTATACCTGTCTCAACATGCTTAACTTCTGCAATCAGACGAAAGTTGGTGTACTCATTGTGGTATATTTGCAGACATGCGTAGGTTCAATTACATTGCTTTTTAACCACTTCCTCAAAAAATTAGTTACAAGAAGATATAAAAAATAAATTTCAGGGCTACGGCTGTTTTCAGCCATGCCGTCATCCAAGCCATATCTCAGACTGTCAATTATTGACTTCCAAAATCAAACGAGAACGGGTGCATTCATTGCCGTACGGTCGTAGAAGGACGTTGGAGGAATTACTTTGATTTTTAACCAGTTCCTTAAAATATTAGTTAGAAGAAGAAATGAAAAATATAGATTAGGGCAACTCCTGTGTCCAGGCGGTCTTTCATCCACCAATTCGCCGGACCGTTAATTATTAACACGCATGATCAAACGAGAACGGATGTATTCATTGTCGTGCGGTCGTAGAAGTACGTTGGTGGAACTGCTTTGAATTTTAATGAGTTCCCTAAAATACAGTTAGAAAAAGAAATGAAGAAGGAGATTTGCGGTACTGGATGTTCCAAAGTGGTCCCCCATCCAAGTACTATAGGAACTGCTTTGAGTTTTAACAAGTTCCCTCAAAAACAATTAGGAAAAGAAATGAAAAAGGAAGTTTGCGTTACTGGATTCTCCGAAGCGGTCCCCCATCCAATTACTATCCCTGTCCGATCATGCTTAACATCTGTGATCGGACGAGAGTTGGTGTATCCATTGTGGTATATTTGCATCCAAGGACTGCCCTTGACAGTCCATTATTAACACACATGATTAAACGAGAACAGGGGTATTCATTGTAGTACGGTCGTTGAAGTACGTTGGTGAAACTGCTTTGAATTTTAACAAGTTACCTAAAATATAGTTAGAAAAAGAAATGAAAAAGGAAGTTTGCGTTACTGGTTGTTCCCAAGGGGTCCCCCATCGATGTGCTATCCCTGTCTCATCATGCTTAACTTCTGCGATCAGACGAAAGTTGGTGTACTCATTATGGTATAGTTTTCGAAGGAACTTGTTAAAAATCAAAGGGGTTCCACCAATATACTTCTATGAACGTACGACAATGTATTCACCCGTTCAAATTGATCATGGAAGTTAATAATTGATGGTAGGGATAGTACTTGGATAGGGGTGCGACTGGAAACACCCTGTGCCATAGTTTTCCGTTTTCATCTATTCCCGTAACTAATTTGGGGGGAACTGGCTAAAAAGCAAAATGATTCAACTTTTGCAAGTCTGCAAACATACCACCATAAATACACCAATTCTCGCCCGATCACAGAAGTTAAGGATGATCGGACAGAGATAGTACTTGGATTGGGGACCACTTCGGAACCTCCAGTACCCCAAACCCCCTTTTTCATTTCTTTTTCTAACTGTCTTTTAGGGAACTTGTTAAAATTCAAAGCAGTTCCACATACGTACTTATACGACCGTACGACAATGAATACACCCGTCCTGGTTTGATCATGTGTGTTAATAATGGACGGTCCGGGTTAATTCGTGGATGAAAGACCGCCTGGGCGCAGGAGTTGCCCTAAGCTATATTTTTCATTTCTTCTCCTAACTAATATTTTGAGGAACTGGTCAAAAAGCGATGTAATTCCTCCAACGTCCTTCTACAACCGTACGGCAATGATAGCACCAGTTCTCGGTTGATTTTGTAAGTCAATGATTCACAGTCTGGGATGGTGCTTGGATAAAGGCATGGCTGAAAACAGCCGTAGCCCTGAAATTTATTTTTTATTTTCTCTCGTAATTAAATTTTTGAGGAATTGGTTAAAAAGCAATGTAATTGAACCTACGCATGTCTGCAAACATATAACCATAAATACACCAATTCTTGTCCGATCACAGAGGTTAAGCATGATCGGACAGGGACAGAACTTTGATGGGGGACCACTTCGGAACCTCCAGTAACGCAAACTTCCTTTTTCATTTCTTTTCCTAACTGTGTTTGAGGGAACTTGTTAAAACTCAAAGCAGTTCCTCCAACGCACTTCCATGACCGTACGACAATGAATCCATCCGTTTAAATTGATCATGGAAGTTAATAATTGATGGTAGGGATAGTACCTGGATGGGCGACCGACTGGGAACACCCTGTGTCATAGTTTTTCGTTTTCATCTATTCCCGTAACTAATTTGGAGGGAACTGGCTAAAAAGCAAAATGATTCAACATACGCATGTCTGCAAACATACCACCATAAATACGCCAATTCTCGTCCGATCACAGAAGTTAAGCATGATCGGATAGGGAAAGTACTTGGATGGGGGACCACTTCGGAACCTCCAGTACCGCAAACATCCTTTTTCATTTCTTTTTCTAACTATAATTTAGGTAATTTGTTAAAATTCAAAGCAGTTCCACCAACGTACTTCAACGACGGTACGACAATGAATACACCCGTTCTCGTTTGATCATGTGTGCTAATTAAGGACGGTCAGGGGTAGTTCGTGGATGAAGGACCGCCTGGACACAGGAGTTGCCCTAAGCTATATTTTTCATTTCTTCTTCTAACTAATATTTTGAGGAAGTGGTTAAAAAGCAATGTAACTGAACCTACGGATGTCTGCAAATATACCACAATGAATACACCAACTCTCGTGCGATCACAGAAGTTAAGAATGGTCAGACAGGGATAGCACTTGGTCGGTGGACCACTTTTGAATATCCAGTACCGGTAACCTCCTTTATCATTTCTTTTTCTAACTGTATTTTAGGGAACTTGTTAAAATTCAAAGCAGTTCCACGAACGTTCTCCTACGACCGTACGACAATGAATACACCCGTTCTCGTTTGATCATGTGTGTTTATAGAGGTCGGTCCGGGGTAGTTCCTCGATAAAGGACCGCCTGGACACAGGAGTTGCCCTAATCTATATTTTTCATTTCTTCTTCTAACTAATATTTTGAGGAACTGGTCAAAAAGCAAAGTAATTCCTCTAACGTCCTTCTACAACCGTACGGCAATGAATGCACCCGTTCTCGGTTGATTTTTGAAGTCAATAATTTACAGTCTGGGATGGGCTTGAATGACGGCATGGCTGAAAACAGCCGTAGCCCTGAAATTTATTTTTTATTTCTTCTTGTAATTAATTTTTTGAGGAAGTGGTTAAAAAGCAATGTAATTGAACCTACGCATGTCTGCAAATATTCCACAATGAATACACCAATTCTCGTGCGTTCACAGAAGTTAAGAATGGTCAGACAGGGATAGCACTTGGATGGAGTACCACTTCGGAACATCCAGTACCGCTAACCTCCTTTTTCATTTCTTTCTCTAACTGTATTTCAGGGAACTTGTTAAAATTTGAAGCAGTTCTACCATTGTACTTCTACGATCGTACGACAATGAATACACCCGTTCTCGTCTGATCATGTGTGTTAATAATGGACGCTCCGGGTTAATTCGTGGATTAAGGACCGCCTGGAAACAGGAGTTGCCCTAAGCTATATTTTTCGTTCCTTCTCCTAACTAATATTTTGAGGAACTGGTCAAAAAGCAAAGTGATACCTCCAACGTCCTTCCACAACCGTACGGCAATGAATACACCCGTTCTCGGTTGATTTTGGAAGTCAATAATTGACAGTCTGGGATGGGGCTTCGATGAAGGCATGGCTGAAAACAGCCGTAGCCCTGAAATTTATTTTTTAATTTTTCTTGTAATTATATTTTTGAGGAAGTGGTTAAAAAGCAATGTTATTGAACCTACGCATGTTTGCAAATAAACCACTGTGAATACAACAACTCTCGTGCGATCACAGAAGTTAAGAATGGTTGGACAGGGATAGCACTTGGATGGGGGACCACTTGGGGACATCCAGTACGAAAACTCCTTTTTTTATTCTTTTCCTAACTGTTTTCAAGAGAACTTGTTAAAAATCAAAGGGGTTCCACCAACATACTTTTACGAAAGTACGACAATGTATACACCCGTTCAAATTGGTCATGGAGGTTAATAATTGATGGTAGGGATAGTACTTGGATGGGCGACCGACTGGGAACACCCTGTGTCATAGTTTTCCGTTTTCATCTCTTCCCGTAACTAATTTGGAGGGAACTGGCTAAAAAGGAAAATGATTCAACATACGCATGTCTGCAAACATACCACCATAAATACACCAATTGTCGTCCGATCACAGAAGTTAAGCATGATCGGATAGGGAAAGTACTTGGATGGGGGACCACTTCGGAACGTCCAGTACCGCAAACATTCTTTTTCTAACTATAATTTAGGTAATTTGTTAAAATTCATAGCAGTTCCACCAACATACTTCAACGACCGTACGACAATGAATACCCCTGTTCTCGTTTGATCATGTGTCTTAATAATGGCCGGTCCGGTGAAGTTCTTGGATGAAGGACCGCGTGGACACAGGAGTTGCCCTAAGCTATATTTTTCATTTCTTCTTCTAACGAATATTTTGAGGAACTGGTTAAAAAGCAAAGTAATTCCTCCAACGTCCTTCTACGACCGTACGGCAATGATGGCACCCGTTGTTGTTTGATTTTGGAAGTCAATAATTGACAGTCTGGGATGGTGCTTGGATGACGGCTTGATTGAAATCAGCCGTAGCCCTGAAATTTATTTTTTATTTCTTCTTGTAATTAGTTTTTGGAGGAAGTGGCTAAAAAGGTATGTAATTCCATCTACACATGTCTGCAAATATACCACAATGAGTACACCAACTCTCGTCCGAGTGCTGAAGTTAAGCATGTTGAGACAGGGATAGCACATGGATTGCAAATTGATCATGGAAATTGATGGAAATTGCAAATTGATCATCGAAGTTAATAATTGATGGCAGGGATAGTACTTGAATGGGGGACCACTTCAGAACATCCAGTACCCCAAACCTCCTTTTTCATTTCTTTTTCTAACTGTATTTTAGGGAACTCGTTAAAATTCAAAGCAGTTCCACCAACGTACTTCTGCGACCGCACGACAATGAATACACCCGTTCTCGTTTGATCATGTGTGTTAATAATGGACGGTCCGGGGTAATTCGTGGATGAAGGACCGCCTGGACACAGGAGTTCCCATAATATATATTTTTCATTTCTTCTAATAACTAATATTTTGAGGAACTGGTTAACAAGCAAAGTAATTCCTCCAAAGTCCTTCTACGACCGTACGGCAATAAATGCACCCGTTCTCGTTTGATTTTGGAAGTCAATAATTGACAGTCTGGGATGGGGCTTGGATGACGGCATGGCTGAAAACAGCCGTAGCCCTGAAATTCATTTTTTATTTCCTCTGGTAATTAATTTTTTGAGAAAGTGGTTAAAAAGCAATGTTACTGAACCTACGCATGTCTGCAAATAAACCCCTATAAATACATCAACTCTCGTGCAATCACAGAAGTTAAGAATGGTTGGACAGGGATAGCACTTGGATGGAGGACCACTTGGGGACATCCAGTACCAAAACTCATTTTTTCTTTTCTTTTCCTATCTGTTTTCAAGAGAACTTGTTAAAAATCAAAGGAGTTCCAAAAACATACTTCTACGAACGTACGACAATGTATACACCCGTTCAAATTGATCATGGAAGTTAATAATTGATGGTAGGGATAGTACTTGGATGGGCGACCGACTGGGAACACCCTGTGTCATAGTTTTCCGTTTTCATCTATTCCCGTAACTAATTTGGAGGGAACTGGCTAAAAAGCAAAATGATTTAACTTACGCATGTCTGTAAACATACCACCATAAATACAAAAATTCTCGTCCGATCTCAGAAGTTAAGCATGATCGGACAGGGATAGTACTTGAATGGGGGACCCTTTCGGTACCTCCAGTACCGCAAACATCCTTTTTCGTTTCTTTTTCTAACTATATTTTAGGGAACTTGTTAAAATTCAAAGCAGTTCCACAAACGTATTTTTACGACCGTACGACAATGAATACACCTGTTCTCGTTTGATCATGTATGTTAATAAAGGACGGTCCGGGATAGTTCGTGGATGAAGGACCCCCTGGACACAGGGGTTGCCCTAAGCTATATTTTTCATATCTTCTTCTAACTAATATTTTGAGGAACTGGTTAAAAAGCAAAGTAATTCCTCCAACCTCCTTCTACGACCGTACGGCAATGAATGCACCCGTTCTCGTTTGATTTTGAAAGTCAATAATTGACAGTTTGGGATGGGGCTTGGAAGACGGCATGGCTGAAAACAGCCGTAGCCCTGAAATTTATTTTTTATTTCTTCTTGTAATTAATTTTTTGAGGAAGTGGTTAAAAAGCAATGTAATTGAACAAACGCATGTCTGCAAATATACCACAATGAGTACGCCAACTCTCGTCCGAGCGCAGAAGTTAAGCATGTTGAGACAGGGATAACACATGGATGGGGGACCACTTGGGAACATCCAGTACCGGAAACCTCCCTTTTCATTTCTTTTCTAACTGTATTTTAGGGAGCTTGTTAAAAATCAAATCAGTTCCACCAAAGTACTTCTACGACCGTACGACAATGAATACACCCGTTCTCGTTTGATCATGTGTGTTAATAAAGGACGGTCCGGGGTAGTTCATGGATGAAGGACCGCCTGGACACAGGAGTTGCTTTAAGCTATATTTTTCATTTCTTCTTCTAACTAATATTTTGAGGAAGTGGTTAAAATGCAATGGAACTGAACCTAGGCATGTTCATTTCTTTTTCTAACTAATATTTTGAGGAACTGGTTAAAAAGCAATGTAATTGAACCTAATCGTGTCTGCAAATATGCCACAATGAATACACCAACTCTTGTGCGATGACAGAAGTTAAGAATGGTCAGAGAGGGATAGCACTTGCATGGGGGACCCCTTGCGAACATCCAGTACGGGAAGCCTCCTTTTTCATTTCTTTTTCTAACTGTATTTTAGGGAACTTGTTAAAATTAAATGCAGTTCCACCAACGTACTTCTACGAGCGTACGACAATGAATACACCCGTTATCATTTGATCATGTATGTTAATAAAGGACTGTCCAGGATAGTTCGTGGATGAAGGACCGCCTGGACACAGGAGTTGCCCTAAGCTAAATTTTTCATTTCTTCTTCTAACTAATATTTTGAGGAACTGGTTAAAAAGCAAAGTAATTCCTCCAACCTCCTTCTACAACCGTACGGCAATGAATGCACCCGTTTTCGTTTGATTTTGGAAGTCAATAATTGACAGTCTGGGATGGGGCTTGGATTACGGCATGGCTGAAAACAGCCGTAGCCCTGAAATTTATTTTTTATTTCTTCTTGTAATTAATTTTTTGAGGAAGTGGTTAAAAAGCAATGTAATTGAACCAACGTATGCCTGCAAATATACCACAATGAGTACACCAACTCTAGGCGCAGAAGTTAAGGATGTTGAGACTGGGATAGCACATGGATGGGGGACAACTTGGGAACATCCAGCACCTAAAATTTCTTTTTTCATTTTTTTTCCTAACTGTTTTTGAGGGAACTTTTTAAAAATCAAAGCGATTCCATCAACGTACTTCACCATGACCGTAAGACAATGAATACATACGTTCAAATCGATCATGGAAGTTAATTATTGATGGTAGGGATAGTACTTGGACCAACTCTCGTCCGAGCGCCTAGAGATGGTAGGTATAGTACTTGGACCAACTCTCGTCCGAGCGCAGAAGTTAAGCATGTTGAGACAGGGATAACACATGGATGGGGGACCACTTGGGAACATCCAGTACCGGAAACCTCCCTTTTCATTTCTTTTCTAACTGTATTTTAGGGAACTTTTTAAAATTCAATGCAGTTCCATCAACGTACTTCTACGACCGTACGACAATGAATACACCCGTTCTCGTTGGATCATGTCTGTTAATAAAGGACGGTCCGGGGTAGTTCGTGGATAAAGGACCGCATGGACACAGTAGTTGCCCTAATCTATATTTTTCATTTCTTCTTCTAACTAATATTTTGAGGAACTGGTCAAAAAGCAAAGTAATTCCTCCAACGTCTTACTACAACCGGACGGCAATTACTGCACCCGTTCTCTGTTGATTTTGGAAGTCAATAATTGACAGTCTGGGATGGGGCTTGGATGACGGCAGGGCTAAAAACAGCCGTAGCCCTGAAATTAATTTCTTGTTTCTTCTTGTAATTAATTTTTTCAGGAAGTGGTTAAAAAGCAACGTAATTGAACCAACGCATGTCTGCAAATATACCACAATGAGTACACCAACTCTAGGCGCAGAAGTTAAGCATGTTGAGACTGGGATAGCACATGGATGGGGGACCACTTGGGAACATCCAGCACCTAAAATTTCTTTTTTCATTTTTTTTCCTAACTGTTTTTGAGGGAACTTTTCAAAAATCAAAGCGATTCCATCAACGTACTTCACCATGACCGTAAGACAATGAATACATACGTTCAAATCGATCATTGAAGTTAATTATTGATGGTAGGGATAGTACTTGGATGGGCGACCGACTGGGAACACCCTGTGTCATAGATTTCCGATTTCATCTATTCCCGTAACTAATTTGAAGGGAACTGGCTAAAAAGCAAAATGATTTAACTTCCGCATGTCTGTAAACATTCCACCATAAATACAAAAATTCTCGTCCGATCTCAGAAGTTAAACATGATCGGACAGGGATAGTACCCGGATGGGGGACCATTTCGGAACCTCCAGTACCGCAAACATCCTTTTTCGTTTCTTTTTCTAACTATATTTTAGGGAACTTGTTAAAATTCAAAGCAGTTCCACCAACGTATTTTTACGACCGTACGACAATGAATACACCTGTTCTCGTTTGATCATGTATGTTAATAAAGGACGGTCCGGGATAGTTCGTGGATGAAGGACCCCCTGGACACAGGAGTTGCCCTAAGCTATATTTTTCATATCTTCTTCTAACTAATATTTTGAGGAACTGGTTAAAAAGCAAATTAATTCCTCCAACCTCCGTCTACGACCGTACGGCAATGAATGCACCCGTTCTCGTTTGATTTTGGAAGTCAATAATTGACAGTTTGGGATGGGGCTTGGATGACGGCATGGCTGAAAACAGGCGTAGCCCTGAAATTTATTTTTTATCTCTACTTGTAATTAATTTTTTGAGGAAGTGGTTAAAAAGCAATGTAATTGAACCAACGCATGTCTGCAAATATACCACAATGAGTACACCAACTCTCGTCCGAGCGCAGAAGTTAAGCATGTTGAGACAGGGATAACACATGGATGGGGGACCACTTGGGAACATCCAGTACCGCAAACCTCCTTCTACGACCGTACGGCAATGAATGCACCCGTTCTCGTTTGATTTTGAAAGTCAATAATTGACAGTTTGGGATGGGGCTTGGATGACGGCATGGCTGAAAACAGCCATAGCCCTGAAATTTATTTTTTATTTCTTCTTGTAATTAATTTTTTGAGGAAGTGGTTAAAAAGCAATGTAATTGAACCAACGCATGTCTGCAAATATACCACAATGAATACACCAACTCTCGTACAATCAAAGAAGTTAAGAATGGTCAGACAGGGATATCACTTGGATGGGGGACCACTTGGGAACATCCAGTACCGCTAACCTCCTTTTTCATTTCTTTTTCTAACTGTATTTTAGGGAACTTGTTAAAATTCAAAGCAGTTCCACCAACGTACTTCTACGACCTAATATTTTGAGGAACTGGTTAAAAAGCAAAGTAATTCCTCCAACCTCCTTCTACGACCGTACGGCAATGAATGCACCCGTTCTCGTTTGATAATGGAAGTCAATAATTGACTGTTTGGGATGGGGCTTGGATGACGGCATGGCTGAAAACAGCCGTAGCCCTGAAATTTATTTTTTATTTCTTTTTGTAATTAATTTTTTGAGGAAGTGGTTAAAAAGCAATGTAATTGAACCTACGCATGTCTGCAAATATACCACAATGAATACACCAACTCTCGTGCGATCACAGAAGTTAAGAATGGTCAGACAGGGATAGCACTTGGATGGGGGACCACTTGGGAACATCCAGTACCGCTAACCTCCTTTTTCATTTCTTTTTCTAACTGTATTTTAGGGAACTTTCTAAAATTCATAGCAGTTCCACCAACGTACTTCTACGACCGTACGACAATGAATACACCTGTTCTCGTTTGATCATGTATGTTAATAAAGGACGGTCCGGGGTAGTTCGTGGATGAAGGACCCCCTGGACACAGGAGTTGCCCTAAGCTGTATTTTTCATTTATTCTTCTAACTAATATTTTGAGGAACTGGTTAAAAAGCAAAGTAATTCCTCCAACCTCCTTCTACGACCGTACGGCAATGAATGCACCCGTTCTCGGTTGATTTTGAAAGTCAATAATTGACTGTTTGGGATGGGGGTTGGATTACGGCATGGCTGAAAACAGCCGTAGCCCTGAAATTTATTTTTTATTTCTTCTTGTAATTAATTTTTTGAGGAAGTGGTTAAAAAGCAATGTAATTGAGCCGACGCATGTCTGCAAATATACCACAATGAGTACACCAACTCTCCTCCGAGCGCTAAGTTAAGCATGTTGAGACAGGGATAATACATGGATGGGGGACCACTTGGGAACATCCAGTACCGGAAACCTACATTTTCATTTCTTTTCTAACTGTATTTTAGGAAACTTGTTAAAAATCAAAGCAGTTCCACCAAAGTACTTCTGCGAGCGTACGACAATGAATACATCCGTTCTCGTTGGATCATGTGTGTTAATAAAGGACGGTCCGGGGTAGTTCGTGGATGAAGGACCGCCTGGACACAGGAGTTGCCCTAATCTATATTTTTCATTTCTTCTTTTAACTAATATTTTGAGGAACTGGTCAAAAAGCAAAGTAATTCCTCCAACGTCTTACTACAACCGGACGGCAATGAATGCACCCGTTCTCGTTTGATTTTGGAAGTCAATTATTGACAGTCTGGGATGGGGTTTGGATGTCGGCATGGCTGAAAACAGCCGTAGCCCTGAAAATTATTTTTTATTTCTTTTTGTAATTAATTTTTTGGGGAAGTGGTTAAAAAGCAATGTAGTTGAACCTACGCATGTCTGCAAATATACCACAATGAATACACCAACTCTCGTACAATCAAAGAAGTTAAGAATGGTCAGACAGGAATATCACTTGGATGGGGGACCACTTGGGAACATCCAGTACCGCTAACCTCCTTTTTCATTTCTTTTTCTAACTGTATTTTAGGGAACTTGTTAAAATTCAAAGCAGTTCCACCAACGTACTTCTACGACCTAATATTTTGAGGAACTGGTTAAAAAGCAAAGTAATTCCTCCAACCTCCTTCTACGACCGTACGGCAATGAATGCACCCGTTCTCGTTTGATAATGGAAGTGAAAAATTGACTGTTTGGGATGGGGCTTGGATGACGGCATGGCTGAAAACAGGCGTAGCCCTGAAATTTATTTTTTATTTCTTTTTGTAATTAATTTTTTGAGGAAGTGGTTAAAAAGCAATGTAATTGAACCAACGCATGTCTGCAAATATACCACAATGAATACACCAACTCTCGTGCGATCACAGAAGTTAAGAATGGTCAGACAGGGATAGCACTTGGATGGGGGACCACTTGGGAACATCCAGTACCGCTAACCTCCTTTTTCATTTCTTTTTCTAACTGTATTTTAGGGAACTTGTTAAAATTCAAAGCAGTTCCACCAACGTACTTCTACGACCTAATATTTTGAGGAACTGGTTAAAAAGCAAAGTAATTCCTCCAACCTCCTTCTACGACCGTACGGCAATGAATGCACCCGTTCTCGTTTGATAATGGAAGTCAATAATTGACTGTTTGGGATGGGGCTTTGATGACGGCATGGCTGAAAACAGCCGTAGCCCTGAAATTTATTTTTTATTTCTTTTTGTAATTAATTTTTTGAGGAAGTGGTTAAAAAGCAATGTAATTGAACCAACGCATGTCTGCAAATATACCACAATGAATACACCAACTCTCGTGCGATCACAGAAGTTAAGAATGGTCAGACAGGGATAGCACTTGGATGGGGGACCACTTGGGAACATCCAGTACCGCTAACCTCCTTTTTCATTTCTTTTTCTAACTGTATTTTAGGGAACTTTCTAAAATTCATAGCAGTTCCACCAACGTACTTCTACGACCGTACGACAATGAATACACCTGTTTTCGTTTGATCATGTATGTTAATAAAGGACGGTCCGGGGTAGTTCGTGGATGAAGGAGCCCCTGGACACAGGAGTTGCCCTAAGCTATATTTTTCATATCTTCTTCTAACTAATATTTTGAGGAACTGGTTAAAAAGCAAAGTAATTCCTCCAACCTCCTTCTACGACCGTACGGCAATGAATGCACCCGTTCTCGTTTGATTTTGAAAGTCAATAATTGACAGTTTGGGATGGGGCTTGGAAGACGGCATGGCTGAAAACAGCCGTAGCCCTGAAATTTATTTTTTATTTCTTCTTGTAATTAATTTTTTGAGGAAGTGGTTAAAAAGCAATGTAATTGAACCAACGCATGTCTGCAAATATACCACAATGAGTACGCCAACTCTCGTCCGAGCGCAGAAGTTAAGCATGTTGAGACAGGGATAACACATGGATGGGGGACCACTTGGGAACATCCAGTACCGGAAACCTCCCTTTTCATTTCTTTTCTAACTGTATTTTAGGGAGCTTGTTAAAAATCAAATCAGTTCCACCAAAGTACTTCTACGACCGTACGACAATGAATACACCCGTTCTCGTTTGATCATGTGTGTTAATAAAGGACGGTCCGGGGTAGTTCATGGATGAAGGACCGCCTGGACACAGGAGTTGCTTTAAGCTATATTTTTCATTTCTTCTTCTAACTAATATTTTGAGGAAGTGGTTAAAATGCAATGGAACTGAACCTACGCATGTTCATTTCTTTTTCTAACTAATATTTTGAGGAACTGGTTAAAAAGCAATGTAATTGAACCTAATCGTGTCTGCAAATATGCCACAATGAATACACCAACTCTTGTGCGATGACAGAAGTTAAGAATGGTCAGAGAGGGATAGCACTTGCATGGGGGACCCCTTGCGAACATCCAGTACGGGAAGCCTCCTTTTTCATTTCTTTTTCTAACTGTATTTTAGGGAACTTGTTAAAATTAAATGCTGTTCCACCAACGTACTTCTACGAGCGTACGACAATGAATACACCCGTTATCATTTGATCATGTATGTTAATAAAGGACTGTCCAGGATAGTTCGTGGATGAAGGACCGCCTGGACACAGGAGTTGCCCTAAGCTAAATTTTTCATTTCTTCTTCTAACTAATATTTTGAGGAACTGGTTAAAAAGCAAAGTAATTCCTCCAACCTCCTTCTACAACCGTACGGCAATGAATGCACCCGTTCTCGTTTGATTTTGGAAGTCAATAATTGACAGTTTGGGATGGGGCTTGGATGACGGCATGGCTGAAAACAGGCGTAGCCCTGAAATTTATTTTTTATTTCTTCTTGTAATTAATTTTTTGAGGAAGTGGTTAAAAAGCAATGTAATTGAACCAACGCATGTCTGCAAATATACCACAATGAGTACACCAACTCTCGTCCGAGCGCAGAAGTTAAGCATGTTGAGACAGGGATAACACATGGATGGGGGACCACTTGGGAACATCCAGTACCGGAAACCTCCTTCTACGACCGTACGGCAATGAATGCACCCGTTCTCGTTTGATTTTGAAAGTCAATAATTGACAGTTTGGGATGGGGCTTGGATGACGGCATGGCTGAAAACAGCCATAGCCCTGAAATTTATTTTTTATTTCTTCTTGTAATTAATTTTTTGAGGAAGTGGTTAAAAAGCAATGTAATTGAACCAACGCATGTCTGCAAATATACCACAATGAATACACCAACTCTCGTACAATCAAAGAAGTTAAGAATGGTCAGACAGGGATATCACTTGGATGGGGGACCACTTGGGAACATCCAGTACCGCTAACCTCCTTTTTCATTTCTTTTTCTAACTGTATTTTAGGGAACTTGTTAAAATTCAAAGCAGTTCCACCAACGTACTTCTACGACCTAATATTTTGAGGAACTGGTTAAAAAGCAAAGTAATTCCTCCAACCTCCTTCTACGACCGTACGGCAATGAATGCACCCGTTCTCGTTTGATAATGGAAGTCAATAATTGACTGTTTGGGATGGGGCTTGGATGACGGCATGGCTGAAAACAGCCGTAGCCCTGAAATTTATTTTTTATTTCTTTTTGTAATTAATTTTTTGAGGAAGTGGTTAAAAAGCAATGTAATTGAACCTACGCATGTCTGCAAATATACCACAATGAATACACCAACTCTCGTGCGATCACAGAAGTTAAGAATGGTCAGACAGGGATAGCACTTGGATGGGGGACCACTTGGGAACATCCAGTACCGCTAACCTCCTTTTTCATTTCTTTTTCTAACTGTATTTTAGGGAACTTTCTAAAATTCATAGCAGTTCCACCAACGTACTTCTACGACCGTACGACAATGAATACACCTGTTCTCGTTTGATCATGTATGTTAATAAAGGACGGTCCGGGGTAGTTCGTGGATGAAGGACCCCCTGGACACAGGAGTTGCCCTAAGCTGTATTTTTCATTTATTCTTCTAACTAATATTTTGAGGAACTGGTTAAAAAGCAAAGTAATTCCTCCAACCTCCTTCTACGACCGTACGGCAATGAATGCACCCGTTCTCGGTTGATTTTGAAAGTCAATAATTGACAGTTTGGGATGGGGGTTGGATTACGGCATGGCTGAAAACAGCCGTAGCCCTGAAATTTATTTTTTATTTCTTCTTGTAATTAATTTTTTGAGGAAGTGGTTAAAAAGCAATGTAATTGAGCCGACGCATGTCTGCAAATATACCACAATGAGTACACCAACTCTCCTCCGAGCGCTAAGTTAAGCATGTTGAGACAGGGATAATACATGGATGGGGGACCACTTGGGAACATCCAGTACCGGAAACCTACATTTTCATTTCTTTTCTAACTGTATTTTAGGAAACTTGTTAAAAATCAAAGCAGTTCCACCAAAGTACTTCTGCGAGCGTACGACAATGAATACATCCGTTCTCGTTGGATCATGTGTGTTAATAAAGGACGGTCCGGGGTAGTTCGTGGATGAAGGACCGCCTGGACACAGGAGTTGCCCTAATCTATATTTTTCATTTCTTCTTCTAACTAATATTTTGAGGAACTGGTCAAAAAGCAAAGTAATTCCTCCAACGTCTTACTACAACCGGACGGCAATGAATGCACCCGTTCTCGTTTGATTTTGGAAGTCAATTATTGACAGTCTGGGATGGGGTTTGGATGTCGGCATGGCTGAAAACAGCGGTAGCCCTGAAAATTATTTTTTATTTCTTTTTGTAATTAATTTTTTGGGGAAGTGGTTAAAAAGCAATGTAGTTGAACCTACGCATGTCTGCAAATATACCACAATGAATACACCAACTCTCGTACAATCAAAGAAGTTAAGAATGGTCAGACAGGAATATCACTTGGATGGGGGACCACTTGGGAACATCCAGTACCGCTAACCTCCTTTTTCATTTCTTTTTCTAACTGTATTTTAGGGAACTTGTTAAAATTCAAAGCAGTTCCACCAACGTACTTCTACGACCTAATATTTTGAGGAACTGGTTAAAAAGCAAAGTAATTCCTCCAACCTCCTTCTACGACCGTACGGCAATGAATGCACCCGTTCTCGTTTGATAATGGAAGTGAAAAATTGACTGTTTGGGATGGGGCTTGGATGACGGCATGGCTGAAAACAGGCGTAGCCCTGAAATTTATTTTTTATTTCTTTTTGTAATTAGTTTTTTGAGGAAGTGGTTAAAAAGCAATGTAATTGAACCAACGCATGTCTGCAAATATACCACAATGAATACACCAACTCTCGTGCGATCACAGAAGTTAAGAATGGTCAGACAGGGATAGCACTTGGATGGGGGACCACTTGGGAACATCCAGTACCGCTAACCTCCTTTTTCATTTCTTTTTCTAACTGTATTTTAGGGAACTTGTTAAAATTCAAAGCAGTTCCACCAACGTACTTCTACGACCTAATATTTTGAGGAACTGGTTAAAAAGCAAAGTAATTCCTCCAACCTCCTTCTACGACCGTACGGCAATGAATGCACCCGTTCTCGTTTGATAATGGAAGTCAATAATTGACTGTTTGGGATGGGGCTTTGATGACGGCATGGCTGAAAACAGCCGTAGCCCTGAAATTTATTTTTCATTTCTTTTTGTAATTAATTTTTTGAGGAAGTGGTTAAAAAGCAATGTAATTGAACCTACGCATGTCTGCAAATATACCACAATGAATACACCAACTCTCGTGCGATCACAGAAGTTAAGAATGGTCAGACAGGGATAGCACTTGGATGGGGGACCACTTGGGAACATCCAGTACCGCTAACCTCCTTTTTCATTTCTTTTTCTAACTGTATTTTAGGGAACTTTCTAAAATTCATAGCAGTTCCACCAACGTACTTCTACGACCGTACGACAATGAATACACCTGTTCTCGTTTGATCATGTATGTTAATAAAGGACGGTCCGGGGTAGTTCGTGGATGAAGGACCCCCTGGACACAGGAGTTGCCCTAAGCTGTATTTTTCATTTATTCTTCTAACTAATATTTTGAGGAACTGGTTAAAAAGCAAAGTAATTCCTCCAACCTCCTTCTACGACCGTACGGCAATGAATGCACCCGTTCTCGGTTGATTTTGAAAGTCAATAATTGACTGTTTGGGATGGGGGTTGGATTACGGCATGGCTGAAAACAGCCGTAGCCCTGAAATTTATTTTTTATTTCTTCTTGTAATTAATTTTTTGAGGAAGTGGTTAAAAAGCAATGTAATTGAGCCGACGCATGTCTGCAAATATACCACAATGAGTACACCAACTCTCCTCCGAGCGCTAAGTTAAGCATGTTGAGACAGGGATAATACATGGATGGGGGACCACTTGGGAACATCCAGTACCGGAAACCTACATTTTCATTTCTTTTCTAACTGTATTTTAGGAAACTTGTTAAAAATCAAAGCAGTTCCACCAAAGTACTTCTGCGAGCGTACGACAATGAATACATCCGTTCTCGTTGGATCATGTGTGTTAATAAAGGACGGTCCGGGGTAGTTCGTGGATGAAGGACCGCCTGGACACAGGAGTTGCCCTAATCTATATTTTTCATTTCTTCTTTTAACTAATATTTTGAGGAACTGGTCAAAAAGCAAAGTAATTCCTCCAACGTCTTACTACAACCGGACGGCAATGAATGCACCCGTTCTCGTTTGATTTTGGAAGTCAATTATTGACAGTCTGGGATGGGGTTTGGATGTCGGCATGGCTGAAAACAGCCGTAGCCCTGAAAATTATTTTTTATTTCTTTTTGTAATTAATTTTTTGGGGAAGTGGTTAAAAAGCAATGTAGTTGAACCTACGCATGTCTGCAAATATACCACAATGAATACACCAACTCTCGTACAATCAAAGAAGTTAAGAATGGTCAGACAGGAATATCACTTGGATGGGGGACCACTTGGGAACATCCAGTACCGCTAACCTCCTTTTTCATTTCTTTTTCTAACTGTATTTTAGGGAACTTGTTAAAATTCAAAGCAGTTCCACCAACGTACTTCTACGACCTAATATTTTGAGGAACTGGTTAAAAAGCAAAGTAATTCCTCCAACCTCCTTCTACGACCGTACGGCAATGAATGCACCCGTTCTCGTTTGATAATGGAAGTGAAAAATTGACTGTTTGGGATGGGGCTTGGATGACGGCATGGCTGAAAACAGGCGTAGCCCTGAAATTTATTTTTTATTTCTTTTTGTAATTAATTTTTTGAGGAAGTGGTTAAAAAGCAATGTAATTGAACCAACGCATGTCTGCAAATATACCACAATGAATACACCAACTCTCGTGCGATCACAGAAGTTAAGAATGGTCAGACAGGGATAGCACTTGGATGGGGGACCACTTGGGAACATCCAGTACCGCTAACCTCCTTTTTCATTTCTTTTTCTAACTGTATTTTAGGGAACTTGTTAAAATTCAAAGCAGTTCCACCAACGTACTTCTACGACCTAATATTTTGAGGAACTGGTTAAAAAGCAAGTAATTCCTCCAACCTCCTTCTACGACCGTACGGCAATGAATGCACCCGTTCTCGTTTGATAATGGAAGTCAATAATTGACTGTTTGGGATGGGGCTTTGATGACGGCATGGCTGAAAACAGCCGTAGCCCTGAAATTTATTTTTTATTTCTTTTTGTAATTAATTTTTTGAGGAAGTGGTTAAAAAGCAATGTAATTGAACCAACGCATGTCTGCAAATATACCACAATGAATACACCAACTCTCGTGCGATCACAGAAGTTAAGAATGGTCAGACAGGGATAGCACTTGGATGGGGGACCACTTGGGAACATCCAGTACCGCTAACCTCCTTTTTCATTTCTTTTTCTAACTGTATTTTAGGGAACTTTCTAAAATTCATAGCAGTTCCACCAACGTACTTCTACGACCGTACGACAATGAATACACCTGTTTTCGTTTGATCATGTATGTTAATAAAGGACGGTCCGGGGTAGTTCGTGGATGAAGGAGCCCCTGGACACAGGAGTTGCCCTAAGCTATATTTTTCATTTATTCTTCTAACTAATATTTTGAGGAACTGGTTAAAAAGCAAAGTAATTCCTCCAACCTCCTTCTACGACCGTACGGCAATGAATGCACCCGTTCTCGTTTGATTTTGAAAGTCAATAATTGACAGTTTGGGATGGGGCTTGGAAGACGGCATGGCTGAAAACAGCCGTAGCCCTGAAATTTATTTTTTATTTCTTCTTGTAATTAATTTTTTGAGGAAGTGGTTAAAAAGCAATGTAATTGAGCCAACGCATGTCTGCAAATATACCACAATGAGTACGCCAACTCTCGTCCGAGCGCAGAAGTTAAGCATGTTGAGACAGGGATAACACATGGATGGGGGACCACTTGGGAACATCCAGTACCGGAAACCTCCCTTTTCATTTCTTTTCTAACTGTATTTTAGGGAGCTTGTTAAAAATCAAATCAGTTCCACCAAAGTACTTCTACGACCGTACGACAATGAATACACCCGTTCTCGTTTGATCATGTGTGTTAATAAAGGACGGTCCGGGGTAGTTCATGGATGAAGGACCGCCTGGACACAGGAGTTGCTTTAAGCTATATTTTTCATTTCTTCTTCTAACTAATATTTTGAGGAAGTGGTTAAAATGCAATGGAACTGAACCTACGCATGTTCATTTCTTTTTCTAACTAATATTTTGAGGAACTGGTTAAAAAGCAATGTAATTGAACCTAATCGTGTCTGCAAATATGCCACAATGAATACACCAACTCTTGTGCGATGACAGAAGTTAAGAATGGTCAGAGAGGGATAGCACTTGCATGGGGGACCCCTTGCGAACATCCAGTACGGGAAGCCTCCTTTTTCATTTCTTTTTCTAACTGTATTTTAGGGAACTTGTTAAAATTAAATGCTGTTCCACCAACGTACTTCTACGAGCGTACGACAATGAATACACCCGTTATCATTTGATCATGTATGTTAATAAAGGACTGTCCAGGATAGTTCGTGGATGAAGGACCGCCTGGACACAGGAGTTGCCCTAAGCTAAATTTTTCATTTCTTCTTCTAACTAATATTTTGAGGAACTGGTTAAAAAGCAAAGTAATTCCTCCAACCTCCTTCTACAACCGTACGGCAATGAATGCACCCGTTCTCGTTTGATTTTGGAAGTCAATAATTGACAGTTTGGGATGGGGCTTGGATGACGGCATGGCTGAAAACAGGCGTAGCCCTGAAATTTATTTTTTATTTCTTCTTGTAATTAATTTTTTGAGGAAGTGGTTAAAAAGCAATGTAATTGAACCAACGCATGTCTGCAAATATACCACAATGAGTACACCAACTCTCGTCCGAGCGCAGAAGTTAAGCATGTTGAGACAGGGATAACACATGGATGGGGGACCACTTGGGAACATCCAGTACCGGAAACCTCCTTCTACGACCGTACGGCAATGAATGCACCCGTTCTCGTTTGATTTTGAAAGTCAATAATTGACAGTTTGGGATGGGGCTTGGATGACGGCATGGCTGAAAACAGCCATAGCCCTGAAATTTATTTTTTATTTCTTCTTGTAATTAATTTTTTGAGGAAGTGGTTAAAAAGCAATGTAATTGAACCAACGCATGTCTGCAAATATACCACAATGAATACACCAACTCTCGTACAATCAAAGAAGTTAAGAATGGTCAGACAGGGATATCACTTGGATGGGGGACCACTTGGGAACATCCAGTACCGCTAACCTCCTTTTTCATTTTTTTTTCTAACTGTATTTTAGGGAACTTGTTAAAATTCAAAGCAGTTCCACCAACGTACTTCTACGACCTAATATTTTGAGGAACTGGTTAAAAAGCAAAGTAATTCCTCCAACCTCCTTCTACGACCGTACGGCAATGAATGCACCCGTTCTCGTTTGATAATGGAAGTCAATAATTGACTGTTTGGGATGGGGCTTGGATGACGGCATGGCTGAAAACAGCCGTAGCCCTGAAATTTATTTTTTTATTTCTTTTGTAATTAATTTTTTGAGGAAGTGGTTAAAAAGCAATGTAATTGAACCTACGCATGTCTGCAAATATACCAAAATGATTCAACTTTACGCATTTCTGCATATATCCCTTAATATACCGCTAACCACCTTTTTCATTTCTTTTTTTAACTTATTCTTTAGGGAACTTGCTAAAAATCAAAGCATCCACCAACGTACTTTCTACGACCGTACGACAATGAAATACACCTGTTCTCGTTTGATCATGATGTTAATAAAGGACGGTCCGTTGAAGTTTCGTGGATGAAGGACCCCCGGACACAGGAGTTCCCTACAGCTATATTTTTTCATTTCTTCTTCTAACTAATATTTTGAGGAACTGGTTAAAAAGCAAAGTAATTCCTCCAACCTCCTTCTACGACCCGTACGGCAATGAATGGCACCCGTTCTCGTTTGATAATGGAAGTGAAAAATTGACTGTTTGGGATGGGCTTGGATGACGGCATGGCTGAAAACAGGCGTAGCCCTGAAATTTATTTTTTATTTCTTTTTGTAATTAGTTTTTTGAGGAAGTGGTTAAAAAGCAATGTAATTGAACCAACGCATGTCTGCAAATATACCACAATGAATACACCAACTCTCGTGCGATCACAGAAGTTAAGAATGGTCAGACAGGGATAGCACTTGGATGGGGGACCACTTGGGAACATCCAGTACCGCTAACCTCCTTTTTCATTTCTTTTTCTAACTGTATTTTAGGGAACTTGTTAAAATTCAAAGCAGTTCCACCAACGTACTTCTACGACCTAATATTTTGAGGAACTGGTTAAAAAGCAAAGTAATTCCTCCAACCTCCTTCTACGACCGTACGGCAATGAATGCACCCGTTCTCGTTTGATAATGGAAGTCAATAATTGACTGTTTGGGATGGGGCTTTGATGACGGCATGGCTGAAAACAGCCGTAGCCCTGAAATTTATTTTTCATTTCTTTTTGTAATTAATTTTTTGAGGAAGTGGTTAAAAAGCAATGTAATTGAACCAACGCATGTCTGCAAATATACCACAATGAATACACCAACTCTCGTGCGATCACAGAAGTTAAGAATGGTCAGACAGGGATAGCACTTGGATGGGGGACCACTTGGGAACATCCAGTACCGCTAACCTCCTTTTTCATTTCTTTTTCTAACTGTATTTTAGGGAACTTTCTAAAATTCATAGCAGTTCCACCAACGTACTTCTACGACCATACGACAATGAATACACCTGTTTTCGTTTGATCATGTATGTTAATAAAGGACGGTCCGGGGTAGTTCGTGGATGAAGGAGCCCCTGGACACAGGAGTTGCCCTAAGCTATATTTTTCATTTATTCTTCTAACTAATATTTTGAGGAACTGGTTAAAAAGCAAAGTAATTCCTCCAACCTCCTTCTACGACCGTACGGCAATGAATGCACCCGTTCTCGGTTGATTTTGAAAGTCAATAATTGACAGTTTGGGATGGGGCTTGGATGACGGCATGGCTGAAAACAGCCGTAGCCCTGAAATTTATTTTTTATTTCTTCTTGTAATTAATTTTTTGAGGAAGTGGTTAAAAAGCAATGTAATTGAGCTGACGCATGTCTGCAAATATACCACAATGAGTACACCAACTCTCGTCCGAGCGCAGAAGTTAAGCATGTTGAGACAGGGATAGCACATGGATGGGGCACCACTTGGGAACATCCAGTACCGAAAATTTCTTTTTTCATTTCCTAACTGTTTTTGGGGGAACTTTTCAAAAATCAAAGCGATTCCATCAACGTACTTCTCCATGACCGTACGAGAATGAATACATACGTTCCAATTGATCATGGAAGTTAATAATTCATGGTAGGGATAGTACTTGGATGGGCGACCGACTGGGAACACCCTGTGTCATAGTTTTCCGTTTTCATATATTCCCGTAACTAATTTGGAGAGAACTGGCTAAAAAGTAAAATGATTCAACTTACGCTAGTCTGCAAACATACCACCATAAATACCCCAATTCTCGTCAGATCACAGAAGTTAAGAATGGTCAGACAGGGATAGCACTTGGATGGGGGACCACTTGGGAACATCCAGTACCGCTAACCTCCTTTTTCATTTCTTTTTCTAACTGTATTTTAGGGAACTTGCTAAAATTCAAAGCAGTTCCACCAACGTACTTCTACGACCGTACGACAATGAATACACCTGTTCTCGTTTGATCATGTATGTTAATAAAGGACGGTCCGGGGTAGTTCGTGGATGAAGGACCCCCTGGACACAGGAGTTGCCCTAATCTATATTTTTCATTTCTTCTTCTAACTAATATTTTGAGGAACTGGTTAAAAAGCAAAGTAATTCCTTCAACCTCCTTCTACGACCGTACGGCAATGAATGCACCGGTTCTCGTTTGATTTTGAAAGTCAATAATTGACAGTTTGGGATGGGGCTTGGATGACGGCATGGCTGAAAACAGCCGTAGCCCTGAAATTTATTTTTTATTTCTTCTTGTAATTAAATTTTTGAGGAAGTGGTTAAAAAGCAATGTAATTGAACCAACGCATGTCTGCAAATATACCACAATGAGTACACCAACTCTCGTCCGAGCGCAGAAGTTAAGCATGTTGAGACAGGTATAGCACATGGATGGGGGACCACTTGGGAACATCCAGTACCGAAAATTTCTTTTTTCATTTTTTTCCCAAACTCTTTTTGAGGGAACCTTTCAAAAATCAAAGCGATTCCATCAACGTAGTTCTCCATGACCGTACGAGAATGAATACATACGTTCCAATTGATCATGGAAGTTAATAATTGATGGTAAGGGATAGTATCTGGATGGGCGACCGACTGGGAACACCCTGTGTCATAGTTTTCCGTTTTCATCTATTCCTGTAACTAATTTGGAGGGAACTGGTTAAAAAGCAAAATGATTTAACTTACGCTAGTCTGCAAACATACCACCATAAATACACCAATTCTCATCAGATTACAGAAGTTAAGCATGATCGGACAGGGATAGTACTTGAATGGGGGACCATTTCGGAACCTCCTGTACCGCAAACATCCTTTTTCATTTCTTCTTCTAACTAATATTTTGAGGAACTGGTTAAAAAGCAAAGTTATTCCTCCAACCTCCTTCTACGACCGTACGACAATGAACACATACCTTCAAATTGATCATGGAAGTTAATAATTCATGGTAGGGATAGTACTTGGATGGGAGACCGACTGGGAACACCCTGTGTCATAGTTTTCCGTTTTCATATATTCCCGTAACTAATTTGGAGAGAACTGGCTAAAAACAAAATGATTCAACTTACGCATGTCTGCAAATATACCTCTAAATATACCGCTAACCTCCTTTTTCATTTCTTTTTTTAACTGTATTTTAGGGAACTTGCTAAAAATCAAAGCAGTTCCACCAACGTACTTCTACGACCGTACGACAATGAATACACCTGTTCTCGTTTGATCATGTATGTTAATAAAGGACGGTCCGTGGTAGTTCGTGGATGAAGGACCCCCTGGACACAGGAGTTGCCCTAAGCTATATTTTTCATTTCTTCTTCTAACTAATATTTTAAGGAACTGGTTAAAAAGCAAAGTAATTCCTCCAACCTCCTTCTACGACCGTACGGCAATAAATGCACCCGTTCTCGTTTGATAATGGAAGTCAATAATTGACTGTTTGGGATGGGGCTTGGATGACGGCATGGCTGAAAAAAGCCGTAGCCCTGAAATTTATTTTTTATTTCTTTTTGTAATTAATTTTTTGAGGAAGTGGTTAAAAAGCAATGTAATTGAACCTACGCATGTCTGCAAATATACCACAATGAATACACCAACTCTCGTGCGATCACAGAAGTTAAGAATGGTCAGACAGGGATAGCACTTGGATGGGGGACCACTTGGGAACATCCAGTACCGCTAACCTCCTTTTTCATTTCTTTTTCTAACTGTATTTTAGGGAACTTTCTAAAATTCATAGCAGTTCCACCAACGTACTTCTACGACCGTACGACAATGAATACACCTGTTTTCGTTTGATCATGTATGTTAATAAAGGACGGTCCGGGGTAGTTCGTGGATGAAGGACCCCCTGGACACAGGAGTTGCCCTAAGCTATATTTTTTATTTATTCTTCTAACTAATATTTTGAGGAACTGGTTAAAAAGCAAAGTAATTCCTCCAACCTCCTTCTACGACCGTACGGCAATGAATGCACCCGTTCTCGGTTGATTTTGAAAGTCAATAATTGACAGTTTGGGATGGGGCTTGGATGACGGCATGGCTGAAAACAGCCGTAGCCCTGAAATTTATTTTTTATTTCTTCTTGTAATTAATTTTTTGAGGAAGTGGTTAAAAAGCAATGTAATTGAGCCGACGCATGTCTGCAAATATACCACAATGAGTACACCAACTCTCGTCCGAGCGCAGAAGTTAAGCATGTTGAGACAGGGATAGCACATGGATGGGGCACCACTTGGGAACATCCAGTACCGAAAATTTCTTTTTTCATTTCCTAACTGTTTTTGGGGGAACTTTTCAAAAATCAAAGCGATTCCATCAACGTACTTCTCCATGACCGTACGAGAATGAATACATACGTTCCAATTGATCATGGAAGTTAATAATTCATGGTAGGGATAGTACTTGGATGGGCGACCGACTGGGAACACCCTGTGTCATAGTTTTCCGTTTTCATATATTCCCGTAACTAATTTGGAGAGAACTGGCTAAAAAGTAAAATGATTCAACTTACGCTAGTCTGCAAACATACCACCATAAATACCCCAATTCTCGTCAGATCACAGAAGTTAAGAATGGTCAGACAGGGATAGCACTTGGATGGGGGACCACTTGGGAACATCCAGTACCGCTAACCTCCTTTTTCATTTCTTTTTCTAACTGTATTTTAGGGAACTTGCTAAAATTCAAAGCAGTTCCACCAACGTACTTCTACGACCGTACGACAATGAATACACCTGTTCTCGTTTGATCATGTATGTTAATAAAGGACGGTCCGGGGTAGTTCGTGGATGAAGGACCCCCTGGACACAGGAGTTGCCCTAATCTATATTTTTCATTTCTTCTTCTAACTAATATTTTGAGGAACTGGTTAAAAAGCAAAGTAATTCCTTCAACCTCCTTCTACGACCGTACGGCAATGAATGCACCGGTTCTCGTTTGATTTTGAAAGTCAATAATTGACAGTTTGGGATGGGGCTTGGATGACGGCATGGCTGAAAACAGCCGTAGCCCTGAAATTTATTTTTTATTTCTTCTTGTAATTAAATTTTTGAGGAAGTGGTTAAAAAGCAATGTAATTGAACCAACGCATGTCTGCAAATATACCACAATGAGTACACCAACTGTCGTCCGAGCGCAGAAGTTAAGCATGTTGAGACAGGTATAGCACATGGATGGGGGACCACTTGGGAACATCCAGTACCGAAAATTTCTTTTTTCATTTTTTTCCCAAACTCTTTTTGAGGGAACCTTTCAAAAATCAAAGCGATTCCATCAACGTAGTTCTCCATGACCGTACGAGAATGAATACATACGTTCCAATTGATCATGGAAGTTAATAATTGATGGTAAGGGATAGTATCTGGATGGGCGACCGACTGGGAACACCCTGTGTCATAGTTTTCCGTTTTCATCTATTCCTGTAACTAATTTGGAGGGAACTGGTTAAAAAGCAAAATGATTTAACTTACGCTAGTCTGCAAACATACCACCATAAATACACCAATTCTCATCAGATTACAGAAGTTAAGCATGATCGGACAGGGATAGTACTTGAATGGGGGACCATTTCGGAACCTCCTGTACCGCAAACATCCTTTTTCATTTCTTCTTCTAACTAATATTTTGAGGAACTGGTTAAAAAGCAAAGTTATTCCTCCAACCTCCTTCTACGACCGTACGACAATGAACACATACCTTCAAATTGATCATGGAAGTTAATAATTCATGGTAGGGATAGTACTTGGATGGGAGACCGACTGGGAACACCCTGTGTCATAGTTTTCCGTTTTCATATATTCCCGTAACTAATTTGGAGAGAACTGGCTAAAAACAAAATGATTCAACTTACGCATGTCTGCAAATATACCTCTAAATATACCGCTAACCTCCTTTTTCATTTCTTTTTTTAACTGTATTTTAGGGAACTTGCTAAAAATCAAAGCAGTTCCACCAACGTACTTCTACGACCGTACGACAATGAATACACCTGTTCTCGTTTGATCATGTATGTTAATAAAGGACGGTCCGTGGTAGTTCGTGGATGAAGGACCCCCTGGACACAGGAGTTGCCCTAAGCTATATTTTTCATTTCTTCTTCTAACTAATATTTTAAGGAACTGGTTAAAAAGCAAAGTAATTCCTCCAACCTCCTTCTACGACCGTACAGCAATAAAGGCACCCGTTCTCGTTTGATTATGGAAGTCAATAATTGACAGTTTGGGATGGGGCTTGGATGACGGCATGGCTGAAAACAGCCGTAGCCCTGAAATTTATTTTTTATTTCTTCTTGTAATTAATTTTTTGGGGAAGTGGTTAAAAAGCAATGTAGTTGAACCTACGCATGTCTGCAAATATACCACAATGAATACACCAACTCTCGTGCAATCAAAGAAGTTAAGAATGGTCAGACAGGGATATCACTTGGATGGGGGACCACTTGGGAACATCCAGTACCGCTAACCTCCTTTTTCATTTCTTTTTCTAACTGTATTTTAGGGAACTTGTTAAAATTAAATGCAGTTCCACCAACGTACTTCTACGAGCGTACGACAATGAATACACCCGTTATCATTTGATCATGTATGTTAATAAAGGACTGTCCAGGATAGTTCGTGGATGAAGGACCGCCTGGACACAGGAGTTGCCCTAAGCTAAATTTTTCATTTCTTCTTCTAACTAATATTTTGAGGAACTGGTTAAAAAGCAAAGTAATTCCTCCAACCTCCTTCTACAACCGTACGGCAATGAATGCACCCGTTTTCGTTTGATTTTGGAAGTCAATAATTGACAGTCTGGGATGGGGCTTGGATTACGGCATGGCTGAAAACAGCCGTAGCCCTGAAATTTATTTCTTATTTCTTCTTGTAATTAATTTTTTGAGGAAGTGGTTAAAAAGCAATGTAATTGAACCAACGTATGCCTGCAAATATACCACAATGAGTACACCAACTCTAGGCGCAGAAGTTAAGGATGTTGAGACTGGGATAGCACATGGATGGGGGACAACTTGGGAACATCCAGCACCTAAAATTTCTTTTTTCATTTTTTTTCCTAACTGTTTTTGAGGGAACTTTTTAAAAATCAAAGCGATTCCATCAACGTACTTCACCATGACCGTAAGACAATGAATACATACGTTCAAATCGATCATGGAAGTTAATTATTGATGGTAGGGATAGTACTTGGACCAACTCTCGTCCGAGCGCCTAGAGATGGTAGGTATAGTACTTGGACCAACTCTCGTCCGAGCGCAGAAGTTAAGCATGTTGAGACAGGGATAACACATGGATGGGGAACCACTTGGGAACATCCAGTACCGGAAACCTCCCTTTTCATTTCTTTTCTAACTGTATTTTAGGGAACTTTTTAAAATTCAATGCAGTTCCATCAACGTACTTCTACGACCGTACGACAATGAATACACCCGTTCTCGTTGGATCATGTCTGTTAATAAAGGACGGTCCGGGGTAGTTCGTGGATAAAGGACCGCATGGACACAGTAGTTGCCCTAATCTATATTTTTCATTTCTTCTTCTAACTAATATTTTGAGGAACTGGTCAAAAAGCAAAGTAATTCCTCCAACGTCTTACTACAACCGGACGGCAATTACTGCACCCGTTCTCTGTTGATTTTGGAAGTCAATAATTGACAGTCTGGGATAGGGCTTGGATGACGGCAGGGCTAAAAACAGCCGTAGCCCTGAAATTAATTTCTTGTTTCTTCTTGTAATTAATTTTTTCAGGAAGTGGTTAAAAAGCAACGTAATTGAACCAACGCATGTCTGCAAATATACCACAATGAGTACACCAACTCTAGGCGCAGAAGTTAAGCATGTTGAGACTGGGATAGCACATGGATGGGGGACCACTTGGGAACATCCAGCACCTAAAATTTCTTTTTTCATTTTTTTTCCTAACTGTTTTTGAGGGAACTTTTCAAAAATCAAAGCGATTCCATCAACGTACTTCACCATGACCGTAAGACAATGAATACATACGTTCAAATCGATCATGGAAGTTAATTATTGATGGTAGGGATAGTACTTGGATGGGCGACCGACTGGGAACACCCTGTGTCATAGATTTCCGATTTCATCTATTCCCGTAACTAATTTGAAGGAAACTGGCTAAAAAGCAAAATGATTTAACTTACGCATGTCTGTAAACATTCCACCATGAATACAAAAATTCTCGTCCGATCTCAGAAGTTAAACATGATCGGACAGGGATAGTACCCGGATGGGGGACCATTTCGGAACCTCCAGTACCGCAAACATCCTTTTTCGTTTCTTTTTCTAACTATATTTTAGGGAACTTGTTAAAATTCAAAGCAGTTCCACCAACGTATTTTTACGACCGTACGACAATGAATACACCTGTTCTCGTTTGATCATGTATGTTAATAAAGGACGGTCCGGGATAGTTCGTGGATGAAGGACCCCCTGGACACAGGAGTTGCCCTAAGCTATATTTTTCATATCTTCTTCTAACTAATATTTTGAGGAACTGGTTAAAAAGCAAATTAATTCCTCCAACCTCCGTCTACGACCGTACGGCAATGAATGCACCCGTTCTCGTTTGATTTTGGAAGTCAATAATTGACAGTTTGGGATGGGGCTTGGATGACGGCATGGCTGAAAACAGGCGTAGCCCTGAAATTTATTTTTTATCTCTTCTTGTAATTAATTTTTTGAGGAAGTGGTTAAAAAGCAATGTAATTGAACCAACGCATGTCTGCAAATATACCACAATGAGTACACCAACTCTCGTCCGAGCGCAGAAGTTAAGCATGTTGAGACAGGGATAACACATGGATGGGGGACCACTTGGGAACATCCAGTACCGGAAACCTCCTTCTACGACCGTACGGCAATGAATGCACCCGTTCTCGTTTGATTTTGAAAGTCAATAATTGACAGTTTGGGATGGGGCTTGGATGACGGCATGGCTGAAAACAGCCATAGCCCTGAAATTTATTTTTTATTTCTTCTTGTAATTAATTTTTTGAGGAAGTGGTTAAAAAGCAATGTAATTGAACCAACGCATGTCTGCAAATATACCACAATGAATACACCAACTCTCGTACAAACAAAGAAGTTAAGAATGGTCAGACAGGGATATCACTTGGATGGGGGACCACTTGGGAACATCCAGTACCGCTAACCTCCTTTTTCATTTCTTTTTCTAACTGTATTTTAGGGAACTTGTTAAAATTCAAAGCAGTTCCACCAACGTACTTCTACGACCTAATATTTTGAGGAACTGGTTAAAAAGCAAAGTAATTCCTCCAACCTCCTTCTACGACCGTACGGCAATGAATGCACCCGTTCTCGTTTGATAATGGAAGTCAATAATTGACTGTTTGGGATGGGGCTTGGATGACGGCATGGCTGAAAACAGCCGTAGCCCTGAAATTTATTTTTTATTTCTTTTTGTAATTAATTTTTTGAGGAAGTGGTTAAAAAGCAATGTAATTGAACCTACGCATGTCTGCAAATATACCACAATGAATACACCAACTCTCGTGCGATCACAGAAGTTAAGAATGGTCAGACAGGGATAGCACTTGGATGGGGGACCACTTGGGAACATCCAGTACCGCTAACCTCCTTTTTCATTTCTTTTTCTAACTGTATTTTAGGGAACTTTCTAAAATTCATAGCAGTTCCACCAACGTACTTCTACGACCGTACGACAATGAATACACCTGTTCTCGTTTGATCATGTATGTTAATAAAGGACGGTCCGGGGTAGTTCGTGGATGAAGGACCCCCTGGACACAGAAGTTGCCCTAAGCTATATTTTTTATTTATTCTTCTAACTAATATTTTGAGGAACTGGTTAAAAAGCAAAGTAATTCCTCCAACCTCCTTCTACGACCGTACGGCAATGAATGCACCCGTTCTCGGTTGATTTTGAAAGTCAATAATTGACAGTTTGGGATGGGGGTTGGATTACGGCATGGCTGAAAACAGCCGTAGCCCTGAAATTTATTTTTTATTTCTTCTTGTAATTAATTTTTTGAGGAAGTGGTTAAAAAGCAATGTAATTGAGCCGACGCATGTCTGCAAATATACCACAATGAGTACACCAACTCTCCTCCGAGCGCGGAAGTTAAGCATCTTGAGACAGGGATAATACATGGATGGGGGTCCACTTGGGAACATCCAGTACCGGAAACCTACATTTTCATTTCTTTTCTAACTGTATTTTAGGAAACTTGTTAAAAATCAAAGCAGTTCCACCAAAGTACTTCTGCGAGCGTACGACAATGAATACATCCGTTCTCGTTGGATCATGTGTGTTAATAAAGGACGGTCCGGGGTAGTTCGTGGATGAAGGACCGCCTGGACACAGGAGTTGCCCTAATCTATATTTTTCATTTCTTCTTCTAACTAATATTTTGAGGAACTGGTCAAAAAGCAAAGTAATTCCTCCAACGTCTTACTACAACAGGACGGCAATGAATGCACCCGTTCTCGTTTGATTTTGGAAGTCAATTATTGACAGTCTGGGATGGGGTTTGGATGTCGGCATGGCTGAAAACAGCCGTAGCCCTGAAAATTATTTTTTATTTCTTTTTGTAATTAATTTTTGGGGAAGTGGTTAAAAAGCAATGTAGTTGAACCTACGCATGTCTGCAAATATACCACAATGAATACACCAACTCTCGTACAATCAAAGAAGTTAAGAATGGTCAGACAGGAATATCACTTGGATGGGGGACCACTTGGGAACATCCAGTACCGCTAACCTCCTTTTTCATTTCTTTTTCTAACTGTATTTTAGGGAACTTGTTAAAATTCAAAGCAGTTCCACCAACGTACTTCTACGACCTAATATTTTGAGGAACTGGTTAAAAAGCAAAGTAATTCCTCCAACCTCCTTCTACGACCGTACGGCAATGAATGCACCCGTTCTCGTTTGATAATGGAAGTGAAAAATTGACTGTTTGGGATGGGGCTTGGATGACGGCATGGCTGAAAACAGGCGTAGCCCTGAAATTTATTTTTTATTTCTTTTTGTAATTAGTTTTTTGAGGAAGTGGTTAAAAAGCAATGTAATTGAACCAACGCATGTCTGCAAATATACCACAATGAATACACCAACTCTCGTGCGATCACAGAAGTTAAGAATGGTCAGACAGGGATAGCACTTGGATGGGGGACCACTTGGGAACATCCAGTACCGCTAACCTCCTTTTTCATTTCTTTTTCTAACTGTATTTTAGGGAACTTTCTAAAATTCATAGCAGTTCCACCAACGTACTTCTACGACCGTACGACAATGAATACACCTGTTCTCGTTTGATCATGTATGTTAATAAAGGACGGTCCGGGGTAGTTCGTGGATGAAGGACCCCCTGGACACAGAAGTTGCCCTAAGCTATATTTTTCATTTATTCTTCTAACTAATATTTTGAGGAACTGGTTAAAAAGCAAAGTAATTCCTCCAACCTCCTTCTACGACCGTACGGCAATGAATGCACCCGTTCTCGGTTGATTTTGAAAGTCAATAATTGACAGTTTGGGATGGGGGTTGAATTACGGCATGGCTGAAAACAGCCGTAGCCCTGAAATTTATTTTTTATTTCTTCTTGTAATTAATTTTTTGAGGAAGTGGTTAAAAAGCAATGTAATTGAGCCGACGCATGTCTGCAAATATACCACAATGAGTACACCAACTCTCCTCCGAGCGCGGAAGTTAAGCATCTTGAGACAGGGATAATACATGGATGGGTGACCACTTGGGAACATCCAGTACCGGAAACCTACATTTTCATTTCTTTTCTAACTGTATTTTAGGAAACTTGTTAAAAATCAAAGCAGTTCCACCAAAGTACTTCTGCGAGCGTACGACAATGAATACATCCGTTCTCGTTGGATCATGTGTGTTAATAAAGGACGGTCCGGGGTAGTTCGTGGATGAAGGACCGCCTGGACACAGGAGTTGCCCTAATCTATATTTTTCATTTCTTCTTCTAACTAATATTTTGAGGAACTGGTCAAAAAGCAAAGTAATTCCTCCAACGTCTTACTACAACAGGACGGCAATGAATGCACCCGTTCTCGTTTGATTTTGGAAGTCAATTATTGACAGTCTGGGATGGGGTTTGGATGTCGGCATGGCTGAAAACAGCCGTAGCCCTGAAAATTATTTTTTATTTCTTTTTGTAATTAATTTTTGGGGAAGTCGTTAAAAAGCAATGTAGTTGAACCTACGCATGTCTGCAAATATACCACAATGAATACACCAACTCTCGTACAATCAAAGAAGTTAAGAATGGTCAGACAGGAATATCACTTGGATGGGGGACCACTTGGGAACATCCAGTACCGCTAACCTCCTTTTTCATTTCTTTTTCTAACTGTATTTTAGGGAACTTGTTAAAATTCAAAGCAGTTCCACCAACGTACTTCTACGACCTAATATTTTGAGGAACTGGTTAAAAAGCAAAGTAATTCCTCCAACCTCCTTCTACGACCGTACGGCAATGAATGCACCCGTTCTCGTTTGATAATGGAAGTGAAAAATTGACTGTTTGGGATGGGGCTTGGATGACGGCATGGCTGAAAACAGGCGTAGCCCTGAAATTTATTTTTTATTTCTTTTTGTAATTAGTTTTTTGAGGAAGTGGTTAAAAAGCAATGTAATTGAACCAACGCATGTCTGCAAATATACCACAATGAATACACCAACTCTCGTGCGATCACAGAAGTTAAGAATGGTCAGACAGGGATAGCACTTGGATGGGGGACCACTTGGGAACATCCAGTACCGCTAATCTCCTTTTTCATTTCTTTTTCTAACTGTATTTTAGGGAACTTGTTAAAATTCAAAGCAGTTCCACCAACGTACTTCTACGACCTAATATTTTGAGGAACTGGTTAAAAAGCAAAGTAATTCCTCCAACCTCCTTCTACGACCGTACGGCAATGAATGCACCCGTTCTCGTTTGATAATGGAAGTCAATAATTGACTGTTTGGGATGGGGCTTGGATGACGGCATGGCTGAAAACAGCCGTAGCCCTGAAATTTATTTTTTATTTCTTTTTGTAATTAATTTTTTGAGGAAGTGGTTAAAAAGCAATGTAATTGAACCTACGCATGTCTGCAAATATACCACAATGAATACACCAACTCTCGTGCGATCACAGAAGTTAAGAATGGTCAGACAGGGATAGCACTTGGATGGGGGACCACTTGGGAACATCCAGTACCGCTAACCTCCTTTTTCATTTCTTTTTCTAACTGTATTTTAGGGAACTTTCTAAAATTCATAGCAGTTCCACCAACGTACTTCTACGACCGTACGACAATGAATAAACCTGTTTTCATTTGATCATGTATGTTAATAAAGGACGGTCCGGGGTAGTTCGTGGATGAAGGACCCCCTGGACGCAGGAGTTGCCCTAAGCTATATTTTTCATTTATTCTTCTAACTAATATTTTGAGGAACTGGTTAAAAAGCAAAGTAATTCCTCCAACCTCCTTCTACGACCGTACGGCAATGAATGCACCCGTTCTCGGTTGATTTTGAAAGTCAATAATTGACAGTTTGGGATGGGGCTTGGATGACGGCATGGCTGAAAACAGCCGTAGCCCTGAAATTTATTTTTTATTTCTTCTTGTAATTAATTTTTTGAGGAAGTGGTTAAAAAGCAATGTAATTGAGCCGACGCATGTCTGCAAATATACCACAATGAGTACACCAACTCTCGTCCGAGCGCAGAAGTTAAGCATGTTGAGACAGGGATAGCACATGGATGGGGCACCACTTGGGAACATCCAGTACCGAAAATTTCTTTTTTCATTTCCTAACTGTTTTTGGGGGAACTTTTCAAAAATCAAAGCGATTCCATCAACGTACTTCTCCATGACCGTACGAGAATGAATACATACGTTCCTATTGATCATGGAAGTTAATAATTCATGGTAGGGATAGTACTTGGATGGGCGACCGACTGGGAACACCCTGTGTCATAGTTTTCCGTTTTCATATATTCCCGTAACTAATTTGGAGAGAACTGGCTAAAAAGTAAAATGATTCAACTTACGCTAGTCTGCAAACATACCACCATAAATACCCCAATTCTCGTCAGATCACAGAAGTTAAGAATGGTCAGACAGGGATAGCACTTGGATGGGGGACCACTTGGGAACATCCAGTACCGCTAACCTCCTTTTTCATTTCTTTTTCTAACTGTATTTTAGGGAACTTGCTAAAATTCAAAGCAGTTCCACCAACGTACTTCTACGACCGTACGACAAAGAATACACCTGTTCTCGTTTGATCATGTATGTTAATAAAGGACGGTCCGGGTAGTTCGTGGATGAAGGACCCCCTGGACACAGGAGTTGCCCTAATCTATATTTTTCATTTCTTCTTCTAACTAATATTTTGAGGAACTGGTTAAAAAGCAAAGTAATTCCTCCAACCTCCTTCTACGACCGTACGGCAATGAATGCACCCGTTCTCGTTTGATTTTGAAAGTCAATAATTGACAGTTTGGGATTTATTTTTTATTTCTTCTTGTAATTAAATTTTTGAGGAAGTGGTTAAAAAGCAATGTAATTGAACCAACGCATGTCTGCAAATATACCACAATGAGTACACCAACTCTCGTCCGAGCGCAGAAGTTAAGCATGTTGAGACAGGTATAGCACATGGATGGGGGACCACTTGGGAACATCCAGTACCGAAAATTTCTTTTTTCATTTTTTTCCCAAACTCTTTTTGAGGGAACCTTTCAAAAATCAAAGCGATTCCATCAACGTAGTTCTCCATGACCGTACGAGAATGAATACATACGTTCCAATTGATCATGGAAGTTAATAATTGATGGTAAGGGATAGTATCTGAATGGGCGACCGACTGGGAACACCCTGTGTCATAGTTTTCCGTTTTCATCTATTCCTGTAACTAATTTGGAGGGAACTGGTTAAAAAGCAAAATGATTTAACTTACGCTAGTCTGCAAACATACCACCATAAATACACCAATTCTCATCAGATTACAGAAGTTAAGCATGATCGGACAGGGATAGTACTTGAATGGGGGACCATTTCGGAACCTCCTGTACCGCAAACATCCTTTTTCATTTCTTCTTCTAACTAATATTTTGAGGAACTGGTTAAAAAGCAAAGTTATTCCTCCAACCTCCTTCTACGACCGTACGACAATGAACACATACCTTCAAATTGATCATGGAAGTTAATAATTCATGGTAGGGATAGTACTTGGATGGGAGACCGACTGGGAACACCCTGTGTCATAGTTTTCCGTTTTCATATATTCCCGTAACTAATTTGGAGAGAACTGGCTAAAAACAAAATGATTCAACTTACGCATGTCTGCAAATATACCTCTAAATATACCGCTAACCTCCTTTTTCATTTCTTTTTTTAACTGTATTTTAGGGAACTTGCTAAAATTCAAAGCAGTTCCACCAACGTACTTCTACGACCGTACGACAATGAATACACCTGTTCTCGTTTGATCATGTATGTTAATAAAGGACGGTCCGGGGTAGTTCGTGGATGAAGGACCCCCTGGACACAGGAGTTGCCCTAAGCTATATTTTTCATTTCTTCTTCTAACTAATATTTTAAGGAACTGGTTAAAAAGCAAAGTAATTCCTCCAACCTCCTTCTACGACCGTACAGCAATAAAGGCACCCGTTCTCGTTTGATTATGGAAGTCAATAATTGACAGTTTGGGATGGGGCTTGGATGACGGCATGGCTGAAAACAGCCGTAGCCCTGAAATTTGTTTTTTATTTCTTCTTGTAATTAATTTTTTGGGGAAGTGGTTAAAAAGCAATGTAGTTGAACCTACGCATGTCTGCAAATATACCACAATGAATACACCAACTCTCGTGCAATCAAAGAAGTTAAGAATGGTCAGACAGGGATATCACTTGGTTGGGGGACCACTTGGGAACATCCAGTACCGCTAACCTCCTTTTTCATTTCTTTTTCTAACTGTATTTTAGGGACCTTGTTAAAATTCAAAGCAGTTCCACCAACGTACTTCTACGACCTAATATTTTGAGGAACTGGTTAAAAAGCAAAGAAAATCCTCCAACCTCCTTCTACGACCGTACGGCAATGAATGCACCCGTTCTCGTTTGATAATGGAAGTGAATAACTGACTGTTTGGGATGGGGCTTGGATGACGGCATGGCTGAAAACAGGCGAAGCCCTGAAATTTATTTTTTATTTCTTTTTGTAATTAATTTTTTGAGGAAGTGGTTAAAAAGCAATGTAATTGAACCAACGCATGTCTGCAAATATACCACAATGAATACACCAACTCTCGTGCGATCACAGAAGTTAAGAATGGTCAGACAGGGATAGCACTTGGATGGGGGACCACTTGGGAACATCCAGTACCGCTAACCTCCTTTTTCATTTCTTTTTCTAACTGTATTTTAGGGAACCCGTTAAAATTCAAAGCAGTTCCACCAACGTACTTCTACGACCTAATATTTTGAGGAACTGGTTAAAAAGCAAAGTAATTCCTCCAACCTCCTTCTAGGACCGTACGGCAATGAATGCACCCGTTCTCGTTTGATAATGGAAGTCAATAATTGACTGTTTGGGATGGGGCTTGGATGACGGCATGGCTGAAAACAGGCGTAGCCATGAAATTTATTTTTTATTTCTTTTTGTAATTAATTTTTTGAGGAAGTGGTTAAAAAGCAATGTAATTGAACCTACGCATGTCTGCAAATATACCACAATGAATACACCAAATATCGTGCGATCACAGAAGTTAAGAATGGTCAGACAGGGATAGCACTTGGATGGGGGACCACTTGGGAACATCCAGTACCGCTAACCTCCTTTTTCATTTCTTTTTCTAACTGTATTTTAGGGAACTTTCTAAAATTCATAGCAGTTCCACCAACGTACTTCTACGACCGTACGACAATGAATACACCTGTTCTCGTTTGATCATGTATGTTAATAAAGGACGGTCCGGGGTAGTTCGTGGATGAAGGACCCCCTGGACACAGGAGTTGCCCTAAGCTATATTTTTCATTTCTTCTTCTAACTATTATTTTGAGGAACTGGTTAAAAAGCAAAGTAATTCCTCCAACCTCCTTCTACGACCGTACGGCAATGAATGCACCCGTTCTCGGTTGATTTTGAAAGTCAATAATTGACAGTTTGGGATGGGGCTTGGATGACGGCATGGCTGAAAACAGCCGTAGCCCTGAAATTTATTTTTTATTTATTCTTGTAATTAATTTTTTGAGGAAGTGGTTAAAAAGCAATGTAATTGAACCAACGCATTTCTGCAAATATACAAAAGACAATACACCAACTCTCGTGCGATCACAGAAATTAAGAATGGTCAGACAGGGATAGCACTTGGATGGGGGACCACTTGGGGACATCCAGTAACGGAAGCCTCCTTTTTAATTTCTTTTTCTAACTGTATTTTAGGGATGTTGTTAAAATTCAAAGCAGTTCCACCAACGTACGACCGTACGGCAATGAATACCTCCGTTCTCGTTTGATCATGTGTGTTAATAAAGGACGGTCCGGGTTAATTCGTGGATGAAGAACCGCCTGCACACAAGAGTTGCCCTAAGCTATATTTTTCATTTCTTCTCCTAACTAATATTTTGAGGAACTGGTCAAAAAGCAACGTAATTCCTCCAACGTCCTTCCACAACCGTACGGCAATGAAAGCACCCGTTCTCGGTTGATTTTGGAAGTCAATAATTGACAGTCTGGGATGGGGCTTGGATGAAGGCATGGTTGAAAACAGCCGTAGCCCTGAAATTTATTTTTTAATTCTTCTTGTAATTAATTTTTTGAGGAAGTGGTTAAAAAGCAATGTAATTGAACCTACGCATTTCTGCAAATATACAAAAGAGAATACACCAACTCTCGTGCGATCACAGAAATTAAGAATGGTCAGACAGGGATAGCTCTTGGATGGGGGACCACTTGGGGACATCCAGTACCAAAACTCATTTTTTCTTTTCTTTTCCTAACTGTTTTCAAGACAACTTGTTAAAAATCAAAGGAGTTCCACCAACATACTTCTACGAACGTATGACAATGTATACACCCGTTCAAATTGATCATGAAAGTTAATAATTGATGGTAGGGATAGTACTTGGATGGGTGACCGACTGGGAACACCCTATGTAATAGTTTTCCCTTTTCAACTATTCCCGTAACTAATTTGGAGGGAACTGGTTAAAAAGCAAAATGATTCAACATACGCATGTCTGCAAACATACCACCATAAATACACCAATTCTCGTTCAATCACAGAAGTTAAGCATGATCGGATAGGGATAGTACTTGGATGGGGGACCACTTCAGAACCTCCAGTACCGAAAAAATCCTTTTTCATTTCTTTTTCTAACTATAATTTAGGTAATTTGTTAAAATTCAATGCAGTTCCATTAGCGTACTTTTATGACCGTACGACAAAGAATACACCCGTTCTCGTTGGGTCATGTGTGTTAATAATGGACGGTCCGGGGTAGTTCGTGGATGAAGGACCGCATGGACACAGGAGTTGCCCTAATCTATATTTTTCATTTCTTCTTCTAACTAATATTTTGAGGAACTGGTCAAAAAGCAAAGTAATTCCTCCAAAGCCTTACTACATCCGTACGGCAATTACAGCGCCCGTTCTCTGTTGATTTTGGAAGTCAATAATTGACAGTCTGGGATGGGGCTTGGATGACTGGAGGGCTACAAACTTCCGTAGCCCTGAAATTTATTTCTTATTTCTTCTTGTAATTAATTTTTTGAGGAAGTGGTTAAAAAGCAATGTAATTGAACTTACGCATGTCTGCAAATATGCCACAATGGATACATCAACTCTCGTGCGATCACAGAAGTTAAGAATGGTCAGACAGGGATAGCACTTGGATGGTGGACCACTTGGGAACATCCAGTAACGCTAACCTCCTTTTTCATTTCTTTTTCTAACTGTATTTTAGGGAACTTGTTAAAATTCAAAGCAGTTCCACCAACGTACTTCTACGACCGTACGACAATGAATACACCTGTTCTCGTTTGATCATGTATGTTAATAAAGGACGGTCCGGGGTAGTTCGTGGATGAAGGACCCACTGGACGCAGGAGTTGTCCTAAGCTATATTTTTCATTTCTTCTTCTAACTGATATTTTGCGGAACTGGTTAAAAAGCAAAGTAATTCCTCCAACCTCCTTCTACGACCATACAGCAATGAACGCACCCGTTCTCGTTTGATTATGGAAGTCAATAATTGACAGTTTGGGATGGGGCTTGGATGACGGCATGGCTGAAAACAGCCGTAGCCCTGAAATTTATTTTTTATTTCTTGTTGTAATTAATTTTTTGAGGAAGTGGTTAAAAAGCAATGTAATTGAGCCAACGTATGTCTGCAAATATACCACAATGAGTACACCAACTCTCGTCCGAGCGCAGAAGTTAAGCATGTTGAGACAGGGATAGCACATGGATGGGGGACCACTTGGGAACATCCAGTACCGAAAATTTCTTTTTTCATTTCATTTCCTAAATGTTTTTGGGGGAACTTTTCAAAAATCAAAGCGATTCCATCAACGTACTTCTCCATGACCGTACGAGAATGAATACATACGTTCCAATTGATCATGGAAGTTAATAATTGATGGTAGAGATAGTACCTGGATGGGCGACCGACTGGGAACACCCTGTGTCATAGTTTTCCGTTTTCATCTATTCCTGTAACTAATTTGGAGGGAACTGGCTAAAAAGTAAAATGATTCAACTTACGCTAGTCTGCAAACATACCACCATAAATACACCAATTCTCGTTCAATCACAGAAGTTAAGCATGATCGGATAGGGATAGTACTTTATTAACACACATGATCAAACGAGAACGGAGGTATTCATTGCCGTACGGTCGTACGTTGGTGGAACTGCTTTGAATTTTAACAACATCCCTAAAATACAGTTAGAAAAAGAAATTAAAAAGGAGGCTTCCGTTACTGGATGTCCCCAAGTGGTCCCCCATCCAAGTGCTATTTCTGTCTGACCATTCTTAATTTCTGTGATCGCACGAGAGTTGGTGTATTCTCTTTTGTATATTTGCAGAAATGCGTAGGTTTAATTACATTGCTTTTTAACCACTTCCTCAAAAAATTATTTACAAGAAGAGATAAAAAATAACTTTCAGGGCTACGGCTGTTTCCAGCCATGCCGTCATCCAAGCCCCATCCCAATTTGTCAATTATTGACTTTCAAATTCAAACGAAAACGGGTGCATTCATTGCCGTACCGTCGCAGAAGGAGGTTGGAGGAATTACTTTGCTTTTTAACCAGTTCCTCAAAATATTAGTTAGAAGAAGAAATGAAAAATATAGCTTAGGGCAACTCCTGTGTCCAGGGGGTCCTTCATCCACGAACTACCCAGGACCGTCCTTTATTAACATACTTGATCAAACGAGAACAGGTGTATTCATTGTCGTACGGTCGTAGAAATACGTTGGTGGAACTGCTTTGAATTTTAACAAGTTCCCTAAAATATAGTTAGAAAAAGAAATGAAAAAGGATTTTTTCGGTACTGGAGGTTCCGAAATGGTCCCCCATCCAAGTACTATCCCTGTCCGATCATGCTTAACTTCGGAGATCGGACGAGAATTTTTGTATTTATGGTGGTATGTTTACAGACATGCGTAAGTTAAATCATTTTGCTTTTTAGCCAGTTCCCTTCAAATTAGTTACGGGAATAGATGAAATCGGAAATCTATGACACAGGGTGTTACCAGTCGGTCGCCCATCCAAGTACTATCCCTACCATCAATAATTAACTTCCATGATCGATTTGAACGTATGTATTCATTGTCTTACGGTCATGGTGAAGTACGTTGATGGAATTGCTTTGATTTTTGAAAAGTTCCCTCAAAAACAGTTAGGAAAAAAAATGAAAAAAGAAATTTTAGGTGCTGGATGTTCCCAAGTGGTCCCCCATCCATGTGCTATCCCAGTCTCAACATGCTTAACTTCTGCGCCTAGAGTTGGTGTACTCATTGTGGTATATTTGCAGACATGCGTTGGTTCAATTACATTGCTTTTTAACCACTTCCCTTAAAAAATTAATTACAAGAAGAAATAAGAAATAAATTTCAGGGCTACGGCTGTTTTTAGCCCTGCCGTCATCCAAGCCCCATCCCAGACTGTCAATTATTGACTTCCAAAATCAACAGAGAACGGGTGCAGTAATTGTCGTCCGGTTGTAGTAAGACGTTGGAGGAATTACTTTGCTTTTTGACCAGTTCCTCAAAATATTAGTTAGAAGAAGAAATGAAAAATATAGATTAGGGCAACTCCTGTGTCCAGGCGGTCCTTCATCCACGAACTACCCCGGTCCGTCCTTTATTAACACACATGATCCAACGAGAACGGGTGTATTCATTGTCGTACGGTCGTAGAGGTACGTTGATGGAACTGCATTGAATTTTAAAAAGTTCCCTAAAGTAGAGTTAGAAAAGAAATGAAAAGGGAGGTTTCCGGTACTGGATGTTCCCAAGTGGTCCCCCATCCATGTGTTATCCCTGTCTCAACATGCTTAACTTCTGCGCTCGGACGAGAGTTGGTGTACTCATTGTGGTATATTTGCAGACATGCGTTGGTTCAATTACATTGCTTTTTAACCACTTCCTCAAAAAATTAATTACAAGAAGAAATAAAAAATAATATTTCAAGGCTACGGCTGTTTTCAGCCAGGCCGTCATCCAAGCCCCATCCCAAACTGTCAATTATTGACTTTCAAAATCAAACGAGAACGGGTGCATTCATTGCCGTACGGTCGTAGAAGGAAGTTGGAGGAATTACTTTGCTTTTTAACCAGTTCCTCAAAATATTAGTAAGAAGAAGAAATGAAAAATTTAGCTTAGGGCAACTCCTGTGTCCAGGCGGTCCTTCATCCACGAACTATCCTGGACAGTCCTTTATTAACATACATGATCAAACGATAACGGGTGTATTCTTGTCGTACGGTTGTAGAAGTACGTTGGTGGAACTGTTTTGAATTTTAAGAAGTTTCCGAAAATACAGTTAGAAAAAGAAATAAAAATACAAGTTCTGCGTACTGGATGTTCTCAAGTGGTCCCCCATCCAAGTGCTATCCCTGTCTGACCATTCTTAACTTCTGTGATCGTACGAGAGTTGGTGTATTCATTGTGGTACATTTGCAGACATGCGTAAGTTGAATCATTTTGTTTTTAGCCAGTTCTCTCCAAATTAGTTACGGGAATATATGAAAACGGAAAACTATGACACAGGGTGTTCCCAGTCGGTCTCCCATCCAAGTACTATCCCTACCATGAATTATTATTTTCCATGATCAATTTTAACGTATGTGTTCATTGTCGTACGGTCGTAGAAGGACGTTGGAGGAATAACTTTGCTTTTTAACCAGTTCCTCAAAATATTAGTTAGAAGAAGAAATTTGATCATGGAAGTTAATAATTGATGGTAGAGATAGTACCTGGATGGGCGACCGACTGGGAACACCCTGTGTCATAGTTTTCCGTTTTCATCTATTCCTGTAACTAATTTGGAGGGAACTGGCTAAAAAGTAAAATGATTCAACTTACGCTAGTCTGCAAACATACCACCATAAATACCCCAATTTTCGTCAGATCACAGAAGTTAAGCATGATCGGACAGGGATAGTACTTGGATGGGGGACCATTTCGGAACCTCCTGTACCGAAAGCATCCTTTTTCATTTCTTTTTCTAACTATATTTTAGGTAACTGGTTAAAATTCAAAGCAGTTCCACCAACGTACTTCTACGACCGTACGACAATAAATACACCCGTTCTCGTTTGATCATGTGTTTTAATAATGGACGGTCCGGGGTAATTCGTGGATGAAGGACCGCCTGGGCACAGCAGTTGCCCTAATCTATAGTTTTCATTTCTTCTTCTAACTAATATTTTGAGGAACTGGTTAAAAAGGAAAGTTATTCCTCCAACGTCCTTCTACGACCGTACGACAATGAACACATACGTTAAAATTGATCATGGAAGTTAATAATTCATGGTAGGGATAGTACTTGGATGGGAGACCGACTGGGAACACCCTGTGTCATAGTTTTCCGTTTTCATATATTCCCGTAACTAATTTGGAGAGAACTGGCTAAAAACAACATGATTCAACTTACGCATGTCTGCAAATGTACCACAATGAATACACCAACTCTCGTACGATCACAGAAGTTAAGAATGGTCAGACAGGGATAGCACTTGGATGGGGGACCACTTGAGAACATCCAGTACGCAGAACTTGTATTTTTATTTCTTTTTCTAACTGTATTTTCGGAAACTTCTTAAAATTCAAAACAGTTCCATCAACGTACCTCTACGACCGTACGACAAGAATACACCCGTTATCGTTTGATCATGTATGTTAATAAAGGACTGTCCAGGATAGTTCGTGGATGAAGGACCGCCTGGACACAGGAGTTGCCCTAATCTATATTTTTCATTTCTTCTTCTAACTAATATTTTGAGGAACTGGTCAAAAAGCAAAGTAATTCCTCCAACGTCTTACTACAACCGGACGACAATTACTGCACCCGTTCTCTGTTGATTTTGGAAGTCAATAATTGACAGTCTGGGATGGGGCTTGGATGACGGCAGGGCTAAAAACAGCCGTAGCCCTGAAATTTATTTCTTATTTCTTCTTGTAATTAATTTTTTAAGGGAAGTGGTTAAAAAGCAATGTAATTGAACCAACGCATGTCTGCAAATATACCACAATGAGTACACCAACTCTAGGCGCAGAAGTTAAGCATGTTGAGACTGGGATAGCACATGGATGGGGGACCACTTGGGAACATCCAGCACCTAAAATTTCTTTTTTCATTTTTTTTCCTAACTGTTTTTGAGGGAACTTTTCAAAAATCAAAGCAATTCCATCAACGTACTTCACCATGACCGTAAGACAATGAATACATACGTTCAAATCGATCATGGAAGTTAATTATTGATGGTAGGGTAGGGATGGTAGGATGGTATTCTGTGTCATAGTTTTCCGTTTTCATCTCTTCCCGTAACTAATTTGGAGGGAACTGGCTAAAAAGCAAAATTATTCAACTTACGCATGTCTGCAAACATACCACCATAAATACAAAAATTCTCGTCCGATCTCAGAAGTTAAGCATGATCGGACAGGGATAGTACTTGGATGGGGGACCACTTGGGTACATCCAGTAACGGAAGCCTCCTTTTTCATTTCTTTTTCTAACTGTATTTTAGGGATGTTGTTAAAATTCAAAGCAGTTCCACCAACGTACGACCGTACGACAATGAATACCTCCGTTCTCGTTTGATCATGTGTGTTAATAAAGGACGGTCCGGGTTAATTCGTGGATGAAGGACCGCCTGGACACAGGAGTTGCCCTAAGCTATATTTTTCATTTCTTCTCCTAACTAATATTTTGAGGAACTGGTCCAAAAGCTACGTAATTCCTCCAACATCCTTCCACAACCGTACTGCAATGAAAGCACCCGTTCTCGGTTGATTTTGGAAGTCAATAATTGACAGTCTGGGATGGGGCTTGGATGAAGGCATGGCTGAAAACAGCCGTAGCCCTGAAATTTATTTTTTAATTCTTCTTGTAATTAATTTTTTGAGGAAGTGGTTAAAAAGAATGTAATTGAACCTACGCATTTCTGCAAATATACAAAAGAGAATACACCAACTCTCGTGCGATCACAGAAATTAAGAATGGTCAGACAGGGATAGCTCTTGGATGGGGGACCACTTGGGGACATCCAGTACCAAAACTCATTTTTTCTTTTCTTTTCCTAACTGTTTTCAAGACAACTTGTTAAAAATCAAAGGAGTTCCACCAACATACTTCTACGAACGTATGACAATGTATACACCCGTTCAAATTGATCATGAAAGTTAATAATTGATGGTAGGGATAGTACTTGGATGGGTGACCGACTGGGAACACCCTATGTAATAGTTTTACCTTTTCATCTATTCCTGTAACTAATTTGGAGGGAACTGCTTAAAAAGCAAAATGATTCAACATACGCATGTCTGCAAACATACCACCATAAATACACCAATTCTCGTTCAATCACAGAAGTTAAGCATGATCGGATAGGGATAGTACTTGGATGGGGGACCACTTCAGAACCTCCAGTACCGCAAAAATCCTTTTTCATTTCTTTTTCTAACTATAATTTAGGTAATTTGTTAAAACTCAATGCAGTTCCATCAGCGTACCTTTATGACCGTACGACAAAGAATACACCCGTTCTCGTTGGGTCATGTGTGTTAATAATGGACGGTCCGGGGTAGTTCGTGGATGAAGGACCGCATGGACACAGGAGTTGCCCTAATCTATATTTTTCATTTCTTCTTCTAACTAATATTTTGAGGAACTGGTCAAAAAGCAAAGTAATTCCTCCAACGCCTTACTACATCCGTACGGCAATTACAGCGCCCGTTCTCTGATGATTTTGGAAGTCAATAATTGACAGTCTGGGATGGGGCTTGGATGACAGCATGGCTGAAAACAGCCGTAGCCCTGAAATTTATTTTTTATTTCTTCTAGTAATTAATTTTTTGAGGAAGTGGTTATAAAGCAATGTAATTGAACCAACGCATGTCTGCAAATATACAAAAGAGAATACACCAACTCTCGTGCGATCACAGAAGTTAAGAATGGTCAGACAGGGATAGCACTTGGATGGGGGACCACTTGGGAACATCCAGTACCGGAAACCTCCCTTTTCATTTCTTTTTCTAACTGTATTCTAGGGAACTTGTTAAAATTCAATGCAGTTCCATCAACATACTTCTACGAACGTACGACAATGTATACACCCGTTCAAATTGATCATGGAAGATAATAATTGATGGTAGGGATAGTACTTGGATGGGCGATCGACTGGGAACACCCTGTGTCATAGTTTTCCGTTTTCATCTATTCCCGTAAATAATTTGGAGGGAACTGGCTAAAAAGCAAAATGATTCAACATACGCATGTCTGCAAACATACCACCATAAATACACCAGTTCTCGTCCAATCACAGAAGTTAAGCATGATCGGATAGGGATAGTACTTGGATGGGGGACCACTTCAGAACCTCCGGTACCGCAAAAATCCTTTTTCATTTCTTTTTCTAACTGTATTTTAGGGAACTTGTTAAAATTCAAAGCAGTTCCACCAACGTACTTCTACGACCGTACGACAATGAATACACCTGTTCTCGTTTGATCATGTATGTTAATAAAGGACGGTCCGGGGTAGTTCGTGGATGAAGGACCCCCTGGACACAGGAGTTGCCCTAAGCTATATATTTCATTTCTTCTTCTAACTAATATTTTGAGGAACTGGTTAAAAAGCAAAGTAATTCCTCCAACCTCCTTTTACGACCGTACGGCAATGAATGCACCCGTTCTCGTTTGATTTTGGAAGTCAATAATTGACAGTCTGGGATGGGGCTTGGATGACAGCATGGCTGAAAACAGCCGTAGCCCTGAAATTTATTTTTTATATCTTCTTGTAATTAATTTTTTGAGGAAGTGGTTAAAAAGCAATGTAATTGAACCTACGCATGTCTGCAAATATACAAAAGAGAGTACACCAACTCTCGTGCGATCACAGAAGTTAAGAATGGTCATACAGGGATAGCACTTGGATGGGGGACCGACTGGGAACACCCTGTGTCATAGTTTTTCGTTTTCATATATTCCCGTAACTAATTTGGAGAGAACTGGCTAAAAACAAAATGATTCAACTTACTCATGTCTGCAAATATACCACAATGAATACACCAACTCTCGTACGATCAGAGAAGTTAAGAATGGTCAGACAGGGATAGCACTTGGATGGGGGACCACTTGGGAACATCCAGTACCGCTAACCTCCTTTTTCATTTCTTTTTCTAACTGTATTTTAGGGAACTTGTTAAAATTCAAAGCAGTTCCACCAACGTACTTCTACGACCGTACGACAATGGATACACCTGTTCCCGTTTGATCATGTATGTTAATAAAGGACGGTCCGGGGTAGTTCGCGGATGAAGGACCCCCTGGACACAGGAGTTGCCCTAAGCTATATGTTTCATTTCTTCTTCTAACTAATATTTTGAGGAACTGGTTAAAAAGCAAAGTAATTCCTCCAACCTCCTTCTACGACCGTACGGCAATGAATGCACCCGTTCTCGTTTGATTTTGAAAGTCAATAATTGACAGTCTGGAATGGGGCTTGGATGACAGTATGGCTGAAAACAGCGGTAACCCTGAAATTTATTATTTATATCTTCTTGTAATTAATTTTTTGAGGAACTGGTTAAAAAGCAAAGTTATTCCTCCAACGTACTTCTACGACCGTACGACAATAAACACATACGTTCAAATTGATCATGAAAGTTAATAATTTATGGTAGGGATAGTACTTGGATCGGAGACCGACTGGGAACACCCTGTGTCATAGTTTTCCGTTTTCATCTCTTCCCGTAACTAATTTGGAGGGAACTGGCTAAAAAGCAAAATTATTCAACTTACGCATGTCTGCAAACATACCACCATAAATACAAAAATTCTCATCCGATCTCAGAAGTTAAGCATGATCGGACAGGGATAGTACTTGGATGGGGGACCATTTCGGAACCTCCAGTACCGCAAACATCCTTTTTCATTTCTTTTTCTAACTATATTTTAGGGAACTTGTTAAAATTCAAAGCAGTTCCACCAACGTATTTCTACGACCGTACGACAATGAATACACCTGTTCTCGTTTGATCATGTATGTTAATAAAGGACGATCCGGGGTAGTTCGTGGATGAAGGACCCCCTGGACACAGGAGTTGCTCTAAGCTATATTTTTCATTTCTTCTTCTAACTAATATTTTGAGGAACTGGTTAAAAAGCAAAGTAATTCCTCCAACCTCCTTCTACGACGTTACGGCAATGAATGCATCCGTTTTCGTTTGAATTTGAAAGTCAATAATTGACAGTTTGGGATGGTGCTTGGATGACGGCATGGCTGGAAACAGCCGTAGCCCTGAAAAATATTTTTTATCTCTTTTTGTAAATAAGTTTTTGAGGAAGTGGTTAAAAAGCAATGTAATTGAACCTACGCATGTCTCCAAATATTCCACAATGAATACACCAACTCTCGTGCGATCGCAAAAGTTTAGAATGGTCAGACTGGGATAGCACTTGGATGGGGGACCACTTGGGAACATCCAGTAACGGAAGCCTCCTTTTTCATTTCTTTTTCTAACTGTATTTTAGGGATGTTGTTAAAATTCAAAGCAGTTCCACCAACGTACGACCGTACGACAATGAATACCTCCGTTCTCGTTTGATCATGTGTGTTAATAAAGGACGGTCCGGGTTAATTCGTGGATGAAGGACCGCCTGGACACAGGAGTTGCCCTAAGCTATATTTTTCATTTCTTCTCCTAACTAATATTTTGAGGAACTGGTCCAAAAGCGACGTAATTCCTCCAACATCCTTCCACAACCGTACTGCAATGAATGCACCCGTTCTCGGTTGATTTTGGAAGTCAATAATTGACAGTCTGGGATGGGGCTTGGATGAAGGCATGGCTGAAAACAGCCGTAGCCCTGAAATTTATTTTTTAATTCTTCTTGTAATTAATTTTTTGAGGAAGTGGTTAAAAAGAATGTAATTGAACCTACGCATTTCTGCAAATATACAAAAGAGAATACACCAACTCTCGTGCGATCACAGAAATTAAGAATGGTCAGACAGGGATAGCTCTTGGATGGGGGACCACTTGGGGACATCCAGTACCAAAACTCATTTTTTCTTTTCTTTTCCTAACTGTTTTCAAGACAACTTGTTAAAAATCAAAGGAGTTCCACCAACATACTTCTACGAACGTATGACAATGTATACACCCGTTCAAATTGATCATGAAAGTTAATAATTGATGGTAGGGATAGTACTTGGATGGGTGACCGACTGGGAACACCCTATGTAATAGTTTTCCCTTTTCATCTATTCCTGTAACTAATTTGGAGGGAACTGCTTAAAAAGCAAAATGATTCAACATACGCATGTCTGCAAACATACCACCATAAATACACCAATTCTCGTTCAATCACAGAAGTTAAGCATGATCGGATAGGGATAATACTTGGATGGGGGACCACTTCAGAACCTCCAGTACCGCAAAAATCCTTTTTCATTTCTTTTTCTAACTATAATTTAGGTAATTTGTTAAAACTCAATGCAGTTCCATCAGCGTACTTTTATGACCGTACCACAAAGAATACACCCGTTCTCGTTGGGTCATGTGTGTTAATAATGGACGGTCCGGGGTAGTTCGTGGATGAAGGACCGCATGGACACAGGAGTTGCCCTAATCTATATTTTTCATTTCTTCTTCTAACTAATATTTTGAGGAACTGGTCAAAAAGCAAAGTAATTCCTCCAACGCCTTACTACATCCGTACGGCAATTACAGCGCCCGTTCTATGATGATTTTGGAAGTCAATAATTGACAGTCTGGGATGGGGCTTGGATGACTGCAGGGCTAAAAACTTCCGTAGCCCTGAAATTTATTTCTTATTTCTTCTTGTAATTAATTTTTTGAGGAAGTGGTTAAAAAGCAATGTAATTGAACTTACGCATGTCTGCAAATATGCCACAATGGATACATCAACTCTCGTGCAATCACAGAAGTTAAGAATGGTCAGACAGGGATAGCACTTGGATGGGGGACCACTTGGGAACATCCAGTACCGGAAACCTCCCTTTTCATTTCTTTTTCTAACTGTATTCTAGGGAACTTGTTAAAATTCAATGCAGTTCCATCAACATACTTCTACGAACGTACGACAATGTATACACCCGTTCAAATTGATCATGGAAGATAATAATTGATGGTAGGGATAGTACTTGGATGGGCGATCGACTGGGAACACCCTGTGTCATAGTTTTCCGTTTTCATCTATTCCCGTAACTAATTTGGAGGGAACTGGCTAAAAAGCAAAATGATTCAACATACGCATGTCTGCAAACATACCACCATAAATACACCAATTCTCGTCCAATCACAGAAGTTAAGCATGATCGGATAGGGATAGTACTTGGATGGGGGACCACTTCAGAACCTCCGGTACCGCAAAAATCCTTTTTCATTTCTTTTTCTAACTGTATTTTAGGGAACTTGTTAAAATTCAAAGCAGTTCCACCAACGTACTTCTACGACGGTACGACAATGGATACACCTGTTCTCGTTTGATCATGTATGTTAATAAAGGACGGTCCGGGGTAGTTCGTGGATGAAGGACCCCCTGGACACAGGAGTTGCCCTAAGCTATATTTTTCATTTCTTCTTCTAACTAATATTTTGAGGAACTGGTTAAAAAGCAAAGTAATTCCTCCAACCTCCTTTTACGACCGTACGGCAATGAATGCACCCGTTCTCGTTTGATTTTGGAAGTCAATAATTGACAGTCTGGGATGGGGCTTGGATGACAGCATGGCTGAAAACAGCCGTAGCGCAGAAATTTATTTTTTATATCTTCTTGTAATTAATTTTTTGAGGAAGTGGTTAAAAAGCAATGTAATTGAACCTACGCATGTCTGCAAATATACAAAAGAGAATACACCAACTCTCGTGCGATCACAGAAGTTAAGAATGGTCAGACAGGGATAGCACTTGGATGGGGGACCGACTGGGAACACCCTGTGTCATAGTTTTTCGTTTTCATATATTCCCGTAACTAATTTGGAGAGAACTGGCTAAAAACAAAATGATTCAACTTACGCATGTCTGCAAATATACCACAATGAATACACCAACTCTCGTACGATCAGAGAAGTTAAGAATGGTCAGACAGGGATAGCACTTGGATAGGGGACCACTTGGGAACATCCAGTACCGCTAACCTCCTTTTTCATTTCTTTTTCTAACTGTATTTTAGGGAACTTGTTAAAATTCAAAGCAGTTCCACCAACGTACTTCTACGACCGTACGACAATGGATACACCTGTTCCCGTTTGATCATGTATGTTAATAAAGGACGGTCCGGGGTAGTTCGCGGATGAAGGACCCCCTGGACACAGGAGTTGCCCTAAGCTATATGTTTCATTTCTTCTTCTAACTAATATTTTGAGGAACTGGTTAAAAAGCAAAGTAATTCCTCCAACCTCCTTCTACGACCGTACGGCAATGAATGCACCCGTTCTCGTTTGATTTTGAAAGTCAATAATTGACAGTCTGGGATGGGGCTTGGATGACAGTATGGCTGAAAACAGCCGTAACCCTGAAATTTATTATTTATATCTTCTTGTAATTAATTTTTTGAGGAACTGGTTAAAAAGCAAAGTTATTCCTCCAACGTACTTCTACGACCGTACGACAATAAACACATACGTTCAAATTGATCATGAAAGTTAATAATTTATGGTAGGGATAGTACTTGGATGGGAGACCGACTGGGAACACCCTGTGTCATAGTTTTCCGTTTTCATCTCTTCCCGTAACTAATTTTGAGGAACTGGTTAAAAAGCAAAGTAATTCCTCCAACCTCCTTCTACGACGTTACGGCAATGAATGCATCCGTTTTCGTTTGAATTTGAAAGTCAATAATTGACAGTTTGGGATGGTGCTTGGATGACGGCATGGCTGGAAACAGCCGTAGCCCTGAAAGTTATTTTTTATCTCTTCTTGTAAATAAGTTTTTGAGGAAGTGGTTAAAAAGCAATGTAATTGAACCTACGCATGTCTGCAAATATGCCACAATGGATACACCAACTCTCGTGCGATCGCTGAAGTTTAGAATGGTCAGACTGGGATAGCACTTGGATGGGGGACCACTTGTGAACATCCAGTAACGGAAGCCTCCTTTTTCATTTCTTTTTCTAACTGTATTTTAGGGATGTTGTTAAAATTCAAAGCAGTTCCACCAACGTACGACCGTACGACAATGAATACCTCCGTTCTCGTTTGATCATGTGTGTTAATAAAGGACGGTCCGGGTTAATTCGTGGATGAAGGACCCCCTGGACACAGGAATTGCTCTAAGCTATATTTTTCATTTCTTCTTCTAACTAATATTTTGAGGAACTGGTCCAAAAGCGACGTAATTCCTCCAACATCTTTCCACAACCGTACTGCAATGCACCCGTTCTCGGTTGATTTTGGAAGTCAATAATTGACAGTCTGGGATGGGGCTTGGATGAAGGCATGGCTGAAAACAGCCGTAGCCCTGAAATTTATTTTTTAATTCTTCTTGTAATTAATTTTTTGAGGAAGTGGTTAAAAAGCAATGTAATTGAACCTACGCATTTCTGCAAATATACAAAAGAGAATACACCAACTCTCGTGCGATCACAGAAATTAAGAATTGTCAGACAGGGATAGCTCTTGGATGGGGGACCACTTGGGTACATCCAGTATCAAAACTCATTTTTTCTTTTCTTTTCCTAACTGTTTTCAAGAGAACTTGTTAAAAATCAAAGGAGTTCCACCAACATACTTCTACGAACGTATGACAATGTATACACCCGTTCAAATTGATCATGAAAGTTAATAATTGATGGTAGGGATAGTACTTGGATGGGTGACCGACTGGGAACACCCTGTGTCATAGTTTTCCGTTTTCATCTATTCCCGTAACTAATTTGGAGGGAACTGGTTAAAAAGCAAAATGATTCAACATACGCATGTCTGCAACCATACCACCATAAATACACCAATTCTCGTCCAATCACAGAAGTTAAGCATGATCGGATAGGGATAGTACTTGGATGGGGGACCACTTCAGAACCTCCAGTGCCGCAAAAATCCTTTTTCATTTCTTTTTCTAACTATAATTTAGGTAATTTGTTAAAATTCAATGCAGTTCCATCAACGTACTATTACGCCCGTACGACAATGAATACACCCGTTCTCGTTGGGTCATGTGTGTTAATAATGGACGGTCTGGGGTAGTTCGTGGATGAAGGACCGCATGGACACAGGAGTTGCCCTAATCTATATTTTTCATTTCTTCTTCTAACTAACATTTTGAGGAACTGGTTAAAAAGCAAAGTAATTCCTCCAACGCCTTACTACATCCGTACGGCAATTACAGCGCCCGTTCTCTGTTGATTTTGGAAGTCAATAATTGACAGTCTGGGATAGGGCTTGGATGACTGCAGGGCTAAAATCTTCCGTAGCCCTGAAATTTATTTTTTATTTCTTCTAGTAATTAATTTTTTGAGGAAGTGGTTAAAAAGCAATGTAATTGAACTTACGCATGTCTGCAAATATGCCACAATGGATACATCAACTCTCGTGCGATCACAGAAGTTAAGAATGGACAGACAGGGATAGCACTTGGATGGGGGACCACTTGGGAACATCCAGTACCGGAAACCTCCCTTTTCATTTCTTTTTCTAACTGTATTTTAGGGAACTTGTTGAAATTCAATGCAGTTCCATCAACGTACTTCTACGACCGTACGACAATGAATACACCCGTTCTCGTTGGATCATGTGTGTTAATAAAGGACGGTCCGGGGTAGTTCGTGGATGAAGGACCCATGGACACAGGAATTGCTCTAAGCTATATTTTTCATTTCTTCTTCTAACTAATATTTTGAGGAACTGGTCAAAAGCGACGTAATTCCTCCAACATCTTACCACAACCGTACTGCAATGCACCCGTTCTCGTTGATTTTGGAAGTCAATAATTGACAGTCTGGGATGGGACTTGGATGACGGCATGGCTGAAAACAGCCGTAGCCCTGAAATTTATTTTTTATTCTTCTTGTAATTAATTTTTTGAGGAAGTGGTTAAAAAGCAATGTAATTGAACGTACGCATTTCTGCAAATATACAAAAGAGAATACACCAACTCTCGTGCGATCACAGAAGTTAAGAATGGTCAGACAGGGATAGCTCTTGGATGGGGGACCACTTGGAACATCCAGTACAAAACTCATTTTTTTTTTTCTTTCCTAACTGTTTTCAAGAGAACTTGTTAAAATCAAAGGAGTTCCACCAACATACTTCTACGAACGTATGACAATGTATACACCCGTTCAAATTGATCATGAAAGTTAATAATTGATGGTAGGGATAGTACTTGGATGGTGACCGACTGGGAACACCCTGTGTCATAGTTTTTCCGTTTTCATCTATTCCCGTAACTAATTTGGAGGGAACTGGAAAAAGCAAAATGATTCAACACGCATGTCTGCAAACATACCACCATAAATACACCAATTCTCGTCCAATCACAGAAGTTAAGCATGATCGGATAGGGATAGTACTTGGATGGGGGACCACTTCAGAACCTCCGTACCGCAAAAATCCTTTTTCATTTCTTTTTCTAACTATAATTTAGGTAATTTGTTAAAATTCAAAGCAGTTCCACAACGTACTTTACGCCGTACGACAATGAATACACTGTTCTCGTTTGTCATGTATGTTAATAAAGGACGGTCCGGGGTAGTTCGTGATGAAGGACCCCTGGACACAGGAGTTGCCCTAAGCTATATTTTTCATTTCTTCTTCTAACTAATATTTTGAGGAACTGGTTAAAAAGCAAAGTAATTCCTCCAACCCTCTACGACCGTACGGCAAGAAGCCCCGTTCTCGTTGATTTTGGAAGTCAATAATTGACAGTCTGGGATGGGCTTGGATGACAGCATGGCTGAAAACCCGTAGCCCTGAAATTTATTTTTATTTCTTCTTGTAATTAATTTTTGAGGAAGTGGTTAAAAAGCAATGTAATTGAACTACGCATGTCTGCAAATATACAAGACATCAACTCTCGTGCGATCACAGAAGTTAGAATGGTCAGACAGGGATAGCACTTGGATGGGGGACCACTTGGAACATCCAGTACCGGAAACCTCCCTTTTCATTTCTTTTCTAACTGTATTTTAGGGAACTTGTTAAAATTAATGCAGTTCCATCAACGTACTTCTACGACCGTACGACAATGAATACACCCGTTCTCGTTGGTCATGTGTGTTAATAATGGACGGTCCGGGGTAGTTCGTGGATGAAGGACCGCATGGACACAGGAGTTGCCCTAATCTATATTTTTCATTTCTTCTTCTAACCAATATTTTGAGGAACTGGTCAAAAAGCAAAGTAATTCCTCCAACGCTTACTACATCCGTACGGCAATTACAGCGCCCGTTCTCTGTTGATTTTGAAGTCAATAATTGACAGTCTGGGATGGGGCTTGGATGACTGCAGGGCTAAAAACTTCCGTAGCCCTGAAATTTATTTCTTATTCCTTCTTGTAATTAATTTTTTGAGGAAGTGGTTAAAAAGCAATGTAATTGAACTTACGCATGTCTGCAAATATGCCACAATGGATACATCAACTCTCGTGCGATCACAGAAGTTAAGAATGGTCAGACAGGGATAGCACTTGGATAGGGGACCACTTGGGAACATCCAGTACCGGAAACCTCCCTTTTCATTTCTTTTTCTAACTGTATTTTAGGGAACTTGTTAAAATTCAATGCAGTTCCATCAACATACTTCTACGAACGTACGACAATGTATACATCCGTTCAAATTGATCATGGAAGATAATAATTGATGGTAGGGATAGTACTTGGATGGGCGATCGACTGGGAACACCCTGTGTCATAGTTTTCCGTTTTCATCTATTCCCGTAACTAATTTGGAGGGAACTGGCTAAAAAGCAAAATGATTCAACATACGCATGTCTGCAAACATACCACCATAAATACACCAATTCTCGTCCAAACACAGAAGTTAAGCATGATCGGATAGGGATAGTACTTGGATGGGGGACCACTTCAGAACCTCCGGTACCGCAAAAATCCTTTTTCATTTCTTTTTCTAACTATAATTTAGGTAATTCGTTAAAATTCAAAGCAGTTCCACCAACGTACTTCTACGACCGTACGACAATGAATACACCTGTTCTCGTTTGATCATGTATGTTAATAAAGGACGGTCCGGGGTAGTTCGTGGATGAAGGACCCCCTGGACACAGGAGTTGCCCTGAGCTATATTTTTCATTTCTTCTTCTAACTAATATTTTGAGGAACTGTTCAAAAAGCAAAGTAATTCCTCCAACGTCTTACCACAACCGGACGGCAATTACTGCACCCGTTCTCTGTTGATTTTGGAAGTCAATAATTGACAGTTTGGGATGGTGCTTGGATGACGGCATGGCTGGAAACAGCCGTAGCCCTGAAAGTTATTTTTTATCTCTTCTTGTAAATAATTTTTTGAGGAAGTGGTTAAAAAGCAATGTAATTGAACCTACGCATGTCTGCAAATATTCCACAATGAATACACCAACTCTCGTGCGATCACAGAAGTTTAGAATGGTCAGACTGGGATAGCACTTGGATGGGGGACCACTTGGGAACATCCAGTAACTGAAGCCTCCTTTTTCATTTCTTTTTCTAACTGTATTTAAGGGATGTTGTTAAAATTCAAAGCAGTTCCACCAACGTACGACCGTACGACAATGAATACCTCCGTTCTCGTTTGATCATGTGTGTTAATAAAGGACGGTCCGGATTAATTCGTGGATAAAGGACCGCCTGGACACAGGAGGTGCCCTAAGCTATATTTTTCATTTCTTCTCCTAACTAATATTTTGAGGAACTGGTGAAAAAGCAACGTAATTCCTCCAACGTTCTTTCACAACCGTACGGCAATGAATGCACCCGTTCTCGGTTGATTTTGGAAGTCAATAATTGACAGTCTGGGATGGGGCTTGGATGAAGGCCTGGCTGAAAACAGCCGTAGCCCTGAAATTTATTTTTTAATTCTTCTTGTAATTAATTTTTTGAGGAAGTGGTTAAAAAGCAATGTAATTGAACGTATGCATTTCTGCAAATATACAAAAGAGAATACACCAACTCTCGTGCGATCACAGAAAAAGAATGGTCAGACAGGGATAGCTCTTGGATGGGGGACCACTTGGGGACATCCAGTACCAAAACTCATTTTTTCTTTTCTTTTCCTAACTGTTTTCAAGAGAACTTGTTAAAAATCAAAGGAGTTCCACCAACATACTTCTACGAACGTATGACAATGTATACACCCGTTCAAATTGATCATGAAAGTTAATAATTGATGGTAGGGATAGTACTTGGATGGGTGACCGACTGGGAACACCCTATGTAATAGTTTTCCCTTTTCATCTATTCCCGTAACTAATTTGGAGGGAACTGGTTAAAAAGCAAAATGATTCAACATACGCATGTCTGCAAACATACCACCATAAATACACCAATTCTCGTCCAATCACAGAAGTTAAGCATGATCGGATAAGGATAGTACTTGGATGGGGGACCACTTCAGAACCTCCAGTACCGCAAAAATCCTTTTTCATTTCTTTTTCTAACTATAATTTAGGTAATTTGTTAAAATTCAATGCAGTTCCATCAACGTACTTTTACGACCGTACGACAATGAATACACCCGTTCTCGTTGGGTCATGTGTGTTAATAATGGACGGTCCGGGGTAGTTCGTGGATGAAGGACCGCATGGACACAGGAGTTGCCCTAATCTATATTTTTCATTTCTTCTTCTAACCAATATTTTGAGGAACTGGTCAAAAAGCAAAGTAATTCCTCCAACGCCTTACTACATCCGTACGGCAATTACAGCGCCCGTTCTCTGTTGATTTTGGAAGTCAATAATTGACAGTCTGGGATGGGGCTTGGATGACTGCAGGGCTAAAAACTTCCGTAGCCCTGAAATTTATTTCTTATTCCTTCTTGTAATTAATTTTTTGAGGAAGTGGTTAAAAAGCAATGTAATTGAACTTACGCATGTCTGCAAATATGCCACAATGGATACATCAACTCTCGTGCGATCACAAAAGTTAAAATGGTCAGACAGGGATAGCACTTGGATGGGGGACCACTTGGGAACATCCAGTACCGGAAACCTCCCTTTTCATTTCTTTTTCTAACTGTATTTTAGGGAACTTGTTAAAATTCAATGCAGTTCCATCAACATACTTCTACGAACGTACGACAATGTATACATCCGTTCAAATTGATCATGGAAGATAATAATTGATGGTAGGGATAGTACTTGGATGGGCGATCGACTGGAAACACCCTGTGTCATAGTTTTCCGTTTTCATCTATTCCCGTAACTAATTTGGAGGGAACTGGCTAAAAAGCAAAATGATTCAACATACGCATGTCTGCAAACATACCACCATAAATACACCAATTCTCGTCCAAACACAGAAGTTAAGCATGATCGGATAGGGATAGTACTTGGATGGGGGACCACTTCAGAACCTCCGGTACCGCAAAAATCCTTTTTCATTTCTTTTTCTAACTATATTTAGGTAATTCGTTAAAATTCAAAGCAGTTCCACCAACGTACTTCTACGACCGTACGACAATGAATACACCTGTTCTCGTTTCATCATGTATGTTAATAAAGGACGGTCCGGGGTTTCGTGGATGAAGGACCCCCTGGGCACAGGAGTTGCCCTAAGCTATATTTTTCATTTCTTCTTCTAACTAATATTTTGAGGAACTGGTTAAAAAGCAAAGTAATTCCTCCAACCTCCTTTTACGACCGTACGGCAATGAATGCACCCGTTCTCGTTTGATTTTGGAAGTCAATAATTGACAGTCTGGGATGGGGCTTGGATGACAGCATGGCTGAAAACAGCCGTAGCCCTGAAATTTATTTTTTATTTCTTCTAGTAATTAATTTTTTGAGGAAGTGGTTAAAAAGCAATGTAATTGAACCAACGCATGTCTGCAAATATACAAAAGAGAATACACCAACTCTCGTGCGATCACAGAAGTTAAGAATGGTCAGACAGGGATAGCACTTGGATGGGGTACCACTTGGGAACATCCAGTACCGGAAACCTCCCTTTTCATTTCTTTTCTAACTGTATTTTAGGGAACTTGTTAAAATTAAATGCAGTTCCATCAACGTACTTCTACGACCGTACGACAATGAATACACCCGTTCTCGTTGGATCATGTGTGTTAATAAAGGACGGTCCGGGGTAGTTCGTGGATGAAGGACCGCATGGACACGGGAGTTGCCCTAATCTATATTTTTCATTTCTTCTTCAACTAATATTTTGAGGAACTGTTCAAAAAGCAAAGTAATTCCTCCAACGTCTTACCACAACCGGACGGCAATTACTGCACCCGTTCTCTGTTGATTTTGGAAGTCAATAATTGACAGTCTGGGATGGGACTTGGATGACGGCATGGCTGAAAACAGCCGTAGCCCTGAAATTTTTTTTTTATTTCTTCTTGTAATTAATTTTTTGAGGAAGTGGTTAAAAAGCAATGTAATTGAACGTATGCATTTCTGCAAATATACAAAAGAGAATACACCAACTCTCGTGCGATCACAGAAATTAAGAATGGTCAGACAGGGATAGTTCTTGGATGGGGGACCACTTGGGAACATCCAGTACCAAAACTCATTTTTTCTTTTCTTTTCCTAACTGTTTTCAAGAGAACTTGTTAAAAATCAAAGGAGTTCCACCAACATACTTCTACGAACGTATGACAATGTATACACCCGTTCAAATTGATCATGAAAGTTAATAATTGATGGAGGGATAGTACTTGGATGTGACCGACTGGGAACACCCTATGTAATAGTTTTTCCTTTTCATCTATTCCCGTAACTAATTTGGAGGGAACTGGCGAAAAAGCAAAATGATTCAACTTACGCATGTCTGCAAACATACCACCATAAATACACCAATTCTCGTCCAAACACAGAAGTTAAGCATGATCGGATAGGGATAGTACTTGGATGGGGGACCACTTCAGAACCTCCGGTACCGCAAAAATCCTTTTTCATTTCTTTTTCTAACTATAATTTAGGTAATTCGTTAAAATTCAAAGCAGTTCCACCAACGTACTTCTACGACCGTACGACAATGAATACACCTGTTCTCGTTTGATCATGTATGTTAATAAAGGACGGTCCGGGGTAGTTCGTGATGAAGGACCCCCTGGACACAGGAGTTGCCCTAAGCTATATTTTTCATTTCTTCTTCTAACTAATATTTTGAGGAACTGGTTAAAAAGCAAAGTAATTCCTCCAACCTCCTTTACGACCGTACGGCAAAGAATGCACCCGTTCTCGTTGATTTTGGAAGTCAATAATTGACAGTCTGGGATGGGGCTTGGATGACAGCATGGCTGAAAACAGCCGTAGCCCTGAAATTTATTTTTTATTCTTCTTGTAATTAATTTTGAGGAAGTGGTTAAAAAGCAATGTAATTGAACCTACGCATGTCTGCAAATATACAAAAGAGAACACCAACTCTCGTGCGATCACAGAAGTTAGAATGGTCAGACAGGGATAGCACTTGGATGGGGGACCACTTGGAACATCCAGTACCGGAAACCTCCCTTTTCATTTCTTTTCTAACTGTATTTTAGGGAACTTGTTAAAATTCAAATGCAGTTCCATCAACGTACTTCTACGACCGTACGACAATGAATACACCCGTTCTCGTTGGTCATGTGTGTTAATAAAGGACGGTCCGGGGTAGTTCGTGGATGAAGGACCGCATGGACACAGGAGTTGCCCTAATCTATATTTTTCATTTCTTCTTCTAACTAATATTTTGAGGAACTGGTCAAAAAGCAAAGTAATTCCTCCAACGCCTTACTACATCCGTACGGCAATTACAGCGCCCGTTCTCTGTTGATTTTGAAGTCAATAATTGACAGTCTGGGATGGGGCTTGGATGACTGCAGGGCTAAAAACCCGTAGCCCTGAAATTTATTTTTATTCCTTCTTGTAATTAATTTTTTGAGGAAGTGGTTAAAAAGCAATGTAATTGAACTTATGCAGTCTGCAAATATGCCACAATGGATACATCAACTCTCGTGCGATCACAGAAGTTAAGAATGGTCAGACAGGGATAGCACTTGGAT